>CAJQZJ010032578.1:2504728-2518569 GCA_907164525.1 Lophiomys imhausi | reverse complement strand
CGCGTTACCGTCTCGCCAGCAAGAACGACGCAGCACACACACAGGATCCTTCTGCAGCAAAGCTTTAATGCATCTTGAGAGGGAGAGCATAAGCTTACAACGAGTAAAATGGAGACCCCAAATGGCAGAAACCCATCCCTTATATAGGAAACTGTCCTCCGCTTAGGATGTGTCAGTCCCTGATTGGCTGTTGCTCATCAGGCGAGATGACGCCACGGGAGAGGCAGAGCACATCGAGTGGAAATTCCCTTCGCACATGCGCAGATTGGTTGTTTATCAGCATGGGACACAGGATGTCAGCGCCATCTTGTAATGGCGACTGTGAGTGCGGCCTCTCACAGTGTATGTCTGTGTGGTATATGTGGTGTGTGTGTGTGTGATATGTCTGTGTGTGGTGTGTATGATACGTATGTCTGTGTGGTATATTGTGATATATGTGGTGTGTGTATGGTGTGTGCATGAGTGTGTCCCATGTATACACATGCTTGAGGAGACCAGAAGAGGGTGTTGGGTCCCCTGGAGCTGTAGTACAGATGATTGTGAACCACTTGATGTGGGTGCTTAGAACTGAACTCAGGTCCTCTGGAAGAGTAGCCATCACCTCTGAGCCATCTCTCCAGCCCCCCAAATACACATTAGGTTTTTTTTGTTTTTGTTTTTGTTTTTTTTAAGATAGGGTCTCACTTTATATCCCTGGCTGGCCTCAGACTCACAGAGGTCCGCCTGCCTCTGCCTCCCAGGTGCTGGGATTAAAGGCGTGCACCACTGCACCGGGTTTTCAAATATATTTTTTGGTGAGACACTATCCTCAAAGGCCTGAGTATATTTAATGAGTTACTACTATGAGCTTTACCCAGCATCCTCCACTCTCCTCTGGAATTTGTTGTTGTTTGCAGCACCGTGGTCATTAGGAAGCTGTACAGAGACTCTTATTTTCTAGATCAGGAGGAAAACCGCTCAGAGTTGGTTAATGAAATCCACAAACAAGTCCACCACATCATCTGTATTCATTCCTGCTCTGTCTCTAGTGTTCCCTCTGAGAGCCTTGGCTGCTTTGGGGAGAGAGGCTAAGCTGCCCAGACAAACGGTGAACTGTGGGACCACAGGGCTGAAAGGACAAGAGAGGCCAAGGTAAGCGGTCCAGTCCTTCCTCCAGCTGCATGGAGGATGAGACAGGAGGAGGCCAAGGCCAAGGCCTTCTTGGGCTACTTAGTGAGAACCTGTTTGAAGACACACAGCAGAAGGGCTGAGGCTATGTGTAGCTTAGTGGTAGAGCGCTTGCTTGTCTAGTGTGTGAAAGGCCCTGGTCCACGCCTCCCTGATCCCCCAACTTTGTGCCACAAAACAAAGGAAAAAAAAACCCTAAATACTCTATACTCCAAATTATCACCTTGGGGATGGGGAACAGAGGCGGGAAGGGACAGCAGGAGGCAGCCACAGAGTCCTGAGGGCACTGGTGGTGTGGGTGGAGCTGTTGGTGACTGGGTAAATCCTTAAGAGGAACCGAGGACAGAGAGGATGCTTGAGACTGCGGTTGGGGTGGGGTTGCAACCCTGTTACACAGGCAGATCCAGAAGGAGAGAGAAACAACACAGAAAGAGAGGGAGGGAAGAAGAGAAAGATGGAGGGAAGAATGGGGAGGGAGGGAGGGACTGGGATTGGGAGAGACAGACAGACAGACAGACTGCTTCCTTCAGAAACAGATCTGGCCTCTTTAAGGCACAGACCACATTGGCCATGGAAGAAAAGGGGAACCCAGATGCCTGATTTCTCTCATCCTGGAAGCCTCTTTTTTTCCCCCTGTGACACAGTGATAGGTTTCAATGGGTTTGTCTTGCTGTTGCAAACACCCCCTTTCTCCTGTAGTCACAAAACAAGAGCAAGGCCGAGTAGACAGATTGGCATAGGGCTAGGCTGGCCAGCTGGGCCAGTAATGGGGAGGACATGGCCATTCGAGCCCACAGAGGACAGGGTGCCCTCTCTATGGCTGACTGTCAGAGACCAGGCCCTCTTTGCCTGGACCTGGCCAATGGGGCAGGGACAGACTTAGAGACACCAGGGGACCAGAGCATACCGTTCATTTGTGGGCTGCTGGAAACAATACCCATAATTTACTACCCACTCCTGGACCACCCTGCTGGAAACAGTCCCCAGGTCCCCTCTGTGTCTCTGGACACCATAGTCCGATGACTCCTCTTGCTGGCCCTTCCTGACTTGCAGGGAGCTTTCTCCAGCTGTAGAGCCTTGCCTCTCCTGCAAAGGCTTCTGGGATTGGGAAGAGTAAGAGTGGCCAGGCTGCAAGAGAGTTCTTAGCAGACGCTCCCTCCTTTCATGCAAAGCTCCGGGGAGCTTCTTGTCCTCTCTTCAAAGCTATATTTAAGGTCACTGGGTGACCCCTTCCTGCTGTGGAGACTGTATGCCATGCGAGGAGAGGCGGCCTGGGTTCCCCTCTCCACTCAGAAGCTGCCTGCATGTCAGCGGGAGTTGTGGGCAGACAGGTGCATTTTGTCTATCCATTTTTCTTTCTACCTGGTCAGATCCATTTGGAGTCATTGATTCAAAAGCTAGGTTAGGGCTCTGTTGGGGAAGCACAACCCTCCTGAATATGGAAGTGAGGGATTCCTTCCCAGCTCTCCTCTGCACAGAAATTACCTGCCCTGAGGAAGAGGGCTCAGATGGCTAGCTTGACAAGAATGGGCTGTCCCTGAGTAATTGGTTTCTGGGCTGCAACTAATAGAAAACCTAGAGCCTTTGCAAAGTGTAGAAAGCCCTCTGCCCTCTCTAGCCCTGCTCAGAGCCACAGACAACTGTAATGTACCTTCTATTGTCCTTGGTCCTCTCATGAGGGGTGACCCACCCAGGGCACACCTTGAGTTTCTGCCCTTTGGGAATGATATGACCCAGCTCCCAAGACCAGCTGGTCTGCCCTGGTCCCCCAGGTTTGGAGGTAGATAACTTTGCCCTAGGTAGTCCTCAAGTACAGGCCACTGAGTGGAGGAGTCCATGGAGTCTTACCTGCACCACTGTGTGTGCACACACACACACATTAACTTGCACACAGAAGGAGAAGTGCATATGACACCAGCCTTTGAGAATTGACCCTCACAGGCGAGTGCAGGAAGGCTGGACAGTGCTATTTAAGAGTCCAGGAGGTGAGTGAGTGGCTGGCTGTGAGCCCTCCCCAATACTTCTCAAGCAGACACCTTGTAAAGCGGATGTGAGAACAGCAGGAAAAGGTTGTGCAGTTTTCATGTAACATGTTCACAAAGCGATCGGCTCGTGAGGCAGCCCGAGGGCTTTGCAGAGCTGATCCTGCCCGTGTGCCTCCCTTTATCTTCTTCTCCCAGGAATGCTAAAAAATGTGGACAAGGAGAGAAAATACATGTGTCTTGATGCTTAGGTTTAATTAAGAGTGGACCATTATACAAAGGAACTCAGGGAGACCTGTTTACATTCTGTGTCCCTGTGTCTTCAAGATAGGGGTGTTCCCTTCCTCTCTAGCTGTGGGGCAGTGGGAGTCTCTCACATGGAAATCTTATGCCCTACTTCAGAAAAAAAGCCAGAGATTCCGTTTATGGTCCATCTGGTCCAGGGAAAGGAAGAAACGCCGATATGCTGTGTCCTACCTGCATGGTGCAGATGACCTACCTCAAAACAGGTTGGTACTGAGTGCTCTAAGAGCCCTTTACAGGTATAATGACCCTGATAGACACAGGTGTCTGTCCAATGCCTGTGTGACCAAGAATGTGGCCCGGAGAAGCTCGAGAGAGGAAATAGTGTGTGAACTGGGCCTTGAAGAAAAAAAACCAAACAGTGTTTTCCCAGTCAGAAAAGACAGGCAATAAAAACGTCCAAGATGAAAGTAAGACTCAGCAGAGGGCGGGGTGGCCTTTTCTCGGTCCCTCAGCGACCCTAGTTGAGTGTACTACGATCTCTGTTAGAACATAGCTGGAAGGACTGGGAACATACTCCATTCTGGTGTCTTTTAAGGACAATCAAACCATGTCTGAAGAAGGGTACCCGGCGCTTCTAGGCAGAACTGGCTGGTTGGTGAAGGTTGCACGAAGCCCCATTACGGAAGCAGAGCACGGCCTATCCTGGTTACCTATCAAGCCTCTTATGCGTAATTCCCGTAGGTTTGTGTTTGAAAACAAGAGATGGTGAGCCAAAATGACGTATGGAGGACCACGCCACGCAGGCGCTGTAACAAATGCCTGCGGATGACAAAGTAGACGAAGCAGAAAGGTTTACTGGGACCACAGTTCTGGAATCTTCAGTCCACGATTGGTTGGCCTCTTCACTTAGGACCAGGCAGCACGTTGCAGCAATGGCAACAATGAAGCAAAACCTCTTGCCTCATGGCCAGAAAGCAAAAGAAAGAGACACAACCTCAATGATCTAAGGCCCTACCCCTAGGAGCCCCCCTCCTAAGATTCCCCTACATCCCCACAATGCCATCCTGGGACTGGAGCCCCTGACACTCATCACATGGCCTTTTTGCAGGAGGTGGGGTGAGGGCCTCAAGATCCAAACTATAGCCAAGACTTTTAGGGCTTTAGAGAGCGTCTCTTTCAGGGAAATTTACACTGGGCCATGGAGGCAAGGAGAAGATACTGCTGGTGGTTACAGAAATCTGTCTCTTGACGTTTTATGCTTAGCACCTGTGATTAAAGAAATACGTCTAAGTCAGAAAAAATTAGAAAACATCTGTGCCTACAACTAATTAAAAATACTTGTGATCAACGAACACCCTTCTCTCCTGTGTGCAGGTAACAACAGCTCATTAGTGTACGCAGGGTGCCTGGAAACCCTTCCCTCTGGGAAGCACATTGAGCATGGATTATTTGTACCCAAGACAGTGGTGTCGTGTTGTTTGTACTCATTTTGAGGGTTTTTTTTTTGTTTTGTTTTTTTGCTGGTTTTAGCCCCAATTTTGGAATAGAAAGTCTATATAGAAAGAATAAAATCCACAGCCCTACCCTATCGAATGGGATTTCAGAGGTCTCTGTTGGCACAGCTGGTGGCATCACTCTGAATACACTTTGCCAGTGGAACCAGGAGCTTGGAAACAGGAAGTAAAATCAGAGTGCCTTGAAGTGGCTTCCCTGAACATTACCATATCCCCTAATGGTGGCTCTTTCCGATGAGGGGTGACGGCATTCTGAGGAGCTGGTTCCTCTAGTGGGTACAGGATCCATCTGCTGATGATATCATGTGGCTGCTTGGAAAGGGAGGTGGTGAAAATTTCCTACACCTTCTAGAATTTCTTAGAAGCTTTCACGACCCAAACTAAACAGCCAAAGTATAAAGAGAAGGCCAGCTCACCACTTCGGGAGACATCAAGAACTTCCCAGAGGGGCTCACCCATGAGGTGATCTGATGAAGGGGTTGAGCAGGGGATGTCCCAGCAAGCTCCTAAATGGAGAACCCTTTCTCAGAATCACCTTGAGGTCCCATACGAAAGACCACAACCCCCCCCCTTGGAGCATCCCCATGGAGCACCCAGGTAGGTAGCCATCCTCCAGATACCACATATACCTCAGCCCCACTTGTCACTGAGTGTGCCCAGTGAAGACCATCATTGCCGGCCCCTGCAGACCCAGACTGTGCGTACAGGTACCTTAGTAGGTTCATTCCCATATAGTTCTTGTCCCCAGACCGTCAAAGAGAGCTGCCTGGACTTTAGACAATGGATGATAGGCACTCCTTTCCTTTTGATTTGTAGAATATACTTTGTCAAGGAAGCACAGACTAGGCATGATGTGGTGTTTAGTTTCTGTGCTGTGATTCACTGGCTTTTCCCACCACATTTTAAAGTTGTCCTTTCTGCTCCTTATCCCTCCCAGACAGCCTGAGGCCTAGCTTAGACTTGCTGTTCTCTCAGTCTTGACTCAGCAACTTTTCTGGTCCTGCCAGGAGTCTGTCTGGACCCAGATCATCCTGTCTTGAGCAGCAACCCCGATGATCCTCCTGCAGATGCTCCATGGAGACAATGTTCAGCAGCTCTGTTCACCTGTTTCTTCCCTAAATGTTTCTCTGGCTTTTCCCCCTCTTCAGCCATCATGTTATTTTTCCGTTCATAATGGTAATAGGTGGATGCTATTTTTAAAATCGTAAGGAAAGAACGGAGAAAGAAATAAAGAAAGCCCACCCACACACAATCCCTTCACACCTTTTAAGGGCCATGTAGACATTTCCATCCTGTTCTGTTGGCCTCCTTACCCAGCTTCCAAGCTTATAATCCTGTTCCCCTAAGGGTTCTCGCATGCATTTTAAGCTTTCCATATCTTCGGGGACAAACACTAGCAGAAGGGTTAGCATATTACAACCCAATTACTTTTCGACCAAGAACAACTGCAACAGATTGGGGTTATTAATTTGCATAATTTGGGCAAGGGAGTGAGACTGCAAAGGGAGACCACAGTGTTCTGGTGTGCTTTGAACACAACCAACAAATAAAAAGATAAATCATGTAACAGGAGGCATATGGAGATGTAATGGAGCAAGAGAAACTCGCAGCTTCCTGTAATTCGAGAATGCTGTTCTGCCTGAGCATAGCAACCTGAACTGAATAACTTCCCACAATCCCTCTGGCCCCTTCTAATGTAATACAATTTGGGGACCATGGTAATGCATATTGAATGAGTTTTCCCACAGCAGGGAGGAGACATTGTCAGGACTGTCTTGGATGGACCCAGTCTAGGTCAAGTGGGAAAGACTGGTAAACTTTGATATACCATTCTCGTCCTCTCAGGGAACTGGCAGGTTCCGTAGACTCTCCCAATTCATTCTAAATAAAATCCACAACCTTGCCCACCATGGGCTTAATACTAGCCTGGAATACACAGCAGAATCTTTGCATTGCTTCCCTCTCAGGATGAGCACACTGCCTGATCACTGTAAGTTCTCGAAAACCTGTAGAATTCATTTACTATGCAAAAAGAGGCAGGATAGGTAGATATTCAGCCTCGTAGTGGACCTTGTTAGGATCATCATGAACTGAGACCAAAAGACTCCTGGAGAGGGATCAGGATCTACATGCGGGTGTCAGGATTTACCAGATTTTTCTCAGAGAAGATGAAATGGATTTCCCATGTTACCCAAGTGTTGGACATTCACAGATTCTGCCCCTCCCCACGCGCTTGTTGAAGCAGGATTGAGTCTGCTGTGGTTTGAATGCATCCCCCTAAATTTACGTGGCAGAAACTTTATCTCAAAATTCCTATGTTGACAGTATTTGGAGGTTGAAACTTTGACATTAATTAGAACTAGACAAAGTCACTAGGGTGAGGCCCCCTGATGAGGTCAATGGCTTTAGGAAGAGATGCCTGAGTGGACATGCTTGCTGTCTCTCACCAAGTCACATCTTCCTCCATAGGAAGGAGCAGCAAGACGTCCTCACTCACTGGGTTCAGCCTCTTCGTCTTGGATGTCCCAACTCCAGAATTCTAAGGAATGGGTTTCTGTTTGTCACAGATTTTTCAGTCTGTGGTGATTTGTTACAGCAACTGAAGATGAGCTTGGATATATCCCTTCGCAGAGTCCAAAGGCACTGAAAGTGACAGTGGCCGGTAAAGAGGACAAAGGAGGTGAAGAGGAAATCCCCAGAGCAAAGCACACAGTTTGAGCTCCAAAATTCCTAATCACCCACCCGTTTCCCAAAAGCAAGGGCCGTGGCATATGCCTCGGATGCCAGCACTTTCGAGGCTGAAGCAGGAGGATGGCAAGCTCATAACCCACCCGGAATACCTGATATCCTAGCATGCCGCTTTTACCCGTAATCACCGCTGGCCAGGATTCTTCTGTTTTATTCTCTTTAGTTTACTACAGTCAATGCTCTGGATGCTTCTCCCTCCCCCCCCCCCCCCCAACCAAAAAAAATGTAATTCTAGAAATTAAAGGTTCTGGGCATCTTTCAAACACTGTTTAAACAACGCATAAATTAAAAGCCTCAGACTGTCTGCAAAACTAGCCTGGCCCATACACAGCAGCTACCTGTGTCAACCTCATGTCTAGTTAGGATGTCATTTTCTCTTTTAAGGTTCCCACCTTAAGGTCTTCCTTGGCTCTTAGGCACAACTAAATTGCTGCTGTCTGAACTTGGGGAATTATCTAGAAGGCTACTCGATTTTAGAATCCTGCTGTTTTTCCCCCCCTAGTAGTGTAAAGTTAATTTCCTTCCTCTCTTCCTGGTATAAATTTAGTTTATCTTACACTTATTGGGAAACAGGGATGGTGTTAATTAAATTAAGGGCTTCACACTGGTAAGGAATAGCTTCCTGCCGGGGAGGGTTACCCCGCAGATTGCCTGGAGACTGATGAGGTAACTCAGGAGAAATGGAGAGTCAATGGTAACAGGAAGACAGAAATAGGAAGGCTCACTTCAAAGATGTAAATAGTCACTAGGTCAGAGAAATTCATTTTCCCGTGAACATCAAATTGAGAACTTTCTGCCCGGGAAAGTTCAGTTGCTGAGGAGCTTAACAAATCATACTGCCTTTTTTATTTTTGAAATCCTAAATGGCAAAAAGCGGTGAGAGAAATAGCACACATTTTGGGGTTTTATTTTCTTCTATTATTGAAAAGAAGGGAGGGACTGGAGAGACAGTCCAGTTGTTAAGAGTACTGACTGTTCTTGCAGAGGACTCAGGTTGAGTTTCCAGCACCCAGCTGTAATTCAGCTCCAGGGTATCCAACACCCTCTTTTGGCTTCCATGAGAACACACACACACACACACACACACACACACACAGTGTGCATACCTACATGCAGGCAAAATACTCAAACACATAAAATAAAAATAAGCAAATATTTTTAAAGCAGAGGGAGCCAGAGTTAAAAGAGATGAATGAAATTGGGGAAAGATGAAAAGTTAACTGTCCCTGAGAGGATTCCATTCATCAGACAGCACTTTGAAATAGTGCATTAAACTTTGTCAAGGGATTTTCTGTTTTAGTTGGCAGGTGAAGTGCCCCCCTCAAAGCCCCTACTATGCTAAAGGCCTGGTCCCTTGCCCATCCCACTGTGGGAAGCATTGGCATCTTGGGAGGTGGGGTCTAGTGGGAGAAAATTAACTCACTGGCCCAGACTGTATCAATCTTGCCTCTTTCTTTGCTTTACCCAGCCATGGGTTTTGCACAAGTGTTCTCTACTGCAGCCCCTCTGTGGGTACTCTGTGACACCACAGGCCCAGGTCAACAGAGACAAGCAACCAGTGACTGACCCCTTATACCATAAGCCCAAGTCCACATTTCTGCTTTGTCAGTTGGTTCTCACAGGTGTTTTTCTAACTGTCTTAGTTAGGGTGTCACTGCTGTGAAGAGACATTATGGCCACAGCAACTCTTATAAGAAAAACATTTGATTGGGACTGGCTTACAGTTCCGAGGTTTAGTCCACTCTCATCATGGCAGGAAGCATGGTGGCATGCAGGCAGATGGTGCTGGAGAAGGATCTGAGAGGTCTACATCTTGATCTGCAGGCAGACGGAGACTGGTACCACACTGGGCGTAGCTTGAGCATAAAAGACCTCAAAGCCCGCCCACACAGTGACACACTTCCTCCAACAAGGCCACACCCACCCCAACAAGGCCACACCTCCTAATAGTGCCACTCCCTATGGCCAAGCATGCAAACACATGAGTCTGTGAGGGTCAAACCTATTCAAAGCACCACACTTAGAGTAATGAAAAACTGCCTGCTTTTCAGCAGTTTCTGCTATAAGATTCTGCTATGATGTGCTGCCCTGCCTAAGGCAGAGAGCCTGTGCCCACCTGTTTATCAGGACTACCTTCACCTAGTGCAATTACCCAACCTGTCCCCACACTCCCTCCAAACAGCAGGTCGTCGGGTCCAGGGTGGAGGCCCAGAGATCCAGCAGGATATAGTGACACGATGTGACATGATGCTTATTAGAGAGTACAACCACTCTGCAAAGCCATTTCTCTCCTAGGAAGCCAGCCAATGGCACTGAAAACCCAAATGGATGCGGCCCAATAGATACCACCATGAGCGTTAGAACGAATGAGAGCCATGCTGAGAGACAGATCCGTGCACTAAAGGAAGAGGGAAGGGCTGTCCAGACAAATCGGGGGTCAGATGGGAGACGTGTAAGTGACTGGCCTACTTAACGCGGAAACTCAGTCTCCATAATCATTTGCTTATTTGTTGATTTTTCTTTTTAACAAAAGTGTAACTGTACCCAAGCCAGGTTCACAGTTCCTATAGCTACTGGCTAGGCACCCAGAAAACTGAACATGGTCCTTGTCCAGGGCATGGTGAATAACCTGGATCTCTTAGATTATCGTATTCATCCTTTGCCGGTCTGTCTTATGTTCTTCAGCACATGGAGTGAGGAGCAGAGGTCCAGGCATAAAGTCATCCTTGGCCCTCCACCCTGACCTGCAGGGATTGGTCAAAGCCTGAACATTCTGGCTCAAGGCCCAAAATGGCAGCGGTGACAAGAGCATCATGGGAGAGAGCCAAGTCAGATTCTGTGGATCTTAAATCAGTTTCAGACTTTCTGGGGGGACGTGCTATGCTCACATCACCCCTATTTGAGTCATATCTACTCAGAGTGGCCAATTGCTGCCCATTAGAGCAGCAGCAGAGCTCAGGGCATGTGTTCTACACACTCGAGCAAGTGGAAGGGCCAAAGATTTACCTAGGAAGAGTGAGTCAGGGGCCGGCGGAGCTCAAGATGGGTAGCATGTGCTCTAGCGTGTTCTTGGAATTAATGAAAATCTCTGTCACCAGTGGGTGCACTGGGACCCCATCATGCAGTCTAGAGTTAGTGAACGAACACCAAGGGGACTCTCCGACCTTGAGGGGCACTTCTGGAGGAAGCCACTCTGCAGGGAAGATGCCACTTGGTCCTGGCTGTGGGCCATAGTCTTCACTGTTGCCTGGGCTGCTTTTAAGGGGCAGCAGAACCCTGGCTGTTGCTGAACACAGGCCCTTTCTTGCTGCATCCTCAGCAGCCACTGGACCACCTGCTCCTCCTGAGCAAATGCTCAGGAGACATTCTACTCCAGTTCTACATTTAGCCGCATGGTGTAATAGAGTGACAGCAAGACTCCCTACTCAGAGAACAACTCTGAGAATGTGGTACCCTCTGCTGATGTCCTCAGAGCAACAATCATAGGGAGGAAGGGTGATGCCAAGCCTTAGGCCCTAAGCTGGCAAAGAGACCCATCTCAAGAAGGTGGGATACAGCGAAGGTCCATGGATGAATGGGGAGCTGGGTGGAACTATCAGCTGCTCTGGGACGGTTTTCTTCAGACCTGCCCTGAAGGTGAACTTTAAAGCTATTTATTAATAACTCCAAACACCTTTCAACCCACCAACCCATGGCACAGGAGAGAGGACACTTCTCAGGTGCAAGTCCTCGGGGCAACTCATCAGCAGTCCATCCCAATCAGCCAATGCCAAAGGGAACACAGCAATCAGCAGCAGCTCGGTGGTACCCGGCTCTGGTGTCTTGATGGCAGTTGCCATACTCTGGCTTGTTTCCACCATCTCTTCAGCCCATTCAGTTTGTCTGAACCTCTTCTGGGCTGAGGCCTCTTCTGCAGGTTCCAGCTTGCTGGATCTCCTTGGGGCAGGTGCTGCACCTTGGCCTTGTCTGACCTCCTGAACTTGCTACCTCAAGACAGGTGCTACCTAGAACTTGGCCATTGCTGGACACTTACTTGGGGCCGCAGTCTTTCCTATCCATTTGAGTTTGTCGAACCTTCACAGGGCATGTGCTGCCCTCTGCACCCCTGCTTGGGGGGCGGGTGTGTGTCTCAGTCTCTTCCCAGCGTTCCACTTGGCCTCGGCAGCATTGCTTTTACGGCTCCAAATGAGCCTTCCCCTGGGCTCTGCCCAACCTAGGCCACAAGTCTCTGCAGCCGCAACCTTTGTCTAGCGTCTTTTGAAATTAAGCGACGAGCACTGATGTGAATCAACCCCAAGCAAAAGGCCCTCTGGAGCTTCCAGACCTTCCTTTTTTTTTTTTTAACACTTTCTCTAATTATTCACTAGAATGTTTTCTCATTGGCCAACCTTATGCCCTCCTCCCTGGGTACTTCCTGTTGGCCAAGACCACAAGTACTCCCACCTGCTCCCCACAGGTTGCCAATCCATCAGCAGGCTGACTTGCATGCCCCTTTTATGAGTCTGTTTTTCAGCAGTAGATCAAGCACTCCCACAACCCTTACATATTCCTTCAACACAACTGCGTTTCCAAAGAAATCCAGACCTCCACCTCACTGCCCCTTTCATCCACAGCATTGTGGCTTCCCTAGAGAGCTCAGGAGGGATGTCTCCGTGCTCGCCACACCTTGGCTGAGAAATGGAGCTGTGAAATGGCATGAAGATGGTTAACTCCGATTCCATCTCTGTGTGACAATAGGTAGCTGCTCAGATGAATCACAGAACTGGGTAGACCCTCAGTCCTGGAGTGAGAGGAGGTTATGGGGTGGAGGGGTCCTCAAGGATTCCTTGGGCAGAAGTGGGGTATGGTCAAAGTAACGCACACGTGAGATGCTCAAAGCCAGTTCCTTCCTTTTCATTAGCGTGCCACTGAACATTGACACTTGGTGGTAGCGGGGGCACTGGGTGTGGCAGTCATCATCTCATATCTTGGCAAAGGCACAAGGGCCAGAAAAAAATACTAGACAGAATGGACCCTGGGTGTGGAGCGGCCTGTGAGAGGCATACCGCGAATTGGTTAAGGACATGGGGTCTGAGTTTCCCTCTATCTACGGGAAGAATAGGTACCCCACCCCACAGCCAACATCTCACAGTTCCATAGAGACATGATTCCCACGCCTCTCCCCTTAAAGCAGGGGAGACACTTGAAGTTCCTCCACCACTGAAGTACGCGAGAAGGGCTGTGGTTGGCATGATGAGAATATAAGAGGCAAATCCAATTCCACCTTTGTTCTTGGATTACTCCCTCTAAGGCAAGCTGGGCACCCTACACACTCGGGTCCTGTTGGAGAGGAACGAAGGCCTCCAGCCCCCAGTAGGCACTGGCTCCCTGGGCATGCGGACAGGCTGCCCCAGGACCAGATTGTGCAGCTCTTTCAGGCACGAGATGGCAATTGGCTATGTTAGCCACTTTTCTAATGTTGTGATAATGCAACATGGCCAGGACAACTTAAGGGAGAGAGATTATTTTGACTAAGAGTCCGTGGTGGCTGAGCAGAGGCATGTCAGCCGGCAGCAGGAACAGGAAGCTGAGCGTTCACCTCTTGAATTGCAAGAATGAAGCAGAGAGAGCAAGCAGCAACTGGGGTGAAGCCTTAAGCCCTCAGGTGGCGTATTTCCTAAAGCAAGGGCTGTACCCTTCACTCCTCCAAAAAAAAGCAGCAGCACCAACTGGGGGCCAGATGTTCAAATGCTTGAGACTGTGAGGGGCACCTCACACTGACCCTTGCCGACAGAGAGAGAGGCCTCCGAGTGAGAACTTCCAGCCTGCATTCTTTTGAAAGTTTTCATTAGCCACTGTTGAGGTGATGGTGTTATACAATGAAAATACCACAGACAGATTCCACGGGGCAGATAGCTTCTGCGAAGAGATCTGAACTGGAGAATCAATCAGTCATCCACATAGAGAAGGGTTATTAGAGCAGAGAGAATGAGAGCTGCACAGTTAACTAAGGGAAATGCCACTGTATCCGACCACTGGTAGTAGAAATTCTATGCCACAAGGTGGGCCAGTCGAGGTGCGAGGAGGTGGTGAGGGTGTGAGACGCGGGCAGAGAGAAGCGACTGTAAAGGTGTACTTTCTGCATTTACGCTCTCCCCGTTTTGTGTAAAGGTGTACTTTCTGCATTTACGCTCTCCCTGTTTTG
>CAJQZJ010032578.1:2479155-2503079 GCA_907164525.1 Lophiomys imhausi | reverse complement strand
TCTCTCTCTCTCTCTCTCTCTCTCTCTCTCTCTCTCTCTCTCTCTTCCTTTCTTTTTTTAAAACAGGTTCAAACTTTTTATTGGCCATGCTAACAAAAGAGGTTTAGTCAAAAAAAGACTAAAGCCTGTGCCATCATCTGACTCCTCAGATTCTTTTTTCTTTGCTTTCACTTTCTTCTCCTCAGCTGGGGCAGCAGCAGGAGAAGGGGCAGGATTGCCTGCTGCTCGTGAGGCTCCAACTGCTGGGGTAGGCCCACCAGCCACTCCATTGCAGATGAGGCTCCCAATGCGGATACTGGCCAGGGCCTTTGCAAACAAGCCAGGCCAGAAAAATTCAACGTTGACAGGAACTAGTTTAACGGGGTCTTGATCTTATCCCCCGTGACCGTCACCTCATCGTCGTTATGCAGGCGAGCTTGGAGACAGAGGCCATGTTGTGCACTGCTGGCATGTCTCCGGTGCCTGTTGCCAGATGAAGTGAGGGCCTCGACCCCAACACGGCTGCTTCCTCGCAAGGGCAGAGCACCTTGGCAGCAGCTGAGGAAAGGGCTCTTCTTCTTGTTTCTTATTGCACAAGACTTCCAACAGTAACCAACAACCCACCACACCTCTCGGGGGCCCTAGCATTTGTATACCCTCTGAAAAGTCCCCAGAATTCCAAACATCACACAATCGCAGAAACTATCCTCGGCTGGGAAAATCACACCCCTGCTAGAACACGAGGCAAAACATAGTCAGCTGATGTGGACAACCTGAAGCAGCCCCATGTCCCCATCCTTGGGATTAAAATGAAAACATATTCTTATAACATTTCTGCGTTTTTTAAAGAAACCAAAATTCTCACTACAGGACACCTCATACCCAACCACTGCATCCGGATGCTAGTCATTTTGATAACAGGAGGGACAAAGAAGAGAAAACCTTTACTCCTATTTGAGAACCCCAGATGTGCACACACCAAGAAAAGAAAAAATAGGGGGGAAGGAAAGGAAGAAAGGAAGGGTAAGAGGAAGAGGGATGAAGGAAGGGAAGGAGAAGGAGATATGACGAAGAAGAAAGTGTAGGGGAGGGGGGGTGGAGGAAGAGGAGGAAGGAGAAGACAAGCTAGCTACTTCCCTTCAGAGTCTTTATGAAGGAGACTCAGCTGTAGAACAGACGTGAGCAGACCACATGAAGAACTGTGATGATGGAAAGTTCACTCTGATCTCCTCACCTGGCCCCAGCAGCCAAACATCTTGTGGCTCTGTCCTTTGCTGTTTCTCGGGGGGGGGGGGGGGGGCGGCCCCTGGCTGCACTTACAAAGCCTGTAAAATGGGGATCCCAAAGCAAGGCTGGTAACCATGCTCAGCTCCTAGTTGTGGGCTAACCCTCAAAGCCACTCTAGCTCAGGGCAGGCAGGCAAGATTCTCACTTCTTGTAAAAAGCCCTTCAACTTATTTTTAGAATGACTATGCCCTGCTTCCTCCCCCCCCCCACCCCCACCCATATTCATCAACCGGCTTGCAATTTGAAAGCTATGGCAAGACGTTTGTCTAAAAAACAAAACAAAACAAAAAATGAGCGCTTCATACACAAATGGTTTAGTTTTATGGGGATCGGACTAAACGAGATTGTTTTTTAAATAGAGTAGCCCAGGCAAAGACACTTGAGGACCAGCGACCTATAATGTCTGTGACCCCAGGGAGGAGGACCCAGTGTTTGAGAAGAAGTCGAGCTGCCGTAGCTTGCATCTGGAATACCCCTCAAAGGCTTGTGTTAAAGGCATGGTCCCCAGCCCACTTCACTATTCAGAGGTGAAGGAACCTTTAGAGGCAACCCACTGAAGAGAATCCATCATTGGGGTACCTTTGAGGTCCTGGGGGACACTGGTCTCTTCTTGCCTCTCTTTTCCACATAGGAGGTGGATGGCTTGCCCCGACACACATACTATAACGTGCCTGCACCACTGTAGGCCCACAGCAACAAAAGCTAATCCAACCTGAACCTAGAACATCACTGAGCAAAAATAAATATTTGTTCTTTATCACTTGGTTATTTGGGTGTTTTATTAGGGACAGAGAACTGAGTAACTCAGAGGGAGAAAACAAATCCCTACCTGTTCCAAGCTGGCTGGAGACCAGTGTGTGCTTCCGGGTCATCAAGCAGCTAGCCAGAAGTTTCAGTGACCCGCTCTCTTCCCAGAAAGGTCACTGTTGCACCTCATAGGAGAGTTTAGAGGGTTTAGTATTGCTTTCAAAAGTGTTTTTGGGGGACAGACAGACATGATGGCTTGATGGGTAAGATGTCTGCAGTGAAGCCGGGAGACCTGAGTCCAACCCTTGGAGCCTACATGGTGGAAGGCAGGGACACAGCTCTCTGCAGGTTGCCCTCTGGTCAAACATGACACATGTGCACACACACATCACACACATCATGCACACACACATCACACACACACACTACACATACATACACACACATGCACTACACACACATATATACACACCACACACAAATACATCACACACATACACACATCATACACACACATACACACACATCTCATATACACACCATACACACACATACACACATATCACATACACATACCATACACACATCATACACACACACACTATACACTACACACACACCGTATGCACATTCATACACATATCATACACACACATCACACACACACACTACACACACATGCACACATCACACACACACCATACACACACACACACCACACACAAACATACATATCACACACACACACAAACAACACACACACTACACACACACCACACACAAAAAAGTATAAACAAACACTTTGCTTTTAGTAATTCGATAAAACTGAAGTGATCTGAATTGTTGATCTTGGCTTTTCAGAAGCATCGGTTTTGCCTCAATCTTGTCACCTAGCACAACTAAACAAATCTAATTCTGCCGTAAAACTTCATTGTTTTTCTTTTCAAGTTTGTTTCCTTGAGGCAGAACAATCAAATCTAACTCCCACCTGTCCCTCTGTGTGTGTGCACTGCACCATTCTGTGGGCATTGGTCACCATGCCATCCATTTAACATGCCATTCAGCAGAGTGACAGTACCCTTGGCAGCACTCTGGGGACTTAAGCTGTACTAAAACCTGAGGTAATAGTGAAAGTGCTGAAGGAAGGTTTAAGGTTATCTCTTCCTTCAACCAAATTCCAGGATTCCCATTTGCTCCTGAGTTACCATCCAAAGTTGCTAGCCACTTAAATGTCGCTTGAAGAAAGGGGTAGTCACTCCGAGAGGGTCTGACCTGACCTAGTTTGTGTGTCCTCCACGTACACTGACATTACCATTGCTCTTGGGCTGCTGATTTCCTCTATCTTCCCACAGATGCTCTCAGAACATGCTGTCAACTAAACATTACATCACAGTGAGGGTGTGCCCAGAAGGCTGGCACCCACCGGGTTCATCTGAGGCTCTGTGGGCTGAGACACAGGACAGCATCAAGGTTAATAGCTGAAATTCTGTTCCAATTTTGGAAGTTATTCTTGTGGGGAGAGAATGCAAAGAACCCCCACTCACCCCACCCCACCCCTCCCCAGCACGTGCCCCTTGGCTTCCTGCCACCGGTAGTTTCCTGAACCTGAGATGTGTTTGCACACGCTAACGCCCACCTTCCAAACAGAATCTTGCAACTCAGCCAGATTTTCTGCTGAGCCAGCCAGTCACTGGGAACAAATACTGGGGTCTATGACAACCACAAGTATGTTGGGGGAGGGGAGGAAGAGAGAGGGAGAGAAAGACAGAATATGTTCAAGTGTGGCATGCGTGTGCATTTGTGCACAAATGTTTGTGGCATGTTTGTGAATGTGTGTGTGTGTGTGTGTGTGTGTCATTGGGAACTGTGTGTTTGAGTACTTAAATTTGTGTGGCATGTTTGTGTATCTTTGCATCTTCACATACGAACATAGGTGTGGTATGTCTGAGCATTTGTGGGTGACAGGAGTGTGTTTGCCTGTTGTGTCCGTAGTTGCCCTGTACCCTTCTCCAGAGCCCTCAGCCCGGGCTACCCATGTTTCCTGGGTCCACATCCCTCACCACTCAGCACAAAAAAAGCAGACCTACAAACCAAGCATGCTCCTTCTGATTTCAGAGCCCAAAGGGAGGAGAGATGTCTGGGTGGAAACCCAGCCCCTGGATCTTCATTCCCCATGTGTGGAGAGGTTAACCTTTATGAAATACCATGCTCTGGCCATCAGTGAGACTCCTCTTTGGTATTCTCTTCATTACTGGAAGAAAACGCTTCTGCACGTTTAATTAATGCCAATGAGTCTGCAGTTCCACAGAGGTGGGTCTTAATTAGTCCAGCAGGGTGTCCAGTACACTGAAGCCTTAAACACAAGGAGGGGGGAGTGTTTTACTTCTTCCTGGACTGCAAGACTGGACCTGCACCAGGCCAGCACAGGGTGGCACTGTGCTGTTTGGGCACAGAACCACAGAAAGAAAGGTTTAGAAACCAGGGGCAGTCCCTGAATGCTGACTTCCTTATCTGCTCAGTGAGGGTGAGGATCCGGGGTCTGGAGTAGTGCCAGCTCAGAGTAGCTGACTCTGTGAAGTTTGTTAGTGTTTGGTCAATGTTAGGAAGTTCCCCATTGGAAAGTCTGGCTAATGGACACTTTGGACTCTTAGTCTTGTGACAGGGCTAAGAAAGATGATAGAGATCCCTGAGGGGGGAATCAACCTACCTCAGTAAATTTGGGGTTTCAATTAGGTTTGAATGAGAGATGAGCCTGAGACCTAATTGTGTGGTAGATTTTTTTTTCCTGGCCTCTACATAATCCTTCATTTTCATCCATCTCGGTAAGGGATTTATCATCTGTGACTTCCAATTTGAAGGTGTTTGAAGGTACCTAGTTTTCAACAGCAGGGTACAGGAAATTTATTTATTTATGTATTTGTTTTGGTTGTGGGATGGAAAACTGCCTCCCTTCTTCGGGTTCTCCAGGAGTTGCAGGTTAAGCTGGATTTGAACACGCAGCCTAGATGTATCCAACCCTCATGGCAGCCAGTAAGCCCTTTCCAAAGGAGCCTTCCCACTGGAAGGATGCCAGGGGCCCTGCCAGGTTGGGAGGAGGCTCAGGGTGAAGCCTCCATCCAGCACTGAGATGGCTAAGAGCTTGTGACTACAGCCTCCTGCCTCTGGCTGTGTTAGCATTCCATTTTGTGAGGACGCTGGCAGGCCCTCACTACCTCAGCTGCTTGGCCTGGCCTGGCCATCAGCCTATGTTTAGTTCCAAGTCTGATGTATACAGAAGGAATGGCATGGGACTCAGGATTCCTACCTGTGTAAGTAGCACCCACCCAGGACACGAGAGAGGATGGCCCAATCTGTGCCCAGAGTTTCCCTTCAGACTTCCTCCTTTTCTGAGAGGAGCAGGGAGGGGACAGAGAGGACTTGGCATCATCAGGCACTGATCCTTGTTAGAAGACAGCACTCGACATGAAACAAGGAACAGAAAGCCTTAAGCCTTGGTTGGATGGCCAGTCAAAGATGGTTAACCTAGCCACAGAGGACTTAGAGCAGTCTTTAGCAGGGGTGAAGGTCCCAGCAGTGTTTGGCTCCAGAGACTAGGGAAGGCAATAGGAAGATTGGACGCCTAGCCTGGGGAAGGACTCCCGGCTGGTTCTGACTCAGGTGCCATTGCCAAGAGGTGTGGATTAGAGGAGGGGCTATCACACAGGAGAAATCCTGAGTCACTCTGGGCACTTAGTTGGCCACGTGGCCTCATAATCTTGCACTTAGTGAGACGGTACAGGTGTCCTGAGCCATTTCCTGATGTGCAAGACAAATATTTGAGTATGAAGTGCTGAGTGAAGCTGCAGGATATTGGTAGATTTTTTTTTTTTTAATGTTCTCTCTACCGCATCTTGAAGCCTTTGGGGAGCTTGCTGTGCAGCGGTCAACATAGCAACCCTGTTCTGCAGGTAGAATGATCTGGAAGCCAATGACTTCATACATTAAGAATGTCCTCCCTGGCTGGCTTTTTTGCTCTCTGTCTGTGTAAATGGGTACCTAGACAAAATTTTCAAAAGTACCCCTCCCCCAGCTGGTGTACAGCCAGAGGGTGTGTGACACAGGAACATTCTCATGTTCCAGCTCTGG
Organism: Lophiomys imhausi; assembly: GCA_907164525.1. Lineage (NCBI taxonomy): Eukaryota > Metazoa > Chordata > Mammalia > Rodentia > Muridae > Lophiomys > Lophiomys imhausi. The sequence goes on along the minus strand of CAJQZJ010032578.1, from coordinate 2,496,941 downwards.
GTGGCCTTGATGCCACACTGGTCTTTTCTATCCCAGGGACAGAAGCAGGGAGCAAACATAGGTGCCGCTCTATCTGTTCTGCCGGTGATATGTGATCAAGGTAACTTACTCAGCTTTCTAGAGGCAGCAGTTTCTTGACTTGTAAAATTATTCTCAGGGTCAGGTCCCACTAAGCTGTAAGCAGAGGGCATTTGGAGTGGTGAGGGAGAACCAGGATTGAGTCTCCATGGGTGTGTGAGGGTAGGGGGGGACCATGCCCTTTACATAAGCGAGGGATCAGGGTCTGGAGTAAAGCAGGTCACTTCTCACTACCCACCTTGACAATTCATGGATCTTTCGTGTAGATTTTAAAATCATATTCCATAGCTGATTGGCAAGATGGTAGCAGACATGAGAAGCCATCCCTGAGCTAAAAGAATGTAACAGAAGGTAAGAAGAGGACATCTAAGGTAAACAGGAGAAAAAGCAATGTCTGTGAATATAAACCTACAGTGGTTTTCTTACAATGGGACATTCATTTATAGAGTATTCATATCTTCAAAACATTCCCCTCCCTTCCCTCTCTCTCCCTTCCTCCTGCATATAATATTTCTTTTGACTTGGACACTATCTGCTCTGTCTCAAATGCAAATGCCACACACCCCCCATTTTGGCACTAGAACTCCTGGGTTCAACTTCTGAAGTTACATAAGTCCAGAGAGATCACTGAGTCAGCATAAAGGCCTTGACTCAGCACTCCAAACTGGCCACCATGGGGCCAGATTCTCCAGTCTTGACTTTGTCCAAATTCCCTTTGAAATTCAATGCCTGGTAGGTATCAGCAGCCTCATACATATGGCTACAGATGGATTTTAAAGGACTAGAGAGCAGGAGATGAGGACCTCAATGTCCTTGTCAGCCCTCAGGACATTTACCAGGGTACCAGCCAGGTGACACTGCCCACCTAATTATGTGAGACCTCCCTCTCCTGGTCTTACCCCATCAGGGCCATGGCACCAAATCCACCTTTCACAAAGAGTTAGTTAGAAGGAGAGTTGGAAGAAGTATAAACTTCTAACCATCAACACTTGGGATTTTTATCATTTATCATTTTAAGTGCTGAGCTATTTTCAAGAAATACTTTACTACTATAGGAATACAAAGGAGAGACCAGGAAACATTTAAAATGCTTCCTGAGTCACAAGGAGACCTTAGAAGGGGAATGAGTGAAGAGAGCTTAAGGACTGAGGAGAAATTCCTGTTTCTGGGAATTCATGGTGGGATAATCTGGAAATTGGTCCCTCCAAAATTGTAGGTCTAAAAATAAAGGGACAAAGAGGTTGGTGGCAGAAATGTCAGCTCACTAATGATTTTCGAAGGACTCTTTATCCTGGCTTTACTTGACAGACACATGAGGATCAAATGATCAACGAGGATTCTCCCACTGGAGGATGCTGGGAGGGTGAGACTCGGGCAATGATCAATTTTAGAGGCTCCCAGATTGTTCTGATACATAAGGAGGACTAAGAACACCCAAAGAGAGGAAACACTGTTTTCTTTGCTGGTGTCAGAAGTTGGGAGGGAAATACTCCAAAAGCTGAGAACTGTTAAAGATTTAAATAAGATGTGCTTTTTACAAAACAGTAGTAGGAGGAATCAATACCTGGAGCATCTCAAGCTGTGCACCTGGTGCTGTTTGCATTGAGTGACTATGACCTCAGAAGGACACGCTGTTATTAGCCATAATTTACAGATGAGACTTTGAGAAATACAGACTCACTCACCCACTCAAGGCCAACAAGTGAGATCTAAAATGGCGGGCACAGGTACCGGGGAGACAAGGGAAATATCAAGGTAAGAGGGACCTAGGCTGACCCTCAGTGCTACCTGCCAAGAGGAGTGACAGGCTAAACATCTAAAACACAGCATGGCGACTGTCACAGAACCACACAGTGTGTCAGAACCACAGGAGTGGGAGAACCACAGGGCCAGCTCTACATAGTGTAGTCAAATCGGTTCTCAGAGGATGAACTGCAGACTCTACTGGACAGTGGCAACCATAAGGTGGAAGCAGGAGAGGGACTCTACAGTAAGACAGCCTGGGGTACAAGGAACAAGCTGGGAACGGGCAAAAAGCCAAGATGATAGAAGACCAGGAGAATAAGGGAATGCGGCTTGGCATGAGTTAATATTAATGCTGTTCTCACAGAGGACCCTGGTTCAATTCCCAGCACCCACATGGTGACTCACGACTGCCTGTGACTCCAGTTCTGGGAGATCTGATGCCTTCTCTGGCTTCCAAAGGCACAAGACACTCACATGGAACATGCACGCACGCGCACACACACACGTAGGACTTACACTGAGCTAGCTGCTTTGCACACAGTCACAAAAAAATCTACCTTACCAGGTTCTACCTGTGAACCACCCACGCTGGTCAGCATTTCCACTGTTCTTGCTGGCGTGGTTCTTAAGTAGAAAGAGTACACAGTTATCATCTCTGCCTAGTTAGGATTCCTATTGCTAGTATTTTTATGCAGACATAGGACTTTCAACATCTGGGATGACACATAATACTTGACTCTTTCATTAAAAAGTGAGAACGCAACCCGGCGTGGTGTCGCACACCTTTAATCCCAGCAGAGGCAGGTGGATCTCTATGAGTTCAAGGCCAGCCTGGTCTACAGAGTGAGTTCCAGGACAGCCAGGACTGTTACACAGATTCCTAGGATGCTGGCCTAAGAATGACTTCTTTGTGTGCACATACAGCAGAATATTTCAAAATTTCCACTGGAGAACTTCCATCAGAGCATACAATTTTGGGGACCGTGGGTAGTCATCACCAACCGAAAGTCTTTATTTTGTTTTTAAGGGTTTTTTTTTTTCTTCTCTTAAAATTTCAAATAAGTTCTATATTCCCACGAGACATGCAGCCCTGTTAGGACACACCCAGTTTCTCCTGTGGCTTTGATGATGACTTCCTGCTCACATTATGGATTTGCTCCTGACAAGAGACCGCAATGATGGCTACTCTCTATCTTGTTCTACACTGTATGACTCCCTGTGCTCAAAGAAAACATCATATAAGCCTTCTTTTCTCCTTCTGATCGACGCAGGGTAACAGTTACTACACGTGTATGCTATAATGCTGTTTGGTGGGACAATGATCTTCTATTAAAAATTTCTTTTTTGTAAGGTCCATAGAGCCATTAGGGCTCAGCTATTAGATGTCCAGTCACCTTCCCCATAGCAAAGAGTCTACACCAAGAGTTATGGTTTGAATGTTAAATGCCCTCCTCCCACATACACACACTCAGAGATTTTGTTTTAAATGACTGGTCCCCAGCTGGCCGTTCTGGGAACTTTAGGAGCTGGGACCTAGCTGGAGGAAGTCAGTCACCAGAAGATTCAGTCCTTAGCTCTGTCTGTGCTCCTTGTGTACAAAGTAAAGAATATGGTGCCGCCACCGCCATGATGCTCCGTCCAAGTACCCAGAGCTACGCAACTATCAACTGAAGCCAAGAGACAAAATAGTAAATCTTTGCTCTTTTAAAAAACTTGTTTATCTTTTTTATGTATGCGTATTCTGCATGCATGTATGCCTGCACGCCAGAAGAGGACACCAGATCCTCTGCCTCTGAGCACTTGGATTACACTTGTATTATCAGGCCGAGCTTGCAATGCTCCTTACTGAATAGGCTGTGAATGTTGGAGTCCTTTCTTTTATCACCTGGGCTAAGTGAAGTCTTCCTCCTCCCTGGTTGTTGATAACTGGCTTGGCAAGGTTGTTCTTGGCAAGCCCTGCTATTCCCAAGGAATAATGAAGCTCTGCACCACCACAGTCCTCCCAACCAGGAGGGAGACGTGCAGGTCCCAGTCCTTCCATCCAGGAGGGAGACGTGAAGGTCCCCGGCTCCTGCTGCCGTCTTAGCCTGACCCTCTCAGTCACCAGGTATATGCCCGGTCATGCTATACGGCTCATTCTAGATGCTCCAGTTGCCAGCCTATGTGTTTTCTTTCCTGGTCACATTAACTTGGAGCAGTTAAAGTAGATTAGCCACCTGTTAAATATTTCCTGATTTTGATATGCAGCTATCAGAGCCCTACAGTCACAGAAGCACTAAAACAGGAACCAAGGAGAAAATGTGGGGCAATTCGCCAGATCTCATAACTTATCATCCACTTCCTGTTGACTACTTATGACTTATCATCCTGTATCTGCTGATGCCTGGGGCACACAGGAGTCACCTGAATCCATAGCAGATGACTACTGTGGTATGGAGAGGGAGGAGATGCTTCTCTCTACCTCTGGAACAAATTTAGGTCCTTCTCTTACCAGGGGTATATCCTGACCCAAGAAGGAAGTTGTTGTCATCATCATCATCATCATTGTCCATTTACATATTTTTATATGTGTATTTTGCCTAAGTGTATTTATGTGTACCAAGTGCGTGCCTGGTGGTACAGAGGTCAGAAGAGGGCATCAGATCTCCTGGAACTGGAGTTATAGTCACCATGTGGGTGCTGGGAATCGAACCCAGGTCCTCTGCAAGAGTAGCCATCGCTCTTAACTGAGTCAACTCTCCAGCCCCTCAGGAGCCTCTTAGCATTTCAAAGTATAATGAAAGAGCCATCACTGTAGAGAACTGTCAGCTCTGGGCACAGCACGAACCTCATGGAAAGTCTAAAAGGGTCACTCTGCGGGGCAATTCTGGGGATAGCTGGAGCCATAGTTGGGTCTGTCATCTGAAGCTGATGTTCTAGATAGGGAAATAGTTGCGAGAAGTCTTGAGGCAAGCAAGAAAGCATAGATCTCCCGTGAACAGGGTTCAGGCGAGGAGAGAGAAAGAGAAATAAACTCTCAGGGCTGACTCAAAGACACTAGCTATGCAAAATCCTAGTGGGTGGGTGGGTAGAGGAAGAAGAACCCTGCACCCTGGGCAAGCCCTTCCATGCCCTGAAGAAGGGGTGGGAGCTGTTCCAGGCAAAGGTTGTCTGTGTCAACCTGAGGCTGTTTGTTCTTGCCAGAACAGCAACAGGCATGGCGGACCCTAGCGAGGTGGCTTTCCCCATAGAGAGCAAGAATACTGCAGACCCCTGGCTGTGTGGCTTTCTCTGGATCCCATGACCACCTGCTTCTAGACTCTCCACTCCTAACAGTAGAAAAAAATTACCTAAGGACACAGAAGAGAGGAGGTTGGGATATTTATACTCTTAAAACCTACCTCCAGCCTTTCTAAAAAGCAACTTTGACGTCTCCCCCTAGCAATGAGAATTTGTGAATGGTCATTTCCTTCCAGAAACAAATGTGATTTCAGAAGGAGCGTGCCCAGGAAAGTTTTTCCAGAAGGACCTTCAATGCACCACACAGGAAGAGCCATTGAGAATTGTTGACGACGGTAACACTCTTCATGAAAAGGGACCTGGGGTTGCATTGTACAAAGGTCTGAATGGCTTGCTATTCTCCCTCACGAGAATGAGATTTCTCATTGTCATGGCTACCATTAACAGTAATTCAATTCAACACGACACATATACATACATCAATGACGACATCAGACTTGACCCCATTGTGTCTGAAAAGAAGCTCTGATGCTTGCCTTTGGGGGTCCTGTTAGTGAAGCCCTGTGTAGCCTGGGTTTCTGTACATTCATCCTGTTGAGTTACTGGATCTCCCACGTGGCAGCCACTATGCTGGACTTAGAAATACTGCAGCAAATAACTGTAAAGAGTTTAGACTCTAAAAAGGGAAACAAGACCAACCAGCCTATCACAGAACATAAGGGCCTGACCCTGAAACCAACTCTAATGGCAAACACTATGCAAATGAACAGGCCTGGCCGAGCGGCAGGAAATAAAGTTCCAAGTGCCTGTCCATGTGATAAATGACTACAGCAGTGGCACTAAATGTACTACTTAGTACAGCAAAGCTGTAGGCTAGTATCTGATGAAGGGTCTCTGTGGGCTAAAAATCAAGGGGCTGGCAAGCCTCTTTTCCTTTTTGGAAGATACAGAGAAAAATCCATCCACTTCCTTGTTCTCAGCTTCCCAAGGCTGCCCTTGTGGCTTGGTTCATGACTCCTTTCTCTGTCTTCACACTCAGCTATGTTGTATGTGTCTCTCTATGTAGATGAATGTGGCTTTGAACTTCTAGGGATCTACCTGCCTCTGCCTCCCAAGTACTGAAGTCTATTTGCAGGTCCTAGGATTTAGGATATGGACGTCTTTGGGTACCACTATCCTGCCTGTGACACTGAGGGAAGACTTGTCACCATGACTCTCCTGTTTCTTCAAGTTATTGGTATTGTTTATTTGTATGTTATTTGTTTGGTTTAGTTTTTCCAACCCTTACCCCCCTTGGTGACATTGTTTGATGTCTGCGGTGGGTACGGACATGCTCTGGGCCAAGCTGAGGGGGCGTGGTCACCTCTGAATGGGCTGGGTGATGGCGATTGGGGGAGCTGGCTCAATCTTACAGTCGTGTATCAAGGGCAATTGTTTTAAAAATCCTGTTCCCTTGAAAGCAGAAGGGAGGGCTTCACCCTGGGTAGTGCTGCTTTGAAGACAGAATATGGGGACTATGCTGCCTATGACTAGACACGGGGTCAGGTGGGGTCAGATAAAACAGGGCGGTTCATTGGGCTTCATGTCAGGCTCTTTCAAAAGCAGACAGAGGCTGGCCTGGTAGTAGTAAGAAGGTGTTCCAATGCACCTACTTACTACTGGAGAGATGGGTCGATGGTTAGGAGCACATATCACTCTTGCAGAGGACCTGGGTTCAATTCCCAGAACCAACTCTGAGCCAGCTCACAACTGCTGGTGACCCCAGTTCTAGGGAGATCCAACCTGGACCTCCATCAGTACCTGGGTTCAGAACACATACTTACACATACAGGGAGACCGGGATGAAGGGCTTTTCTCTCCAGACTCCCTGTCCCCACTTCTAACCTGGCTCCTGTTTTTTTCTCCAGTGGACTCCTTAGACATCACCCGCATTGCAGTGTCACATGCACTGTTGCAGTTCCCAGGCAGGTCATCCCTGGCGTGGGGCAGATCCTTAACAAATATTTGCTGGATTAATCAAATAGGTTGAATGGCTGTTGTTCATATTACTCTTTTTCAGAAGCGTAAAGTGGCTCCCGTATCCACTAAAAAACAAAAAAAACAAAAACCGTACCCCATTTCCATTGGCCCATAGTTCACATGTCTAAATCTTCGTTTTCACACACTATATGAGTGACTGTCATAATAACATGGCTTAAACAATAGATTTTTATTTTCCAAAGATTGAAGATCTAGATACTGGTTGAAGGAGTTGGGGTGGGGTTCTTCTGAGACCATGATTGTTAAGTGTCCATCTTCTCCCTGTGCCTGTAGAGTTTGTATTTGGGTGTTTGGATGAAGTTTGCCCAATTTGCATATTCTGTATAAATATACCAGAGGTCAGAAACACTTCTGGTCCCACACATTCCAGATACAGGGTTACTCAACCAGTATCATCTCATGGTGTAAAACGGTGTAACAATGTATTATTACATGCATTTGAAGTCAAGGAAGCTATAGACTCTTGCGAGACAGACTTTGTAACAATGCATTATTGCATGCATTTGAACTCAAGGAAACTAAAGACTCTTGCTAGACAGACTTTGTAACAATGCATTATTGCATGCATTTGAACTCAAGGAAACTAAAGACTCTTGCTAGACAGACTTTGTCTCCAATTCTTTTTCCTCAGTACAGATGCTCATGCAGAATCTAGTGAGTGAATGAAGAACAAGTTGTTCGATACCATTACAACATCACTTGACTGTAAGATGAGTTAAATATCGACACCTTCATTTCTCGACTTAAAAGTGATTCTTAAAAGATATGGTACCGGGGACCAAGATAGCTCCCCAGTTAAGAGCCCTTGCTACTCCTCTAGAGGACCGGGGTTCCTTCCTTTCCCAGAACCCACTTGGCAGTTCACAACTATCTATGACTCCAGTTACGTAGGCACCAGGCACACATGTGGCACACATATATGTATGCAAATACTCGTATACAAAAAGCAAAATAAATAAAACTGTTTTTAAAAACAAGAATGAATTGGATGCAAGTCTGAGGTTAATAAATGCTTTCTGACAGGGTAGCCATGTGTACGGGGAATGTTGTCTCACTGGACAGTGTCATATGCAGTGTGTGTGACTGAGAGGACAGTGGTGAAAGCCACATGGCAGACAGAACTAGCTGTGTTGTCAGTCACCTGTGTGGCCCTGAAAAGCTAATATAACCCACTTGTGCCATTGTTTTCTTCTCCATTAATTGAAAACATGAACTATAAACAGCCTCATCGGCTCTTGTGGCCCTTGATCTATAGTACCAGGCAGACAAGAAACACATTGTGGCGAATGCCAACCAACTATTATTACCTCCAATGACTTCAGATATTTTTAATGTGTCACTCATTAATGGGGTCATTAAAGTTCACTGATAGATATACATATATGCACATATATGAATATATATGTATTTATATATGCATATATACATATATATGCATACACACACACACACACACACGAAAAATCCTTTAAAAATATAACATTTCATCCAAGGATCTGCACTTAGCACCAGGTACAGCTCTTCATATGTTTCCAGGCTTTATGTGTTTGGGAAGAAAACAAGGGAGATCATTCACACATTAGTTGAGCCTTTGTGAAATGTGACAGTCGGGTTCTTAATTATTCTTAGAAATGTTGGAACTCATTGGACGCAATTAGTCTTGACAGTTCAAGGGCTAATTAACTCCAAACTCTGCTTCTTGGGTTACCTCATTAGCAATTTTTGGACACACACACACACAAACCCTTTTCAGAAATTTCTTTTCTGATTTTGTAGTAGGTAAGAGCATCTTCGTGCAATGGACCTGTTTAGGGAAGGGACTCAGCTAGCTAGCCCTTGGGGCCGAATGTGGGGTGCAGGTGAGAGGTAGGTGATCCTGAGAAGCTGGGGGAATAGCTGCAGTAACCTGTGTGGGGGGATGCCTGCAGACCAGTCATGCCAGACCATAATGAGTCCTGATGCTTCACAAGGCTGCCTTCCACTTCCTTCACCTGTCTCCGATGACAACATTCTCTCCAGCCTCACTAACATCATTAAACACAAAACACACAAATATGCTAAAGGAGAAAGCCAGATGCAAAAGGACATGTATTGAATGACTCTGTTTACATGAAACAGCTAGAGACAGTGACTGGATTAGCGGGTAACAGTGGCTGCAGGAGGCCGGGAGGTGCCTCTTTGCCTAGTGGGTGCGGGACTGGCTTCGGCTTAGTGCAGCTCAGTGTTGAGTGCAGGTGCTACCACTGAACTCAACATTGGGGTTTCTTTTTGTGGTAACAGGGACTGAACCTAGGACTTCCCACATGGTAGGCAACCACGCTACCATATGAGCTCTCTCCAGACCAGATTTGTTTTTTGGGTTTTTCTTTTTTTTTTTTTTTTTTTTTTTGCTATAGGGTACCTCTAGGTTGCTTAGGCTGGCCCAGAATGTCTCTGAGCCTAAGCATCCTGCTGCCTTAATCTACACCACAAAGGTCTGGCTGAATTTACACACTTACCTGGGCTAAATGACTCATATTATGCTATGTAATTCTTTTAATGTTGAAAAGTGTTAAAAGGTGGGGTCTTTAAGAAGGCATTGGGCCACAAAGGCTCCTCCTAATCAAAGGCCTGAGTAGAACTCAGGCCCCAATAAAAAGGCTTCATTTAGATGCCTCTATGCTTAACCCTTAGCCCTCTGCTTCCTCCACCCTGGAGGACAGGAGGACAAAGCTTCAAGCCTCCATCTTGGGAGCGGAGGGCATCCCTCACCAGTTTCTGAACCTGCCAGCACCTTGGCTGTGGATTTCCCAGTCTTTGAAATGCATTTCTGTTTTTTTTCTGTTTTTTCCAATGTTCTGTCATGTTAGCACGCAGATGGGGGTGGGGCGGGCAGAAGGTGGCGAAGGGCGGGGCAATTGGTCCCTCTCTCCGGCATCATCTACTAGGATGGCTGCAGACACTTTGGTTCCCAGTGACAGGCAGCTAACAGAACACACAGAGGGGAGGCCTAAGTTCTATGCCTTATGCTGTCCCCTCCACTGGCATGTTCCCTCCTTTCTGTCTCTCTGGCACGCTCTGGCCAATCTACAGAACCACAAGTCTTTTTATACTTACACTTTTATCCTCATTCAATTTCCTGCAGCCTCCCCAATGCATGTCCCCTACTCTTCCAGGAAGGTCTGGCTCCTGCAGCCTCCCCAATGCATGCACGTCCCCTACTCTTCCAGGAAGGTCTGGCTGCTACCTCCTTTGTCTCCTTGAACATCACAGCATTGTAACAGCATTCTGCTGGGACTATTTTTCTCTTTATGAAACACCAGTTACAATGCATACGGTAACATTCACTCTGCTTAGGATACATTTCTGTGCATGGGGAAATATTAATAGAACAACAACAACAAAAAAAAAAAAAACACCAGCAACACCTCTTCATTGTCCTCCCAAGTCCTCAGGTCCCATTGAAGTTGGTCCCTCCTCCCATCCCCTGACAGCCACTGACCTATTTTTGGTCTTTAGTTCTCTTCCAGAATATGCCATATGAGTGAAATTACGTGACATGCAGTACAGTCTACTGTGACTGGTTTTGACTTTTATGTGCGCCTCCTGTTCTCAACTTGATCCCCAAACATCAGAGATCTGTATCTTACCCAGTAACAAGCAACATGGGGTGTGATCCCTGGAAGCTTGTAGCAACACGATGTGACCAGACATGCCTGAGAGCTGACGCTTCTCCAGCTTTTTTCCTGCCAGGTGATCAGCAGAACGCAGTGGGCATGTGACCCCTTGGGGTCAGAACGCAGTGGGCACATGACCACTCGGAGTCAGAGCCCTTTCACCACCTGCCTGAAATGGTCACCCCTGAGCCAGCCCCAGGAGGTCACACCCGTGTGACAGTACCTCCATTACTGGGCAGTCTGATTCCAACCCGAGGTACTTCCTGTTGCCAGGTCAACCATCGTGGAGCTGCTCTGAGGGTTCCAGACTCCATTGACCATGAACAACGTTAGCCTGAGGAGCAAGAGAGGCGGCTGCTGAAGTGAACAAGACCACTTTCTCTGCTCCACCCACATCTTCCCCTCTCTCTACCTCAGCCCACCCCATACACTGCCCCCTCATGTATACAACCACACACATTCAAAGGAGCCTTTTGCTGCAATTCCAATCTGATTGATAAGGCGTGCCCAGTGGCCAGTTGAGGCGTTATTTTATGCTGTGACTTTCCAGCTTATCCTTCCTAAAGGACCCCGAGGGCATTATGGTCACAGTGACAGCAAAAAGTCTACCATGTTCGAGGGGATTTCTTCTAGAGAGATCCTTAAAGGCCAGGGGCATATTGAGACCCTCAAATCATATATGAACATGACCAATTACTTCAAAGAGGTGCTTGTAAAGGAAGGGGCACTTGGCAAACACCATACAAACACCTCCTAAATACACAGATTTGGTAACTCACGGCCTGTGTCTTAGTTACTATTGTTACTATTGCTGTGTTGAAAACTCTGACAAAAGCAACTTCGGGAGGTTTATTTCCTCTCCCACTTCCAAGTAACAACATTCCATCGCTGAGGGAAGTCAGGACAGGAACTCAAGGCAGGAACCTGGAAGCAGGAGCTGAAGCAGAGACCCTGAAGGAACACTGCTTACTGGCCTTTTTCCCACCGGCTTGCTCAGACTGCTTTCTCATAGAACCCAGGACCCGCCTGCCTAGGGGAGGCACCGCCCACAGTGGGCTGGGCCCTCCCACGTCAATCATTAGTCAAGAACATGCAGGTTTGTCTAGACTCCTATCTGATTGAGGCATTTCTCAATAGAGAATCCTCTTTCCAAATGACTTTAGCTTCTGTCAAGTTAAGAAAAAAAAAAAAAAAAGCCACCCAGGGCAGTCTCCAAGAAAACTTCCTGTAGTTCTCTTTATCTAACCTAGGAGCAGCCATTGCTTCTCTTTCATGTCCTGATACAGAGACTAGAGGAAACGTCATCCCTCCTCACAGGGGCAGTTCACTTTGATTTAATGAGTAGCAATAAGGTCAAGGTGTTGAACCCTATAGGCAGAATATCATTTGGAGAAAGTTAGTGTGGCCGGCAACTGTATTTCTTCTTTTACATTTTATGTTTCTTATTTTATTTTAACAATTTCTTGTTGCAACGATTAAGAATTGGATTCATGTTGCAGGCAGTTGAGGACACTGGCTGCTTTTGCAGAGGACCCAGAACCTGTTCCCAATACCAACATGGTAGCTCACTCTCATGTATAACAGGGGCACTATGCACACATGGTGCCCATGCATACAGGCAAAACACCCATATACATTAAGACTGAAAATACATAAAATCTTTTTTTAAAGAATTGGAAAAGTCTGAAAACACTGTTGATCTGTTTTTCAGCAGAAGTGAAAACTGAAAAGACAAAGACAATTATATTGTGGGGCAGAAGACCAAGAATGTGGTTCTGGCTCTTGACATTTGAAGTGGCATTTCTTTTAAAATTCTTATCCCTTGTGTCATTAATCCAACAGGTGTGCCTTTCCTTTCTCTTCTAACTCTCAGTGCTGCTTAATGTACAGAAATAGAGACTGAGCTGCCTTCTGAACCTGTGTGTTCTATTTTATTACTTTGCTGCTTGGAGAAGCCTCACAATCACAGGCTGCCAGTGGAACCCAGCCCGCACTTAGTGATGAGCGGCTGATGCCTGGCCCTTTCCTCAAACCGCACAAATTTAAGTTTGCTCATTGGACTTAATATTAAGTCCAAAGCCCCACATGGTATGCTGGGTGCCAAAGCTGGAAAGCCATGGGGACAAGACAGACAATTTCGTGGAAGAGTCAAGCCATCTACGGTAGTAACTTGAGCTACAAGAAACAGGAAAAATGTCATCAGTGGCTCCCACAGCAGGGCTTGGTGCTTTTTGGACTTTCAGTGGGCTGAGACCTATCCCACCATTCATCAAGCGCCCGCAGGGTTTGCTGCTAAGGTCCCTTCAGTATAGGGGGTTAGGGGGAAAACCCAGGTTTCACACATTGTGAGATCAGTTTCTTTGACTTCGTTGAGCATTGGGGGGGGGCGGCGAGTCTGGAATATGGGCTTACAGATGAAAACGATGGGTGAAATATCGTGTATAAAGACCTCCTTAAGGGCACTGAAGGCAACGCTCTCTCACCAGAACAAAGAATGTAGAACTTGCTCTGAGCATGCGGATGTTACTGGAGAGGGAACCATGGGATGCCACGGTCAGACAATAGAGCCGACAATTCTCACAGGAGGCCAGAGAAGGTCTGGAGTGTGGAACACCGTAGGAATGTATGCTGTCGTTTGGAAGGGACCGGAGGTGCCTAAGCCTGGTGAAGGGATTTTATAGGGCTCAATGAGACAGAGGGAGATGCTGACGTGGTGGTGGTGGGGTTGGAGGAGACAGAAGGGCACGTGGAATAACCTGTTTTCCTATCGACCTTGATCTGCAGCTTGCTCTCTGTGTATCACCCCTCAGCTCTGCCAGAAGCAGATACCCATGGGGCGCCACTTTACAGTGCAGACCCCCACTTGGTCCCACAGCCTCCAGACACAAGGCTTTGACTCTTCTCCTTGTTCCCCTTTGAGACCTTGGCCCTAAGATATCCCAGCCAGACACCCAGAAGTCCACAAAGAGCCAAAAAAAGGTGGAGATCGCTGTCCAGGGAGCTCACTCATCAGACCTCGGAACTGAAAACCACGTTAAGTCCATCTGCCCTCGGGGATGCAGAAGGAATGTGGCCTTCCCAGACTCCTCCTCCACACCGGATGAGAGAAGCTGGCCATCTGGTGAGGAAGCAAGCCAGATGGGGCAGGTTGCAGAGGGGAGGCTCTGAGAGGCACCACAGACAGTGGGGTGACTTTGAGTTCCTGATCACAGCAGGTTGTCCCCCCCTCCTCTGCTTATGGGACCTCACTGTTCCACGCTGGGCATGGTACTGTTTTGGTTCTGATCCTGATTGGCTTCTGTTTTGCGCTTTTGGCCGCTTTGTTTGTGAATGCCGGGCCAGCTGTTTAAATGCATGTCAGTGGCCAGCTCTGCTCTGTGGGAGCCCCTGTTGCTCTAAATGTAAAAATGGGAGACCCTGCTTCACAGTGGGGTTTACAAAATCATGGTCATGGGACCCTGAAAAGTATTATACCACTTTGCTTAGACCCAAATGAAGAACTGGGTCAGAATACGGAGTACGTTTCTGCATGTTAAAAGAGCGCTAGTAAAGCCCATTAATCCTGAAAAATACACTTGGTCATGATAAACCAAATCAGTGCATGATTGGTCGTCTCCCAACATAACCCAGTCACGTGCAATCGGGTGCAAGAAAGCCTTTGGATCAGGTTGGCAGCCTTTCCACGGCTCAGACTGGCTCAGAGGTAGCACCAACAGATAATGAATTTCCCCGGGGAAATTTTCTTTTGATCATTGCTTATTGAACATGGAGCCTTTAGGCACATGCAGATTCTGAGAATTTACGCTGTACATTCTGCAGCCACCTTGTCATTGTTGTTTTATTTTGACAGTCCATAGTGTTTATTACATTCGCTTGAGAAAATTTCCCTCCATTCTCTATACCTTGTGTCTTCAGTCATTTTGGCAAAAGGGGGGCTGTGACATTCCCGTTGCTTCTGACCCTCTGGAAGCCAGGCATGGCAGCTCACAGGACTCATGTCTGCTGCCTTCAGCCCAGACATGGTGGCGTGAGAAGATTCCCTCACAGGCAGGGAAGTTTGAAGTTTTGATCATTTGGTCTAGCACTCCCCACTGAAAGGGTTTTCATTTTGGTGGTACCCATAAATGATAACAACTGTAAGTCAGGGATTTCTCACAGTCAGGGCTAATCACTAGGCACCCTCCATAACCCCCAAGGATCCTTGATGGTGAATAGATAGCACACAGCTAGCTAGAGAGAAGGGAGGCAGAGGGAGGACCTGTCTCCATTCTGCACTTCAAGCCTAAGGACCTGAAACATCTTCATATTCAGAAATAAAAAGTTTAAGAACTCCTGGTGTGAAAGTAGACTGGGTCAGCAGGAGCCTCTGGAGTCCACAAACTCGCATGGTCAGACTATCAGATCAACAGAAACCTGTTTCATTTGCAATGCCATGGGAACTCACTTTGCAGGTGTGGCACCATTTGATCTGGATTGTGCCACTGTCCATGGGAGCTGGGGTATACCTGAGATTTGGGGGAGCAGTAACTAGTCTGATGGGAAATTAAGTCTAGGTTTGAGGGGCAACAGGTTCAAACCGAAAAATAATCCAAACAGGACCGGGCTCCATGAGGCACACTTTTCATCCCAATACTTGGGAGACAGAGGAAGGCAGATCTCTGAGATTGAGGCTAGCCTGGTCTACATAGTGAGTTCCAGGACATCCAGGGCTACATAATGAGACCCCATCAAAAGAAAAAAAAAAGGAAACAAGAATAATTCAAACAATAACAGATGAGAGAGTCTAGTAAAATGCATTTACTTACATTTAATTTTATCTTTTCCTTTCTTTCTTTCTTTTTTGATTTTTCAAGACAGGGTCTATGTAACCCTGACTGTACTGGAACTCGCTTTGTAGACCAGGCTAGCCTTGAACTCACAGAGATTTGCCTGCCTCTGCCCCCCCCAAGTCCTGGGATTACAAATGTGTGCTACCACTGCCCTGCTAGTTTTCTTTTTTTCTTTTTTTTTTTTTTTTTTTTTTTTTTTTGGTTTTTCGAGACAGGATTTCTCTGAATATCTCTGGCTGTCCTGGACTCGCTTTGTAGACCAGGCTGGCCTCGAACTCACAAAGATCCGCCTGCCTCTGCCTCCCAAGTGCTGGGATTAAAGGCGTGCGCCACCACCGCCCAGTATCCCTGCTAGTTTTCAATAGGCACTGTTTTGATTGTTTCTGCATTCTTGTTGTGTGAAAGCCTTGTTTCAGCATTTGCTTAAATACCAGGAGAAAGGGCTGAAGAGACTGTTCAATGGTTAAGGCTGTTCTTGCTGAGGATTTAGGTTCGATTCCCAGCTTCCACGTGGCAGCTCACAACTCCAGGCGATCTAAATGCCCTTTTCTGGGCATCACAAGCATAGGTGTGTATGCAGTGCATATATGTTTATGCAGACAAAACTCTTATACACAGAAAATAAGACAAATCTTAAAGGAACTCCTCCCCCTCACCTGGAGGAGCAGCAGGAAGCCGTGGGGAAAGGTCTAGTCGAAATGGCTAAGTGTGCACTTGTCCCCACCTATGACCTGCATGAAGCTGAAGCTGTGTGGCTTCAGGAAGTCAGCAGTGTCCTGAAGGGTCTGTGGGTTTGTGACTCTAGGTCATCCTCACGTGTTTAGCCATCAGCTTTGCAGACCAGCTGTTTCAACTGCCCCTTCGCAGATTTTAGTAGACAGCGTTGTGAGTTGAACTGTGTCTCCTGGAACAATTCCTTTACATCCTTGCCCTACGTGCCTTCCAAACGTGACCTCACACGAAAATAGAATCAAGTTGATGTTTGCTGGAAGTGAAGACTAACGTTGGTGGTCAATGTGTTTGGATTGGGAAGCATCTAGATTGAGAGGCACAGCCCTAGGTGTCCAGGAGGGTGTTTTCAGGCAGGATTACCATCCATTCATAAGATGGGGTGCTGGCTGGAGTAAAAAGGG
The DNA here is from genome assembly GCA_907164525.1 of Lophiomys imhausi. NCBI lineage: Eukaryota > Metazoa > Chordata > Mammalia > Rodentia > Muridae > Lophiomys > Lophiomys imhausi. Next base: position 2,480,240 of record CAJQZJ010032578.1, on the reverse strand, counting down.
GGAAGCAGAAACCCTACTAGTACAGCCATTATACTGCCTCCTGCCTGTCATGTGATGAACAGCATCTGCCATAAATCCCCAATCCCATGATGCTCTGCCTCACCATGGGACCCAGAGACAATGGGCCTGGGACAAATGGTAAAGAAACACATTACCTTATTTTCCTCATATATTTGTCTCAGTGACACTTGACCGACGCACTGGTTTGGGGTGGACCCTGATCCAGGGACTGATGTCCTCATAAGAAGCAGCACACTTGTACACAATCACAGGAGAATGTCATGTGACAAGGCAGCAGAGACAGTAGGGACCAGAAGGATAAATCTCCGAGCCAAGAAGCAAAGACTGCTGAAGCTAAGAGAGAAGCATGGGGTAGATTCTCCCTCATAAACAGCAGATAAAACCAACTTGCCTTAGTGGTGGAGGGAGCTGCTGTCTCACAAGGAATCACACTTTGATCTTGAACTTCCAAACTTCAGGGCTGTAGAGCAATGAATCTCTGAGGTGAAGCCCTTGCATTTGTAGATCTTTGTTACAGGTCGGCCAGTGTCCCTGGAATGAGATGGATTGGCCCTGTGTATGGTAGAGGGTCTTTGGGTCCCAGTGATGAGAAGTTCTCATAGGACTTTTGACCCTGCAGCTCTTTGCTTGGGTGATGAATGTTCATGTCATGCTCTGACTGAGTGAGGATGCTTATATAGTTATCCACCCACTAGGCTGTATTTCTTTTTTCCTTAAAGTTCTCTAGGGTCTGGAGAGATGGTTCCATGGTTAAGAGCATTAGCTGCCCTTCCACAGGACCTGGATTTAGTTCTCAGAACCCAAATGGAGATTCACAACCATCTGTAATGCCAGTTTCAGGGAATTTGACACCCTCTTCTGGATTCTGAGGATACTGGAGGCACATAGTGCACATACATACAACCAGGCACACAAACACACACACACACACACACACACACACACACACTCAAAATAGTTTTCAAAATGTATCTGTGGTGGTTAAAATTATTAAGGCATAAGTTCTTCCTGTCCTTCACACACACACACACACACACACACACACACACACACACACACACACA
>CAJQZJ010032578.1:2424494-2462183 GCA_907164525.1 Lophiomys imhausi | reverse complement strand
AAGGAAGGAAGGAAGGAAGGAAGGAAGGAAGGAAGGAAGGAAGGAAGAAAGGGAAAGGGGAAAGGAAGAGAAAGGAAGGAAGGAAGGGAAAGAAGAGGGGAGCTACACACTAAAGCAAAGAATGCTTTCAAGATGAAAAGCTCTCTCCTGGTAGTTCTATTCAGGCAACAAATAGTTCAAGCAAAGTAGAAACAAATGCAGGAAAAACTAAGGTTAAAGAGGAAAAATAAAGAAATCAGAGGACATGCAGACAGTGCAGGCAGCAGAAACAGTAGGTAGAGAACAAAATGATAGCTTTGAAAGTCTGTGGATATGAGACCTTCTTCTGGAGAAACGTGAACCCAGGCAGAAAAGAGAGGATCCACTTCACAAGACATTAAGTAAGCATTCACATTAATAAAAATTTTTTTCTTGTTCATTGCTTTGCTTAGTTTAAGCTGAAAGGGCAATTATCAAACAATATTGGACAGTTTATAAAAGCCAGGTTACAAGAACAGCTGTCATAAAAACAGATCACTAACATGCCTGAGGAACACAAAACCTCCCATACCACATTTGGCAGAAGAATGAATCCTTGCACATGACCACTTCCTTGGGTCACTGTAGCTTCCACAATTCTTGCAAGGATCAGAGTTACCTGTGAGTCATAGAACCAAAATGATATGACTGCATTTTAGCTGCAAGAGAGTCAGGCAATATGAATCTCATGCTTTAGGAAGGTATGACCCACAATATGGGAGGATATTCAGTGATACTGAATGTCCACAAAGAACACATGTCCACTACAAACAGTGATATGATTGAGCCTTAAGAAAGGTAATTTGACATGATTTGTTTAGAAAGGATAAGAATGAGGAAAGACTGGACATGAGACAACAAGCTAGGGGCTGATTGCAGTAATGAGCAGCAATGAGGTCTTGTCTTATATCTGGGGAATACAAGAAAGGGGGATATTTCTATAATCACTAATGACATATAATGACAACATTCAGCAATGATAGCTGATGTCACTAACAGACAAAAGGAGGTTAGAAGTACGTGCCGCTTTGAAGAGGAAAGTTGGGTCTCATCTGAGCCATATTTATTTGAAGGGACAGAAGGTTTCTCAGGTCACCAAAGCTAGCATATGATTGGAAAGTAGTCACTAAAGTTGCCACAAAATAAAAAAAAAAAAAAAAAGAAAGGAAGGAAGGAACAGAAAGAGAGAAAAGAAAAGAAAGAATGAAAGAGAGAGGGAGGGAGGCAGGGAGGGAGGGAGGGAGAGGGGAAGGGAGGGAGGGAGGAAGGAAGGAAGAAAGAAAGGAAGGACAGGTGAATACCCAGTATTGAGAGGATGGAATTTAAGACTTGTTTTCTCTACTCTTAAAAAGTGGTTTCTAGCCATCTGCTCTAGTGCCAAGCAAGGCGGAGCCCAAGGCCAGGTCTTACCCAAATAACATTCCTTTCTGTGTTGAGGAGCTTTTGCCTTCCTTTAGATGGTTTCTTTTCTCTCTATAACTGTGTCTTAGGGGGTTAGAGATCTAATTGTTTGGGTCTAGATGAGAGGAGGATCATAAATAAGGAACCAGGCTTTGCTTTTTATTGCAGTCATTTGTCACCTGGTCACAGACATTAAGAAATTGTTGGAGGTCAGACCGGTCCACATCACAGAGGCGAAGCTGCTGCAGCTTCAGTGGGGAGACCTGTGGAAGAGGAAGGGGGTGCGCTCCCTCATATTTAAGTGTTGCTGCTTGCAACCCCTCCTAGACCTCCACGACCATCCTCCAATCTCTAACAATGAGGCCCACTGAAAGAGGCCCACCAGAAAGTGAATGGGAGGCTTGTCACCCACAGAGTCAACCGAGTTGGGAGCGGCATTTTCTGTAAAATCAAGGGACACTTTTGTTCTGAGGACAAAACCATGTCAGAGCAGCCTGAGCTGCCCCACAGAGCTCCCCACAGAAGAGGAGGCTCAGCCACCTCCTCTGCTCCAGCGAAGAGGACCCAGAGCTCTCAGGACCTACCATAGCTGAGGTCATCAATAACCCCCAAAGGACCCCCAAGCCAGCACCACTCTGGAAAATGGGAGCAATGAGCTACTCAGCGTGACACAATATCACAGGGACATTCCTTCCTCTGAGAACTCACGTCAGGGACTTGTGGATAATGCCAGAGAGCAGACTCTCGGCTTACCATGTTTTCTTCTTCTTCTTCTTCTTCTTCTTCTTCTTCTTCTTCTTCTTCTTCTTCTTCTTCTTCTTCCTCTTCTTCTTCTTCTTCTTCCTCCTCCTCCTCTTCCTCCTCCTCCTCTTCCTCCTCCTCCTCCTCCACCCCCCACCCCGTCTTTTCTTTCTGAAAAATAAGAGGCTCTGAGCTTTCCTAGCTGGAAGGAAAACCTTGTCACCCGGTCCTCCTGGCTAGCTAGGGCAACTGCCTACAGAAAAAAACTGTCTTGGCCTCTCTGTGAGAAATTGCACACAGCATATTGTTGAGTTCTCCTCAGAACTCCCAGAGGGCACAGAGAGAAGCAGGATGCTTAAGATCCTGGGGCACCACAACTGTGCATTTATTTGCAACAGTTACTAACATTGTTTCTGAGACAAAGTCCTTTACACAACCCCAAAGGCATAGGACAGCTTGGCAGAGCCTGGCAGGCCAGTATGAGACCTCTCTCCTTAGGTCACATGATTTCCATTGGGGGGCCCAGAGTCAGGGCTGGCATCTTGAAACTGGCGGAGATCTGGACACACCTGCACATAAATTCCTCAAACAACTAAGTGTTTTTCTCTGCTCCACTCAGGAATGACTAAGAACCAGGTTTTCATCCCAGCACTAGGGAGGCAGATACAGGAGGATCTCTAAGTTCAAGGCCACTGGTCTACAGAGTGAGTTGCAGGACAGCCAGGCTATGCAGCTTTTCAAGGCAGCTTGCAGCGGCCACTAACTTTTGATATCACAGGTTCAAAATCCTTCTTCTAGTGCGTTAGCTCCTCCCAAAATAAAACTCCTGGCATGGGAAGAGGCAGGTTAACTGTTAACATGGTGTGCAAAAAGAATGGCCAATCAACAGGCAGCTTCTCCCCTCCCCTTTCCTACCTGATACCAACTGGCCCAGGAGGCATATCTGAGGGAGTTTTGTTTGTTTTTGTGATAGCTTTCTTTTTGCAAAAACTAGCACTCTTGAATTGGCTTCTCTGCCACTCAGTAGCAAGCTCATAAATCAACCCATGAAACTCAACTTTCATGCTTCTCTCTCTCAGAGGATATACTGCTGTCACGGGCTTTTACAGATGGTTCTAGATGTGACAACAAACCATCAAAGGGCAGAGGTTGCCCTTCCAAATGTCCATCTGGGTTCCAGATCTTGCAACTGTAATTTTAGAAGATGGAGACATGCCCAGAGCAGAATGACCAAGATATGCCAAGGACTTTGCCATTGGGGCTGAGGATACTTGGTCACAGAACATCAAGGGTCCTGGACAGGGTACAAGAAGATGTGGGCTGGTGGTGCTGAAGCCAACATGTGCCATTCTGCTTCAAAAGTGTGAGCAAAGATTCTCTAATCACCAAAGACATAGAATGGCAGCATTCAGCAATGGCGGTCAGTGCCACTAACAGACACAGGAGGTTGGAAGCCAGCACCACTTTGAGGACTTTCTGGGACCACTTAGAGTCCCCAGCAGTATTGCCTCTTGCCCTTAGGCCACGACAGTGTACTTGAGGCAGAGACAAACAGAGCTTCTGTCCGGGAAAACCGTGCTAGAGAAAAACATGCCATGTTTGTTGCAATGACCTGAAAAGTCTCCCCAACAACTTCAATAAATCCAAAGTCAGTTTTTCTGTCCCTTGGGCACTAAACAAGGGATAGGAAGAGTCCTTCTCGATTCTGCAGATAGTGAAGTGGGCCCTGATCTCTCTGGTGCATGCTCAGGGCAAAGTCCGTGTTAAAGACCGCAGCAGACTGACACGTCTGAGTCACCGGCTTGTTCCAAGATCCTGAAGATGAAAAAAAATGAAATGAGAGTCCCGGGGAAAAATGGGAACAGAAGGCAAGCTCTTGAACAGTGAGCCCTGCCGTGCTGGCCCCCCACCAGCTAGAATTATACAAACATGTCCTTTTTTTTTTTTTTTTTTTTCGAGACAGGGTTTCTCTGTGTAGCCCTGGCTGTCCTGGACTCAATTTGTAGACCAGGCTGGCCTCGAACTCGCAAAGATCCGCCTGCCTCTGCCTCCCAAGTGCTGGGATTAAAGGCGTGCGCCACCACTGCCCGGCGTCAAACATGTTCTTTACCCCCAACCCCTAAGCAAACAAAGCAAAGGTCCCTTCTTGTGTGGTCTGATCCTGTCCCTAGGTGGAGGTGGAAGGAACAAGACAAAGGTCAGGATGGGAATGGCAGGAGCTGCTGACCTCTCACCTTATTGTGTGTCACACACACACACACACACACACACACACACACACACACACACACACACGGTGGTCTGATTGTCTCCAGTCTTTGAACAAACCTCTGTGGTCCAAACAGCTATGTGAGCACCTCCCCCTCCTGTCAGTAGAGGTTTTCCTCCTACAGAGGCTTCATGCAAGCTTGGCCTTTGCACCGGTTCCTCTGCCCATGACAGGCAGCTGAGGACTGGGTCCTGCATCTGGGCCCCGGTCCTGCTCCCGATGGAGACTGGAGCCCAGAGGGGCTATGACACTTGCCTAAGATCACCCCACCAACAAAGCAGCAACAACATCTGTCTAGCATGACTGGGCCTTCCTATCCTCCGGCACATCTCTTTTGCATCTGCCTGGCATTGCAGGTGCAACATTGGCCCTCCCACAGGGGAAGGAAGCTGAGAGGGTCACATTTCTCTTACTCACAGGCTTGGCATTCCCAGGGCTCCAGAAACTTGGAAAGCAGGCAGTCTGGCTTCGCAACCCTCCTTCCTGACTTTAGGTGTGTTTCTGCCACAGGTAGACACTGAATGAAGGTTCAAGGCCACCTTTCACATCAGACCACTTACCCGTCTAAACGTGGACCGTGTAAAGTAAGTTACCAAAGGCCTACCTGGAAAGGAAGTATTTATTCCACAGGAGATGGCCCAGGTTCTGTTCACTTGTTTGCTTTTTGATTTTACTGCTGTTTGCGATGATGTGGATCAAACCCATGCCAATCGCATGCTGGACCACAGAGCTTCATCCCCTAGCTCCCACTCTGCATATTTTATCAAGCTCCCACCCCTCTCCCACCCCGAAGGAAGACGTCAATGTGGGTGGTCTACAGGCCCTGGCTTCTCTTTGTCATTATTTTTGACTGCCCAAGGCATGCCACCCACCCACCTCCACGCCCATCACACCAGACCTGCTTCTAAAGGTACCTTTCCCTCCTCCCTGACTTGTCCTGTGGATATAGTCATTAACAGTAGCCTTTCCCAGGAATGAGCATACCCATCATATGGGCTCCACTTTCCACATAAAAACTGCCTCGTCCCAACTGCAGACAATCTGATTCAGTTTTCTGCGGCTGGATCTGGGAGTTAGCACAGGCATTTTTTCTCCTTCCAGTACAAACCAGTCTCTCCTCTCACCAGGTTCCCAAGTGGTCCTCATAACAAGATCAAGGAGATGAGCTACCAAAATCAGAGTTCTTTGGGGGCAATTTCTCCCATCCTACCTGGACAGGCTGATTGCCTTCCAGTCATACCTACACATACACAGAAATTGACTTTCTAACTTGCAGCTCACCCCTGGTGATGACATTAAAAAAGTTAATTTAAAAAAATTGAAAACCATACTTTTCACTTCAAAGGAGAAAAGAGATGGTTTGTTCTGTAGCCAAACAAGGAGTTTCCATGGTCCCAGGACACAGATTCAGGTTAGCTTTAAATTCCACAGCCCAGTGTGGAATTCCAAGACATTTTTATAGTAACGGAACACAAAGGAAGCCATAAATCAACACACTTTTCAAATACCATGGTGGGAAGACCAGGAAGTCAGGACTTTGCTATAGGCCTCCAATGTCATCCGATGACATTCGTAGCTTTTGGGTTGGTCAAAGCCAATGTCGCGTGTGACAGTCACAGGATGCTAGGTCAGTCACAGAAGTGGGCAGCGAGGCTATTGAAGTGACTGAAGCACAGCCCAAAACACACTGTAATAAGGCCTGCGCCCTCCCAACCTGTCCACACTCACTGGAGTTTCAAGCGGTCAGCCTGATGTCGGCTGATTGTTAAGAAATTTTAGTTCACACCACTAGTCTTCCTTCTCCTGCCAATAGTAGACACAGTCAACAGGTATAAAGTCTGAGCCATTCTGAAAACAGTCACATTCATCTCTGAGTAAACAAGTGTGAAGACAGACACAGGAAACTAAATGGTTGTCTCTCCCCGGGTCCTAAATTCCAGTCATACTGGCTGGTCTGAGGATTGGCCAGGAACTGACAGTTCAAATGGTTTCCCTTAGATTTAAGAACTTTTCAGAGACCAGGTCTGTATGTTGTTGCATTTTCCCTGACCTCCACCCGCTCCCCACCGCTCTCCAGAAGAAAGCCTCACATTGAGAACTAGAGAGGGCTGATTCCGTGATGTCAGCGGCTCCCAGGGTCCCTCCTTCCAGAAGTCTTTGTCAATTGTGCGCAGTCTCTATAGTGATAAATGTAAAGAGACACCAAGCAGCAAGATCCCAAAGACACCAGACTATTGTACTGTCTGCATTAATTTGGAACAATGAGCAGTGTGGAGGCGGTCTCTGGGCAACAGGAAATGTCAATCACAGTCAGGTGAGACTTATGGATGAACGCTGGAACACAGAGTTTCACTTTGCTGTGGGAAAATGAGGAAAGGTAACGCAGAAGGGGGTCCATGATGTTACAAAGTCTTCCAATTCACAGTAGATCCTTTATTTACAAAGGTTTTTTTTCTATGTTTGTTTTATTTCTAGTATTTCACTGATTTGTAGCAAAAATAAACTTTCTCATATCAAAACTTTAAAAGAACCTCATGGAAAAGGGAAAGGAACCATATAGTTGCCCCTCACTATCTGTGGGCTTACAACGGCCCTCATGACATCTGTACACTTAAAGAATATGTATATGTATATATATGTATATATGTGTGTATACTCTATATATTATATCTATCATATATATGTATATGTGTGTGCTTTATATGCATGAATTATATATAATATATATGTTATATATAGCACTTACTGTAAGTAAAGTCTTGGGTACTGTAAGTAACCAAAAAAATGTTTCAAATCCCCAGAAAGATGTGTATAATTTATATGCTAAGACTATGCCATTTTCTATAAGGGATTTGAGTGTTTACAGACTTTGGTATCCTGCAAGTACGGGGTTTGGTGTGGGGATGATGTGGACCCAATTCCCCATGGTACCAACGGACAACTGTGGATGCCAAGGATAACCTATAAATATTTTTATTTATGCAGCTATCTTAGTAGCTAAACAGCAACATAATAGAACTTGCTGGACATTCAGATCGATAGTCTCAAAATCTCAACCATCAAACTAGTTCAGTTTGTTCTGATCTTCAAGTCTGGACACTCTAAGTACCTCGAAGCAGCCAAATACAGGGACTGGTGGAGGGGAGTCTGTCAGCTCGCCCTTATGCGGGCGCTCGAGCACACACACACACGCGCGCACACACACACACACACACACACACGCACGCACGCACGCACGCACGCACGCACGCACGCACGCACGTGCTACCCTCGGCTTCGCAGCCACCTTCTCTGTGCGGGTACCCGCCTCTGAACTCAGCGTAGACCCCTTGTGTCACCTTTTGATTTAACATGCTCGCTCCTGTCCTAACCCCGAGGCATCTTGACTAACATCTTCACCAAATCAACCCCAAGTAGAAGTGCCATGAAGCCCAAATCCATAAGAGATTGACAGGATCCCTTTAGCGTCTTGAGAAAGTCCAACGTGTGGCTCCTTCTGAGGCTTCCACAGCACCTGCAGCAGCATTCTAGACACCTGGAGTCCCAGGATCATGCGTGAAGAACGTCATTTACCAACCCAGACAAGTCTGGGGAAGACCGTCTCTGATACCCAGCAACCTCACTACGGCTGCCTGGTACACATAGAAGGCAATACTAGTGGGCACACATTTATTTTCTTAAAGGGGAAAGGTAGGGGGCACTTTGTTGCAGGGTCACCTGGCACGGAGACCAGAAGATGAAATAGACTCTGTCTGTTGATGGGTCGCTAGCAGGGACATTTAAAAGAAGGAAGGGAGAGAGCTGTTGCTTGGTGATTGGGGTGGGGGGAGGTGTCAGAAGAGGTGTTAGGGTTCTGCTCTACTCAGGCTCAAGGGCTCATCGCACATCTCTGACCATCTTTTGTTCCCTTCAGGAGGAGATTTTGTTCCGGAAGCATCAAAACGCCACTGACTGTGTAAGCTGGCTGGTTCTGCACATGTCCATTGTTGGAGTGTGCTAAAGCAATCTAAGCATTTGGCAGTTTGAAGAAGTTATGCCCTGGGTCTGTCTAGGCTTGACTGACTTCACTAGAAACCTTTGAGCACTTCCTCCAGGGAGCAGAGAGAATAGAGGGGCAAGGAACTAAGAAACAGCCCCCAATAACACACTCCTGGGCAATTTCTTCCTCCACCGAGACCCAGCCTCTAAATGTTTCTACCACTTTCCAATAAAACCATCAGCTAACGCATCCAATCAACAGATTCACCCATTGATTAAGTCAGAGAACTCTTCATCCAATCAATTCCTAGCTCACCCACTGGTAACTAAGCCTTCAACACAGTGAGCCTTTTGGGGAGACCGCCTTTGCAGACTCTAACATACGTTATTATCATGGATTGGGTTAGTCATCACAGGACTGGGCTCATCCATTACAACATGATTTTTTACAGATATCTTATTTCCCCATGCTGTTCTGGGAGGAGCTGGGGACTATTGCACAGTGGAGATGCCCATTGTCCATTCTGTCACATGACGTATTGTCAGCAAGTCAGTGAGTGAGAATAGGCCTGCTCTAGACAATGCTTAGTCCCATGGCTGCAAGGGGCTACAACAGAGCTTGGGAAAGTTCATCCTTACCCATCTGGCTTCTGATACGAAAGCAAAAGCCACCGTAGAGACAGGGCAGATATCCAGCATTCTCTGCCACCTACCACCTACTGGGCCTGTGGTGCTACACTCCTCTAAAATATTACCTACAGATGTAAGAGCAATAGCCCGTGCCCGACAATAATGGGAAGGGAAGCTATTAAGCTGCGGGTTTTATTCACACCGCCGATATTCTTCCTGCAGTGCCAACTGCCAAGCGCAAATCTCGCCTCCCAAGTGCTTATTACATTTTTTTACTGTAAAATAAAAGAAAAATTGATATCAGTAGGCATGACCATTACAAATGTTCTTATATATTAAGACAAAGCCCTTCCAAGGCAATAACAAAGCCATAAAACACTAAAAGCCAGGAATTAGAACATCTAAGTTTACATATGAAAATAATATCAGCTTGGTCGTACTGGCTATGGTATTTTAAATTTCCAATTATTCGGCTAATTGCAAAATCTTAGAAGAGGACATGGGAAATGGCGAAATAAATTAATGTTGCCATGAAAGCCCTATTTTTTTATTGCAACTTTGAAATAACTCAATGTCTTTCATCTTTATGCACAAAAGGGAAGAAAGAGCAGAATGAAAATGCCACCGTGTGATGCCCACGGGACACAGTCCTTGAGGACTTTGATGCTAGAGACTAACAGAGTTAAGAAAGGACCAGGTCTCGTCTTGCCTGCTGCTAATGTTCTTCTGGGGGTAATTCAGTTTTCTAAGCTGCAGACACATTTCACCATAAATACCTTAAACACACCCAAAGATCCCTTTAAATTGGGACCTAGAGGTAACTGGGCAGTGTTACTGGCCTTTGCCTCCTTGATGGCTGATGATTCCCCTTCTGGTCCCCACAGCTTTACCTCCTGTAGAGCGAGCACCTCTAGGACTCACCGGAAACTGTCAACAGGAGACCACCTACACCTTGTCCTTTTTTCTAAGCATCCCTGGCCCTTCCTGCCAGGGACCATCTATGTGACTTTGTTCCCTGTGGTACCTCAAACTCTGCTGATCACTCAGAGCCTTCAATCTCATGCGCCAGTGACACAAACTGTACACTTCAGCCGGCACTGTCTACAAAATCAGGGGGGAAACTGAGGCACGATGAATCCCTAACCTCAATGTTGCTCTATAACAGAGACTGCTGTCCCCTAGTATCTTCCCTTTTCCTGTCATAATAGATTCCATTATTTTAGCTATGAATGTGGCTATCTCAAATGAACACCACTGTTTCCAGTTTCTTCTGCAATTAAATGCAAGAGCACATGTCTGCCTCTGGCCAGTAAGTTATAAATGAAAATGGAAGCAAAGCTTTGCGCCCCTTTCCCTTCCTCCTTTTTATCTGTTGATGGGAAGGCAAATGCATTGGCTGGAGCTCTAGCAGCCATCTTGAGCTATGAAGTAACAGGGGATTGAAACTATACATGAGGCGAAGAGGGAATATATTGGGGGCTCTGGACACTGGCATACTCTAGCTCAAAACTGCTCATATTTCAGAACAAGGAAGGAAACACATCTTTTTTGATTAACCCACTGTTAGCAGCCTATTAAAGCCAAACACAACCTCAACTATACTAAAAATAGACAGACAACCCTATCAAAGAAGCGACTGCATAAATGGAGATTTTAATCTTCTGGACCATTGTTTTAAAAATCTTTTCCCCATAGATCCCTGCCCTCTGACACTCTTGTCTACCGTCTCTGGGCTGACACCCTCTGATGCCACTCCTGCACACTGCTGTTTATTCATGTGCCCATTTCCTTGCTTGCTTATTTGTGTGGTTTTGGTGCTGGGATCAAGCCCTGAGTTATGTGTATTCAGGGCATCCCCTGACCATTGAACTTTGGTTCTGGGTCCAGGGTTAGTGACCCTATATCCCCTTGGGATCTGAAGACTAGGTGACAAGAACAATTGGGAGGGGGGCTTCAACGAGTATCCTCCCAGAATGACTAACCCAGGCGCCTGGCAGGCAATTACAGCAGGGATTGTCAGGCCGGCAAGCATCTTGACATTTGGAACAAGAAATAAAATTCGGCAGACTGTCAGGCAGCGTCAACTGTACATACAGAACACGGCTGGCAGGCTCAGTTAGGGTTTCCAGATATTTATCTTTATCTCAACTTTTTCTTTACATTGCTCACCAATGTTATTTAAAATGGGAACTCAGGAAGAGCATGTGTGGAGCTCAGAAAGATTAAATAAATGGCATGTGTTTTCACATGCTGAATCTCCCTCCCTCCCTCCCTCCTCTCTCTCTCTCTCTCTCCTCTCTCTCTCTCTGTGTATGTGTTGAAAACAGGAAGGGGACTACAATTGAGAGTGAAAGGAGATGAATATGAACAAAACACATAATACATGTGTGAAAATGTAATGTTGGACCCTATTATATTGTTACTCACATTTTTTAAAATATTTATTTTTGTTTTACCTGTATCACTGTTTGCCTGCCTGCATGCCGGTGTAGTATGTGCATGCCCACAGTGCCTAAAGAGACCAGAAGAGGGCATGAGATCCCCTGGAAGAGGAGTGACAGATGTTTGTGAGCCACCATGTGGGTGCTGGGAACTGAATCCAGGTCCTCTGGAAGACCAGCCAGTGCTCTTAACTGCTGAGCCATCTCTCCAGCCAAATCCCCATTATTTTGTACAAAGAACCTGTACTACCTAACTGAATGAGCAAATAAATGAGGAAGTATGGAAACTACATCTGGGAAGCCTTCAAGTTCCCACAAATATATCATATGACTTTTCTCGCGTGACATTAGAAACTGCTTGAAATCGAGACCCCATGTCCAACGTACGAGTGTCTTAGTCCCCGCCAGAGCGTGCCCATCAGCCAGCCCTCATCCCCTACAAGCAGGCTTGTCACACACATAGAAACCGTTCTGTGAAAACAGCACTTTCAGACCACTCCCTTGAGGCCAGTCCTCCCTAGAAAATCGTGACCCCCAGAGCCTTCTACTTAAGAATCACACGTTACTGCTGAATAGCACAATGCTGTGCTTCTTCCTTCTTCAAAACCAAACCTAGGAACACTTGGTGAAATGACGGGAGTTTGCTTAGAAGAATCGTTTCTCGCTAACATCTGACCTCACAGTGGCCGTCAGGGGACTACAAAATGAGGAAGTTCTGCCTACAGCCTGGGTCCTCCCTCAGACATGGACTGAATAAACAATGCTTTTTCTTAGTCTCCAGTAGCTTCCAGTACATACAGTAATTTGAGCTTGTGTCCCAGACCCCAGGACAGCAGCCGGAGAAAGACTGTAACTATAAACTAGCTTCCTTAAAGATAACAGTGCCCTGAAACCCCTGCTGGCTTGGAAACTAGGGAAGCCAGCAGCAGCAGCCCAACCTCCCTAAACCTTGTTTTTTTTTTTCCTTCAATACCCTTACTTTATCAGTCTCTTTTCTCTCTTTTTCACCCTCTTGCTCTTTTTATCTACAAAAATAGATCCTGAAAGAAAATACATTTTAAAAACTATCAAAATAGGGCTGGAGTGATGGCTCAGCAGTTAAGAGCACTGGCTGCTCTTCCAAAGGACCTGGGGTCAAATCCCAGCACCCACATGGCAGCTCACAATTGTCTGCAATTGCCGGGCATGGTGGTGCACACCTTTAATCCCATCACTCGGGAGGCAGAGGCAGGAGGGTCTCTGTGAGTTCAAGGCCAGCCTGGTCTACAGAATGAGTTTCAGGACAGCCAGGGCTATATAGAGAAACCCTATCTAGGAAAAAAAAACTATCAAAATAAGTTATTACCCATTGTATATGAATGTGTGTGTATATGTGTGTGTATGTATTACAGTATGTCTATGTGTAATAGGTGTATATATCTTACATATATGTCTATACAACATTAACATATACATATATAATAGCCTCTCTCATATCCAAATTTGCCCATATATATGTGTGTATATGTTTATTTTGTTATTCCCCCCCCTCTTATTTTTCCTGTAAGAAATGTCTGTTAGGGGGACATCTCACAGGGGCCCAACCTAGACAAAGAATTAAAGGTTAGTAAAGGGGCCGGGTGTGGTGACGCACACCTTTATTCCCAGCACTCAGGAGGCAGAGGCAGGAGGATCTCTGTGAGTTCAAGGCCAGCTTGGACTTCAAAGTGAGTCCAGGACAGTCAAGGATACACAGAGAAACCCTGTCTCAAAAAACCTAAAAAAAAAAAGTTAGTAAAGGATGCTAAGAACAAGAGAATTAGTCTTCTCAGGGATGGTCCTCTTAATTGGTTATATAATACCAAGTGGCCAACCCTGATATCATGCACATACAAGCAACACTAAACAGATCCCACAAGTTCTATTTAGATATGTATGTATTTATATATAACATATATGATATATTATATTTATATATATGAATATGAATACATATATATACATAACAAGGAAAGAGGAGCTATGAATTTGAGGAGGATATAATATATATTATATATATTATAAAATTATATATTTACATATAAGTTGTTTATAATATCTATACATAATATAAGTATTTTATATAGTATAACATAAAATGTAATTATACTTAAATTTTAAAAATTATTTTACCAATCTCAAACCATCAACAAAGAAAGAAAACAAATGCCCCTTATTAAAAATCTTGTGTTTTTATCTTCAGCCCCTGATGCCCCTTTCTTGAGGTCAAAGTCCTCAGGCACACAGAGGTAGGATGGGGTGGGGTTCAGGAGTACACCCATTGGTGTCATTGCTCCTCCAGGCATTGTGCAAGAGGACTAGGCATCTCCTGCCATGATGGCTACAGGCAGTCTGGTGGAAGACGGGGGCGTGCCGGATGAACAAACCACAGAGCAATGCCTACTGACATTAACAATGACGTCATATTGTACATCGAACCTTGGGGTCATGAGTTACACAGCTAAAAATAGATACTAGGTTAGTAAGGTCCTGGGCAGGCAGGGTGAAGGTGTAAGAACCAGGCCTAGGGGAGGTGCAAGCCAGGCCAAGCACAGAGTTTTCAAAACAGCTGGGGGCAATTGTGTGGGTGGGAACCTTGTCCTGCCTCGGGTCTATGGTGATGTTGCAAGAGGGAGTCTGGCCTGGCGTGGGCCCTCTTATTTTTTTCTAGGAGAAAACCACTCAAATGACAGGACAATGGCCCTTCTTTCCTGACACCCATCTGGGAAAGAGCCTGGAATGTTTTTATACACACTCCTTTGATATGCATCAAAAAGGTACAAAAGGAGAGACAAAGCCACTAAGACTCTGAGAGAGGGGACAAATGAAGAAGAAATAAGATTTTAATCTTCCTCATAAGTCATAGTATGCATAATAATGGCTCATTCTAATCTTTTTGTAAGATGAGAAAATAATTTAGATGCGCTAAAGTCAATATTTAATTACCCATGAGTTCAAATAATTTCCCCTTTGCTAATGTAAAATTCTTGTCATTAGGAAGAAAAATCCCGTTAAAAAGAGTAAACTTAGGTTTAAATAAAGGCTGCTTTCAAACATGGTTTACCTTGTTGGGTTCACCAAATCATGGGTTTGTGTTAAGACAGACAATGCCCAGTATACTGGCTCAGAAAAATGTTCACTTATTCTTATTTTTAAGACAAAACTGTTATAATTAAGTTATAGTATTTAGAGATACAGGTTCCTGGCCTTCCAAGCTTGTCGCTCACCCCTGCTTTCTCCATTTGGAACTCTCACCTACCTCTCGCTTTCCTCTGTGGACTGCTGAGGCAGAGATCTCTGATCTGCAATGCCAACTTAGCTTCCCATGGCAAAGGGATCTGCATTGCTCACAACCCATTCTGCTCATCTGCTGTGGAGATGCTGCAGGTAAAGCAACCACAACACCGCACGGCCGCTGCCCACACAATACATGCAACACCCCTGCAGCCAACACAGCACATGTAACAAACACACCTGCAGCCAACACAGTACATGTTACATACCTGCAGCCAACGCAGTACATGTTACACACCTGCGTCCAACACAGTACATGTAACATATCTGCAGCCAACACAGCACATGTAACATATCTGCAGCCAACACGCCCAGTGCAATACAAAGAATATATATCTGTCCTTTATAAGACACTGCCACTGAGCAACCAACTCCACACTAGTCACAACAGCTGACCTTGCTTAGCAGGTGGCTAGTGTCAGTTGCAGGGAACGGCATGCTTACCCAATAGGAGGCCTTCAGACAAATGCAGGCAGGCCCAATTATTTTAAATGTGATTGAGCTTTTCAGCAAATCCTCTAGCTGCTCCTCTGAAAAGTGAAGGATTCTCTTACAAAGCCAATAATTACATCCTAATGCTCTGGGTTGACTGTGCTGGAATTTCACCCATCAGGTTTGCTTAAAATGGGCATTTGCTAATCTAAGGGCTGGTCTCCAGGCTTAATTTTAATTAAAAGAACAAAAAACAATCAAGAGAAGAGCACGCTCATTGCATCTGTGTTTTGGAGGAGTTGGTGATTGATGGGCAGAGGCAAAAATATTCTAATGGAATGGAACTGAAGGTTTGGGGTGGGGGAAGATGAACTGGTGGGTCAGCAAATACACCAAGATCCCAGCCCAGCTGGAATGCCTGACCACGGTCTGAATGACTCTGATTGTTATCAAATACTTTGGAGTGCAGCCCCTTACAAAACAACCAAACCCAGAGAGGGTTCCCTTCCTAACACCTACAGGATGATTCACAATTGTCTGTAACCCTGGTTCCAAGAGATCCAGCATGCTCTTCTGACCTCTGGGGGCACTAGGCATGCACATACACACCCGCAGACAAGAACTCATATACATAAAGTGCAAATAAATAAATATTTTAAGCAACAACAGCAAAACCCCCAGGATCCCACGTTTTACCAAGGGATGCCTAATGCAACAGCCGAGTGATAGCATGAGCCGGAAACTGTGGCAGGAAAAGCTACTTAGACTTGGGTAGTCAAGCACATACCCCCCACCCCCAAGTTTATGTCTGTCAAGACCATTAAGCTGGAAAAAGATGCAATTAGCTGGAGACACACATTTTTCCCAACCAAGAGAACAGAAAACTAAAAATAAAAGCTTCTTATCGAGCAGGTCAGGCCTGTGCCCTTTAAACTTGTTCTTGGTGCCACACATTCCTGTGCGCCTGTCCTGTCCCGTTGCCAGTCGGGTCCTCTAGGGAAACAGAGAATCCCACTCTGTCTCTGTCAGACCTTTAAAAGTGTGTTGCCCTTTTGTCTCAGAACTGTTTCTCCTTCTCAAAATGCTGATACAGTTTCTAGAAACCGAAAGAAATCTGATGGTGGTTCAAACACAAAAAGCATTTTCCTTCCCCCATCCAAGGCAGAATGTATTTATCTTCATTGCCCCAGGAACACGAAGAGCAATGTCCAGCTGGTGGCCTACACCCTGTCTGCTTACTTTAGGGTTCCTTGCTGAGACCCCAAGCCAAGCATGCTGAGAATTATGAAGAAAAACAAGCTCCCCATCTCTGTCTTAATGGAGGGTTTTGGCCCAATGTTTTAGACGGTCCATTTTAAAATGGAAACCTCAATCCTGACTGCTCAGCTCAACCAAGCTCTTTGAGCTGTCCTTCTGAGTTTTCTAAATCCTCAGTGGGTTTGACTGCTTGATGCTCGAGGAAGAAGGCATGTTAGAAGATCAATTACAGGTAACGGTGGGGGGGGGAGGGGGTTTCTGAGGGTCTCCAGTGTAAAAGAACGCAGTTTCCAGCCATCAGGAGCAAGAACATTCAGAACAGTTCATTATCTGTGACCATATTACAATGTAATATAGTGTAAATGTGGGGGCAGGGGGTGCACCCCGTGGTGCACACACAGGGTTCATATGTATGTACATGTAAGCAAACACTTTACACATAAAATAAAAATAAATAAATCTTTAAAAATAGTCACAAATGCAAAAGAATCCTATTATTCCATTCAATAAAGTTGACAGGACACAAAGCCAGAAAAACAAATTCCATCCTGAGACCTAACCCTACCCTGACCCCACCTGTTATACTTAGTTCTAAATTTATGTTAAGTGTTGAAACTCAAACTAAATGTATATTTAGTGTCTGGTCTTTTTTTTTTTTTTTTTTTTGCTACTGTCACCATTTGAGAGTGTACAGTTTCATTTTAAAACCATGTCACAACATCTATATATTCAAATATAGAGCTTGCTCATTTAATTTTTTTTTTTTTTTTTTTTTGGTTTTTCGAGACAGGGTTTCTCTGTGTATTAGCCCTGGCTGTCCTGGACTTGCTTTGTAGACCAGGCTGGCCTCGAACTCACAGAGATCCGCCTGCCTCTGCCTCCCAAGTGCTGGGATTAAAGGCGTGCGCCACCACGCCCGGCTTCATTTAAATTTTTTAAATGTTTAAATTTTATGTTCATTGGTGTTTTGCCTGCATATATGTATATGAAGTTGCCAGAAGCTCTGGAATTGGAGTTACAGACAGGTATGAGCTGTCATGTGGGTGCCGGGAATTGAACCAGGGTCCTCTGGAAGAGCAACCAGTGCTCTTAACCACTGAGCCGTCTCTCCAGCCCAGCTTGCTCCTTTAAAACTGGCAAAATAGTTATGTTTATATTGCTGCCGATATACTCTTCTATTGGGAAGTACCCTTCATTCCATGTATCTGTTTTTTTCAGCTAAACTATGTTAAACTTTATTCCAAATTTTAAACTGTTTTTGCATTTATTTTATGTGTTTTAAGTGTTTACCTGCATGTATGTATGTGCACCATGTGTGCATCTGCTGCCCTTAGAGTCAGAAAAGGGTGTCAGATCCCGTAGAGCTGGGGTTCAGATGGCTGTGAGACACCAAGTGCATGCTGGGAGACAAATCCAGGTCTCCACCTGTGCTCTTAACTGCTGAGCCGTTCTCCAGCTCCTGCATTTGTTAATTTTAACTAAGTTTTAAGAGACAAACTCATGTCCGTGCCCTGTCAGAACCGGAATTGTGTCAACACAAGAATTCTCTGTGTTTTTTATTATTATTATTATTTTGTGGTTATCATGTGGTGTGTGTGCATACACGGAGCGTACCTGTGGCAATAAGAGGACAATTGACAGGAATCAATTCTCTTCTACCATGTGGGTCCCAGGATTGAACTTGAGTTGTCAGGCTCGGCGGCAAGTGCCTTGCAGGCTGAGCCATCTGGCCAGCACCTAAGGGAGTCTTAATTCATCCTCTTGTCATTTTTGCAAAGGACTTTGTTAACGAAGTCCTGTAGGCATTACACGGAAATCCCCAGAGGCTGTTGTGGCCACAGTCCAGATTCACAGAGAATATAGTTGAAAAGGCTGACTCGGTAGAAGTGACACATCTCTGTGATGTTGTTCCGGGACGATGGCAGTGTCCCCACGATGTTACTGGTACCACTGTGACTGCTTAGGTAATGTAATCTATGATGTCCCCACAGTCACCGAATTACCTGACAATGCATTTCTCAGAACGTGTCCTTCAGCGTCACATGACTGGACACAGCACACTGCATACATGTTAAGTGATCATTAACACTAAAGGTTGCACTTTAATGGGAAATGAGATGGTTTTTCGGATATTTTTAATACCATTACATTACTTCAGGGAAAAGCAGATGGCTTTGCCTTGGCAAAAACCACCTAAAGGGAGTCCATACAGGAAACAGAAAAGAGATCCAAAAATGTCGCTTAAGTATGATTTCCATGGACGCCTGTTCTTGAGTCAGGGACATCTATCAGGAGCTCTGACAGAATGGAAACAGAGTTGAACCCCAAGTAGGAATCCTGGTTTTGTCCCGGGGTTGAGATTAGCACAATCTAGAAGGGGACACAAGAAGATCAAGTTTGCCAGTGTCCTACTGAAATCAATTAAAAACATCTCTGGCTGCTGGGCAGTGGTGGCACACGCCTTTAATCCCAGCACTCGGGAGGCAGAGGCAGGCAGATCTCTGTGAGTTCGAGGCCAGCCTGGTCTACAAAGCAAGTTCAGGACAGCCAGAGCTGTTATACAGAGAAACCCTGTCTCGAAAAACCAAAAAAAAAAAAAAAAAAAAAGACTGCAGAGGCAATTCTTGTTTGATATAAGGGCTATCCCACCTCAATGGTCGAAAGAGATTAAATGTATAAACTGCCTCAAGATCTGATGAACAAGATTCATAGACTTTAAGACTGAAAGATTTGGCAGTATCAGCCATCCATACGGATCCACGCCCAGAGAATTAATCTAAGAGAATATCCTTTTGAGAAACTTTAGGTAAGTGTTAAATGTTTGTTTTATAAGTGTTAGGGTGTTTTATGTTAGGTCTTAGAGTTAGAGTTCAGATTTTAGGACTTAGGAGCTTTATAGGTAATTGTTAAATATTTGTTAAGTTTTAATAAATATATGATTGATAAATAAAAATTTACATTACACTTGCTCACTACTATGGCTCAACTAGGAAGAGGTGGCTCTCTCAGAGGTGGGACCCAGTGGGAAGCTTTAGGTCAATGGAGGCTGGCACTGGAAAAGACAATGGGACAAAAAGACGATGGGACTGCGAACTCTTTATTTTTTATTTTTTTCTTCCCATGGAATGAGCCTTGTTGCTGCCCCATATGCTCCCTGCTGTGGCATAGCGGCTCACACAGCCCCAAAGCAAGAGAACATGGGCACAAACCCATGACATCATAAGTCAAAATAAACTTAAAAAAAAAAAGTAAGTTTATTGCCTTTGGTATTTATCTCAGGGACAAAAAACTAGTAGGTCAGCACGTACAGCCAATGTCTTCCCTGTGCAGGAGCATCAGAACAAGCCTTTGCTGGGTGGCCAAAGACCTGCCTGACAGGCTGACCTCTGACCTCCCTGAGGGCCCCCACGTGCTTCATACCCACATTATCAAGCTCCTGCTTCTGCAGGCTTCTGCCCCATCCTTAGTGCACTGAGCTGGATACCAGGTTTCAATTTTAGCCCCTGCTGGTAAAATGTACACCTTTCTTCTTCTTTAAAAAAAAAAAAATGTACCTGTAGGTTTATGTGTATGCGGGTTTACCTGCATGTATGTATGTGCAGAATGTGCATGCGGTTCCCAGGAGAGGGCGCCAGATCTCCTGGAGTTGGAGTTACAGATGGTTGTGAGCTGCCATGTGGGTGCTGGGAACTGAACTTGGGTCCTCTGCAAGAGCAATAGGTGGTACCTTTAATCCCTGAGTCAGAGCATCACTGCAGCCTTTTTTTTTTTAACTACAAGCTTTGAGTGACCATTCTTAAACACTTTGTAAAATCCTATCATTTCTCTAAGCAACGTAATCACAGTGTGCTTTCAACCACGCCTCGTGGTTTGGGGGCGCTCTGAGGGGGTTTACCTGGGGAGAGCACAGTGACTGCTGCCCAGCAGTTTTCTGTTGTGTGATGCTGTGACCAATCCTGGCAGAAATAACATTATTCTACAGAGACACGTGAACCCTTCCCTTTAGTTACCAGACTGTTCAAACAACAGACCTCAGGGAATTGAAATTGCCTAATAATCTCTTGCTGGGGGGACAGGAAAGGCTGGAGTCTGCTGCCGGCCAAAGGAGTAACTTTCCTTCTAGAAAGAATTTTTGCACAGTTCTGATACGTTGACCAGCTGGAAGCACATAATGATGGGTAATGGCGAGTGGGGCCGCACCTTGGATAGGACTGCTTAGCTGTGTATATTCTGTAAACCTGAAGGTGAAGGGGGTGGTGGGGGGGCACGGGACTCGATGTGACCACACTTGAATAAATCTCCTTTTCCTAGTTTTTACTATTACCTGTTTCTTTAAAATTGATTATTGTGGATGGGTGGCAAAGCTTAGCTTGTTATGGCTGTGGCTGCCGGGATCCAAATTCCATCCCAGTATGTTCAGCAACAACCCTGCAGGAACTTTGTCAAAATCCAGGCTCTCTGGACCTGGGACTTCTCCTTCATCTTCCTGTGTAGTGTCTTCTTTCCATAGTGGCTGAGGGTAAAATGCCCCTCTCAGGAGAAGTCCTCTTAATCATTCAGTCTAAACTAACCTGCAACACCACCGTCTTTGTTAAGCATGTTAATTAGCACAGCCAATTAGGTTAGCATAGCTAAAAATACAGGCTAACACAAACAAGCAAAAAAAAAATAAATAACGTTAAAAAAAAAATAAGGCTAGAATGGGTAAGAGCACTCGCTGCTCTTAGAGAGGATCCTTGTTCAGTTTCCAACACCCACATGGTGGCTCACAATTGTAGCTCCATTTCCAGGGGATCTGACTCCCTCTTCTGACTTCTAAGAGCACCAGGCACTCACATGATACATACACATATATACATTAACACACATACACACACACACACACACACACACACACATCTAAGCAGACATTCATTCACATAAAATAAAAATAAATATATTTTTAAATGCCCTAGTTTTGTTCAAGAATCCATGGTGAGTTATCCCATATAACTTGACCCTTTCCAAAACTGGTAGGTGTCTATCCATGAGGCAAAAGCCCTGTCACACCCTGCAGTCAGCAAGGAAGTTTTTACAAGAATGAAAATAAACACGTCTACGCGGCTATAACTAAGAAGGAGTGTGGAACCAGCTCAGAGGCGTTCCAACGCTCCCAGAGCCCAGAAGTTCACCCAGCAGCTGTTGGGGCACATTGTAACACACCCTCGACAATGAACTAGCTGTGGTTTATAATTAAGAAGTTTTGTTTCATTCTCGGCCTCATTGTTCTCCTGGTGTGTCAACCTGAGGCTTCATAGGTATGAATTTCTGAGGAAAACAAGACAAGCACATGTCTATGCTTGAGTGTAGCTTGGTTTTTTTTGTGGGGGGGGGAAGGAAGAGGAACATCTACAACAATAACAACAGAACCTCCCCCCAAAGTATTTTTGGACCTGTAAATTAGTCCCTTCCTAAGGAGTGACCTTATTTATAGTAGGTTAGTCTGTTAACTTAATTACTATGCAGTGTGAACCTAGGAAAACCACCAGGTGGGAGGCAAAACACAGCCAAGTGTCCAACAAAAATCACCATTCGTTTGGGTCAGGCTGCCTGGAAGGAGGCCTGAATGCTCTGATCCTAGGGACTGAGCAGGAAAAGAAAGGGTTAAAGGTGACTGGGTCACCTCAGTTAAGAGTACCAAGAGATGTGCCTACCCTGCTACTCTTTTATCCTGAACAAATATTCCATTTTTAGAAAACTACCTCACCATGGAGAGCCACCTAAAATCATATTTATATAAAGACAGGAACGCCTTTCTAGGAAAAAGACAAGCCCAAGGGAGGCTTTGAGGGATAGATCGTATCCTTAAAGGAAAAAGGAACCCAAAGTCCAGAATTTCACTACACTGATAACCTATTTCTGGATCCCGGAAACTTCTTGCCCGTTTTGTCTGTTTATGGAAGAAAAACATGCTTCCAGGCATGAGGTATGGGGTGGGCAGCTTGTGTTCTGAGGTTTTTAATCAACTCAGTGTTACAGCGTCAGTATGAATTGCCATATGGCACTTCTAAAAAGATGTTTTAGCTTCTCTTGAAGACAGTGTCTCATTCTGTCCTAGGCTGTCCTACACTCCATGTAGTTCAGGCTGTCCTTGAACCCACAGACACCCTCTTGCTTCAGCCTCCCGAGGGCTGGGATTGCAGGCACGCCCCACTTTAACACTACTTGGGCTAACTATCCCCTTCTTCAGTCTTCATAGAATGAAGCAGACTTCCATGCGAACTTCAGGGACGGTAAGAGAGTTGCTCAACTCTCTAGTCATCATCTCCCATAGATATAGGCTCATGCTGCATGACAAAATGTTTCTCGGGGACACGCAACACCCCACCTCTACTCCCCTCAGATAGGGAACCCACAACGGACCAACGCATGGATGCCACCAAAGTCCAACTTGGTGGACCAGTGAGTTGTATTAGGTTATTACAGGGGTATGGGTGAGGGGTGGTTTACAGAAATGACTCAAAGACAGCTGCGTCACCAAATCCCACCGCAGCAGGGGGTGACAGCTCACACAAGCTGGGAACCTGGAGCACACTGCTCAGGCTGCAGGCATCTCAACAAGTTGGTGTGTCCTTTCCAGGTGGCTGGAGGGAGGGTGGTTTCCACTTCTTCCAGGTAGATGGTCTGATCTGAGAGTCTTCTTTGCAGCTCAGCTTCCTTCTGCCTGTAAGGGACTCTCAGCTTTTATTTTATTTTATTTCTTATATTTTATTATTTTGGGACCTAGTGAATCTGGTCAGTTTCTGGGACTTCCTGAAGCTATTTTGAGTCGTTTACCTTCCTGTTAAAGGAGCTTCCTGCGGGATGGGACTTTTTTCATCTCAGAGGAAACTGTTTTACAGTCGCCCCCAGCTTCTGACGTGATGGTGCTGTGGAACCATTGCATGCGCCAGTTTGCAAAGCCCCAGGGACTATCTGACACAGCACAGTCACTTGCGTCTAGTTAACATCATCAACCTCCCCTCCTTTTTCTTTCTCCTTCTTTTCTTATTCTCAAGCTGCCCTCACCACCAGCACCCCACCCCACTCCCACCTACCCACCCACACACACACACATAAAAATGCCAGATAAGACTTGCAGGGCACACTCCAGGCCAATGGTTCTGCAACCCTTTCTTTAATACAGTTCCTCATGTTGTGGTGGCCCCCCCCAACCATAAAATTATTAACTATTGCTACTTCATAACTATAATTCTGCTACTGTTATGAATTACAATGTAAATATCTCATATGCAGGATATCTGATATGCAAACCCTGCGAAAGGGTCGCGACCCACTGGTTGAGAACAGCTATCTTAGGCTATTGGCTTCTGCTGCAGCCTCTGGATCTGGAGGAGGAGTGAGAATGTAGGCAATGGGGTCCAGCATTTACCCCCTGGGGTGGGTGTAATTCTTCACCAAACTAACAAAGCAGTTCAGGACTCAAGGCAGACGGAAAGGGCCGCATCTGCCCTGGGTCCTAAGAGGAGAGACAAGACATGCAGGCGGGGTCGGGAGTGAAAGTGGGAGGCGGTGTTTCGCCTCTTGCTCCTCTGATGGCTGCTGTCCTCCTCCATTGGCTTATTCTTCTGAAAACTTTCTGGCTCTGTATGTTGCTCCTTACTCTTCCATTTAGGTGAGTGTCCAACCTGGGTTCGACCTTGCGCCCAGAAGTTTCTGGGGGTTGAACTGTACTCTGAGCTCACTAAGGGCTCTGGGAATATAATTTGTTAAAGGGTAACTATCAATGGTGGAAATTGCTGGGGCTAAAGTTTTATGCCTTCCAGTCAGCATCCGAGGTTACCTAACATATCCTTGTGCGAATTGCTACGGTGTTTTACAGTTACAAAAGAACGTGTTTTAAGGAAATCCCTCATGTTGAGTTGTATACAAGTAGTAAACGACCTTTGCTCTCAAGTCTGAGGCAGGTTTCGAATCTGCGCGTTTCAGTTGCAAGGTAAATCAGAGCGTTTGTGACTTCTGGAGAGTGCCTTCCCTGCGTCTTGAAGTGTGCTCCTTGCCTTTTAAAACAACAGCAGAGACTGGAGAGATGGCTCCACGGTTCAGAGCAGTGGGTACTCCTCCAGAGGACTTAGGTCTGGTTCCCAGAACCCACATGAAAGCTAACAGCAGTCTGTAATGTAAATATATGATATGCAGGATATCTGATATGCGACAGGCATATCGGACAGACGGGGGTGGGGGGGAGATCTGTGTTTAGAAAAGGAGATCCAACCCCTTGTTCTAAACTCTGTGGGCACCAGGCACATATGTGGTGCACAGATATGCATGCAGGCAAAACCCACACAGAGACTAAAAATAAGTTAATAAAAAAGATCACACAACAACAGGGACTGGAGAGATGACCCCTCAATTAAGACAGCCTTCTGCTGTAACATAGGACCCTAGTTTGGCTCCAACACCCATGTCTGGTGGCTCACAATGGCCGTAACTGTGATTTCAGGGAAGTCTGATGTCTGGCTCAGGTAGGTGTGCATTGCACATGCACATATGCACAACTGCCCACCCCCAGCCCCCACACACATTCAATTAAATTGGAAAACAACAACATATAAACACCCAATCACAGCGCTGCATTCTCTTCCCTGAGCACCTCACTGAAATACTGCTCCTTGTCACTGGAGTGTACAATCAAGGCTACACAAGTGACAACAGAGAAAACAACTAGAAAGGATCATTTTGAGGAAAAAAAAAAAACCTACCCACAAGTCCCTGCACAGTTCCTGAGCCTACTCAGGGGCAGAGGTCAGCTTTGATCATGAGTCACAAACAGCAACCTCCTGCCCACACCTCATTCCAACCCCATCCCCACCCCTGCACCTCCGCTCCCTTACCCCCCACCCTTCACCCTCCTCACCTCGATTTTCCCAGCCAACCCAAGATGGCCTCAAGGAAAGTAATAAACATATCTTCCTGATGGGAAGATAGTAGAAACTATCAAGAGATTAAAACCCCCCAGTTTTTAATACTTCCTCATTTTGTCCATTTAACAAGCCAATTTGCTGCAGCTCCTGCCATTCCTTAAACCCCAACATCGAAGCTGGGCTGTTAGACGCTTCCACACCCTACCCTATAGGCTAGGAGTTACATATAGGGAGAACATCCAGTTCTTTTCTTTCTGAGGTTGGCTGATTTGCTTAATATTATATTGAAGTCTATCCATTTTCCTGCAAAGTTTATGATTTAGGTTTGAAAGCACTAACAAGCCAGGCTCTTTTTCCAGAGTCTGTGTTACAATTCTAAAATGTTTCATTATTGCTGAATCAATGTACTTTCAGATTAAAAAACAAACTGAATAATAGTGTCCTTTATCAGACCACTGCAGGGCTGTCCTCGTGGATGTGATCCCCATGCTGACCACGGAGCTGGCTAGGGACATCCAGGCCCTGGGTAGGAGCAGCTAACAGTACTGTGTGTGCAATGGACTGTGGAATTTGCAGATGTGAAAGGTCTCTCTCTACTGGAATCAGATCAAGAGAGAGAGGAGGCAGCCCTGAGCTGGGACTGGGACCCTACAGATAGATCATTTGGCCCACGGGATGATGGGCCAGCATACACAAACACACACATGAACATATACACAAACACACATGGGCAAGCACACACATACACATGTGCACATAGACAGACATAGACACATATATGGACACATACACACGTAAACATACACATACATATACACATAAACACACACACAGCGTAGGAGGAGAATTGTTATGATGTGGAGGTTCAGTGAGAGTGGGAGGAAGTTCAGAGAGGGTGATGGGGAGGTGAATCTGGTTAAAAGGTCAGCAAGCTTGGCCTACTTATTGACTTACAGAGAGACAGAGAGAGAGAGAAAGGCTCTGCCTCAAAACAGCAACAGCAAAAAAACTTAATGTGCACCTGGGAAACCACACCCAAGGTTGTCCTGTGGCTCCCACACAAGTGTGCACACACATACTTACACACATATACACACACAAAAAGTACACACATATATACACACACACATCAAAAAAGGAAGAACATTTCTTTTTAAATAGTGTATGGAAACTGGACGCTTTTTCCTCTGTGATAATTATATTGCATCATTCTCAACATTTCCCCACCGAGTAATGACCATTCTTCCTGATTCTTGGGATCTTGACACTCAGACTTTACTAGATGGTATGAGTCTGGGTTCACAGGAGGCCATCACAGGTGGGGACTGATCTCAGGAGAAATGGTGAAAAAGAAGATTAAGGTTGAAAAAAAAAATGGGTATGAAATGTGATTGGTCAGCATCGGATATATTCAGAGGTAGATTCAGTAGGATGTGAGTGTTGAAGCAGAGTCACGGGAAAGTGCTAAGGAGAAGAAAGATGAACAAGGTGGAGAGGGAGGGAGGGCTTGGGACAAGTGAGGAAGCTTTGGATTGCAATGTGTCGACTTTGGGATTCCAGCCAGACAATCCCATAGAAGGTTCAGTAGGAAGCCAGGGGGCAGTCTGTGCCTGAGTCGTGAAATTAGACAATGTCAATGAGATATTGGTACCCTGTGGAGTGGAGGATGTCCAGACTGATAAGAGAGGAGAAAGGAAGGGAGGAAGGGAGGGAGAGACCATGATCAGGCCTGTGGATAGAGAGTACCAACATGCAACAGTCAAATGCATTATAAACGTTCATGAAGATGAAGGAGAAACGGCAAAGAGGTGCTCCAAAGACCAGAACAGGGGATCCTCATGAAAACCATGTGTCATTTTAAAGAAGAGAGCCATCCATCTATCTAGTGTTTTAACATCTGTCTCTCCTGCACTCTGCCAAATGCTGTCCACACCACTTTCTTTAGCCCTCACGACAAGCCTATGAAACAAATTCTAACGTTGCCCACGTTTTAGAGCTTAGATGCTCGCTTTGCCTACATTCAGGAAATGTGTCCTCAGTGCCGGTGAGTGGTAAAGCTGGAATCCATTCTGACTGCAGAGCCCATTCACAGGCGAGGGAGTGGCCCATGCTGTCAAGAAATCAGGGCAGTGACCCAGGGTGACAAAATATCCAAGATGTCCCTGGCATTTGGCACTTGAAAGTCTTAGCTCCCGAGCTGGGCTGAAGTGTGTAAGATACGAGAGGACAAATGCCCCCCCCCCACTTGGCGGGGCCCCAAAGCATGACTACTTTACTGCTGCCAGGGACACCACTCTGGTTTCCAGTGTGATTCCACTGTGGATTTCAGTGTGGCCCCCTCCAGTGTGCTCCTTTGCAGCAGCTCTGAGTGCCAGCAGAATGCATGGGATATCCTTGTGAGTGGTCCCAGCATCCACAGATGGCCATATTGTCAGATGCTCCAGTACCCGTATGAAATGCTACAGTGTTTGCTGGCAAGTTACACACATCTTTCCACGTCATCTGTCATTCATATACAACACCTAACCTGGCAGAAGTACCGTCTGAGTAGTTGCTCTGTGCTGTTTAGGGAATCTTCACAAGAGAAAAAAAAGAATACACCTAGTCAGTACAAAAACAGTTTTGCATTACTTTTCAGAGATTTTCAATGCATAGTTGACTGCCTCCATGAATACGGAAGCCTTGGATATGGAGGGTGACTGAATTTGAGAGATTCTTGGTGTTGGGACAGAGGGTGGAGGACAGCATCCAGAAATAAGTCAGCCTGAATTTTTAAGGAAGGCAGTCACACTGTGTTTCCATCCTAAGGAGACGTCCTCTGGTTTGTGTGGGGTTAGAGGCAGCTTGCTTGCTATTCTAGCATATTTATGAACAGCATTCCTTTCCCTCTACTGCTTCCTCAGTTGGATTATGCAGCATACAGTCAACTCTCAGTGGAAGAGCCATGAGAGAAGGAAAGCAGGTAGTTGTAAGAGAGAGGAGGGCTGATTTTTTGGGACAAGTTTCTGAAGACAGAGCGGCTAGCTAACGTGGGTAGAGGTGTCAGTTTGGAAGGAAGAGGGAAGGGCTCCCTATGAAATAGAATATGGTAGAGGCAAACAGCTGATCATATGGGTCCAAAGTACAATCTGGGACTAGACCCTTTTCTCTGGGAAGTGGGCATTCTGGGTTGAGTGTAGTTCCTGGCCTTGTTTGCTGTCCTGGTTTAGCCCTTCAGCTAATCTTGTAGTTCATCCCCTTGGCCTCTATAAGGAAAGGCAGACAGTGTGGGCAGATCCATGCTGAACTTGAAGGAGCAGGGGCAAACACACTGTGGGGGGCTGCCTCTGCTGAGGTCTTATCCCACATGAAAAGCAGCAGCTTT
The DNA here is from genome assembly GCA_907164525.1 of Lophiomys imhausi. NCBI lineage: Eukaryota > Metazoa > Chordata > Mammalia > Rodentia > Muridae > Lophiomys > Lophiomys imhausi. Next base: position 2,433,437 of record CAJQZJ010032578.1, on the reverse strand, counting down.
TGCTTTGCTAGGACAATCCTAATGGTCTCTCATTGAATGCTTAGGGCACACTAGAGAATACCCTAAACTTTAAATCTGCATGTTTTGCAAAAGGATATTTGTTTTTATTTTATGTACAGGGGTGTTTTGCTTATGTGTGCATACCATGTGCCTGCAGTGCCTACTGAGACCAGAGGAGGGCATCGGATTCCCCTGGAATTGGTGTTCCTGTGGTTGTGAGCCACCACTTGGGTGCTGGGAATCGAACCCCAGTCCTCTGGGGGGAAAAAAACAACCAGTACTCTTAACCTCTGAGCCATCTGTCCAGTCACAAATTCATATGTTTTGATGAAATGGTCCAAATGCATACTTTTCTACTTTTAACTTTATTATTTCGTTTTAAAACAAGTAAATCACCCAGCTTCCACATCCAGTAAATGTCAGTCAGGTTTTCAAAGTTGGGCCTACACTTATCAGGATTCTCTCTCTCTCTCTCTCTCTCTCTCTCTCTCTCTCTCTCTCTCTCTCTCTCAAGTTCATTTCAGGTCCTTTCTTCTCTATGGCATCAAGCCAAAAGTTGACATCCTGATCAATTAATCATCTCTGAATCTTGCAAAAAAGATGAGCCTGTAATCTGATAGGCAGGCTCCAGGCAGCCTGGGTAGATGCCAAGTTGGAGGGTGATCATATGGCTGCCCGTGTGAGCCAGTGAGGACTGGTTCTTACCTGAAGTTTCTGTCAATGTGGAGAAGGTGCATGCTAACTGGGTTATTCAGTTTAGGAGACATGCTCATGAAATCCACACACGCAGGTCTTGCTCAACAAACCCTGACATAAGAACTGAGTCACACGTGACCCAGAGAGGCCACTCTTTACCTGCCACTGTCTTCCAGCCATCATGGCCCCTTGTCAATGGAAAATCTTCAAGAATATGTTGGAGGTTTGGAGAGACCGTTCATTGATTCTCGATGCAGCTCTTTTAAATATTAGTATGATTTCAGTAGCTTTTTAAATTTACTTATTTATTTGAGCCCAAGCTGACTTGAAACTTGTAACCCTCCTGTTTTAGTCTTCCAAGCACTGGGATTATGAAGGATATCGCCACACTTAGAACTTTGGTGAATGCAGAACAACAAAATTTGAATGTGCAGAATAACAATGGATGATAATTATAACAATAAAAAATAAAAATAAAACACCCACAAAATTACATACCATGACTGGGCTAGAGTTTATTGGGGTACAAGAGAAACACAATTATAACATCAGTGTTAAGGAGAATTTGCTTGCCTGTACTGAAGAGAAGAAACTGCTTACACAGAACTTGAAAATGCCTTGAACAGAATTTTACTACGTTTGACATTGACATTTTTTTCCATCAAAAAGCCTTATGATTGTGGGCTGTTAGGACAGTGCTAACGAAGAATAATGATCACTGTGTCATATAGTGCCAATATGGTAGTGAGTTCTATACTCGGGGGTATATTGGTCATGACTTCATATAAAGCTGTGTAGTAACTCCGCAATTCCATAACGCCTCGGGAGTCTGTCTTTGTTTCTCAGAACTCTTAGAGGCAACGCATTCTCAGGTGCCAAGAACTCTTCATTTTCTCATTTCTTAAAAAGAAGAAGATGGAGATGATGTCATCTCTTAAGCTTCCTTCCCCAGCAGCAAATGCTGCTTCAGACGATCCCACAGTGTAGGCAAAAGTGGGGGCACGCCAGGAAGAAGTGCGCTGTGGGACGGTGGTATAGAACAAAACACAAGCCATCTTCTCATAGTGTCTATGGGTTCTTGGACTGCCCATTCTGTGTTTGTAAAGGTACCTATGATGGTATCCCAGTGGTCCAAGGAGGACTCATGTCCTACTGCCCTTTCCTCTCTCCTCCTCACTAATCTTTCCCACAAGACATTGGCCTCTCCCTGATACCAAACCAGGTCCCTGTCCCAAGACGTTCCCCATCCTCTTTTGCTGAGAGTCTAGTAAGAGGTACAGACTAGGTGAAAATTAAAGCGTCATGTCATGAGGGCAGGTGGGGGCCTGAAAGTATAGGAGACATGAGGCAGAGAACCCTTGAGGTGCGCGCTCGGCGTTCAGGCTTCAGAAGGGCAGGTGAAGATGGGTTGACCAGGAAGGGAATGCCTGTGCCCAGACTCAAAAGCAAGGGGTACAAGAAGGCCAAGTGGCTGCAGCAGTCCCTTACCGCAGTGGCTGTTGGGAGTTGGGGTTGCCCCGCGGTTAGGAAAGACTAACGAAAGGAGGCAAGTCACCAGACACTTGGTGATTCAGGTAAGCTGCTAGAGTTTATTCTCAGAGAGTGATGGGAGACACCAAAAGGTTTTGAGCTGGGTCCGGAAGATCCTGAGGAGCTGGGGTTTCACAACAGCATGGGTTCAGAAGCTTTCAAGCTCACAGAGAACCTTTTGTCCGGAGGTCTCAGGTCATTGCATAGGCATGATAGGATTTTACAAATAAATATTTGAAGTGACTCTTCCGCTGGCTTGACTCAATGAGGAGACTTAAGAATGCTAGGAATGACTGAAGACCTCCTTGGTCCCAGTATCTCGCTCTGTGCCTGGGTTCTGGACACCTGTAGTCTGGATCACCCGGAGCAAACTCAGATGGAGGTGGCCAGGACCGTTTTCCAAGCTCAGACCCTCGCAACCCCGTGGTTCATGGTATGTCACTGGGTCCCCTCACCTCCAGGCACCGAGGACTTTCTCTGCTCCTTGTGGTATGGCCCTACTGTTTTATCATTTTGTAAAAGACAATGAGTGGCATGACAAGGTGACCACATGAACAAATACCTCACAGAAGGACATGAGTTTTTTCTCCCTTAATTTTGTTTTATTTGTATATGTAAGCATACGTATGCAGATACCTTGAGGAAACATCAGAGATTTTCCTTAATCACTCTTCACCTTTTTTCAAATTTAAATTGTGTGTGTCTGCATGATGAGTGTGCGTGTGTGTGCATGTGTGTGTGTCCAAGTGTGTATATGTATGTGTGTATATGTAAATACGTGTATATACACATGTGTGTATATGCATGTGATATGAAAGTGTATGAGTGTGTCTGTGTGTATGCATGTGTTCATGTATGTGATATGAAGTGTGTGCATGCATGTGTTCGCAATATGTGAGAGTGTATGAGTGTATATGCATGTTCTTATGGTGCTAGTGCCTGCGTGATGTGCAACCAGACCTCTCCTAGGTAGTTCTCATCGTTCCAACATTTCATACAAGTGGTTCTCAACCTGTGGGTCGCCCTTTGCATGTAGACTGCCCCTTTCACAGGAGTCTCCCAAGACCATCAGAAAACACAGATGTTTACATTACTATTCATAACAGTAGCAAAATCACAGTTCTGAAGTAGCAACAAAAATAATTTTGGGGTCACCACACCATTAGGAACTGTATTAAAGGTCACAGCATTAGGAAGGTTGAGAACCACTGGGTTTTGATGGTCTTTTCTGTCTTGCATAAATCAGGCCAGCCAGCTAGCAAGCTAGCTTCCAAGCTTACACTGAGTCTCCTACAGACACTTAAACGACTGTATGTGGCCTTTCAACAGGTTCTGAGGATCTGAATTCAGGTCCTCAGGCTTTGTGGGAAATGCTTTTACCCACTGAGCCACGCCCTTATCCCTCCACCTTAGTTTTTCAGACAGGATCATTCACCGATGCAGAGATCGCCCACTGGCTACAGTGGCTGGCTAGAGAGCGGAGGTCTGTCACTCATCCTCCCCCTGTCCCGGGGTTGCGTGACCATGTGGCTTCTTTTATGTGGATGTTGGTGGTATAACTCAAGTCATACAGATACCTTACTGACTGAGCCATCTCTGCAGTATATATCAATTCTATAGATCCAGGAGGATATTTGGGTGTGGGGGGGCATGTCCAGGAGGGCACACTGTGTCAAACTGATGGTAGCAGAAGCTGGGACAGATTATTAGAAACATTGCAAGGGATGAAGCAGGCAAAGGCATTTAGAAACACAGCAGCTGCATTGCATGATAGGCTAGAGGCTTAGGGGCCATCTGCAAAATGCAGGCTTTTCCACACATGATCTGTTCACCTAGTTCTGCGTATTGCTTCATGCGTCACATGTCTGGTTAGTGATCTTAGATCTCCACCCAGGGGTGTGCAGCTTAGTGTATCATGAACCACAGGTCACCTTCAGACACTCTGGAGCATCTCTGTCACTGTACCAGTGGCCTCTGCCATTTCTAGTCTACCTTGGCTGGCAGGTTTTTCTCCTATGCTAATTCTGTAGCCTGCATGTAAGGCCTTCCGGACTTCATTCTCCACCCTGTTCTCTGGCCTCACTTTCATCCAGTTTCCTTGGGAAGACACTTAAAGAATGGTTCTGAGATGAGGGGTGCTTTGGGCCCTTTACAAGGCCGCTGCGACCTGTTGGAAACTTTTATTAAGAGATGATTTATATTGTGAAATCCAGTCAGTTCTCAATAGTGAGAGTCTGTACATGGATGTCCATACAATGGACAATTACTAATCCCTTAAAAACGAAGGAAAATTTTTCACAGGTCGCAACACAGATGAACCTTGAAAGTATTATGCCAAAGGAAACAGGTCATTCACAAAAAGACATGTGCTCTTTCCCTTCACATAAGGTACTGAAGAGGATCTAAAACAATTGTCTAACTGAAAGTAGGGAGTGGGGGAAGGCAGTTACTGTTTAATGAGAACAAAGATACAGAGGAATGAGCAGGGGGTGGTGTGGATGGTTCTTCCACAAATGAATGTACTTAATAACTCGGAACAGTACAACTAAGACAGCTATGGTGGTAAATTTTATTTTTGTGTATTTTGCTGCTATTAAAAAATAACTTGGGGGTGGGGGGAGTGGCACATGTCTTTAATCCCAGCACTTGGGAGGCACAAGCAGGGAGATCTCTGTGAGATCGAGGCCAGCCTGATCTATAGAGAGAGTTCCAGGACAGCAGAGCTACACAGGAAAACCCTATCTCAAAAACAAAGACAAGTAAAAAGCAAAACAAACAAACAAAAACCTTCTAGGGCTGGAAAGACGTCTCGGTGATTATGAACACTGGCTGCTCTAGCATATAACCCAGAGTCAGTTTGCAGCACCCACATAGAGCAGCTCACAAAAGCCTGTAACTCCATTTCCAGAGGATCTGACGCCCTTGAATGGCCTCCAAGGGTAGCCACTTGCGCATGGGGCGCACACAAACTTTAAAAGCATTAGAAGGAACTTCTGAGGCGCACAATTCAGTAGTTTCTAGAATGTTCAGTTTCGCAACGTTTTGTTTTGTTTGAGGCAGGGTCTTGTTACATAACCCTGGCTGCCCTGACGCTAACAAGCAGCCAGGTCTTCTCAAACTCATGGGAATCTTCTTGCCTCCACCTCTGGAGTGCTGGGATTACAGGCGTCCCTCACCATACCCTTAGCCATTGCCATACCCTAATTTGCTAACATTTTCTTGGTCCTCTTGCTCTCCCCTCAACCCCAGAGAACCTTTTCATCTCCACTGGAGGGGAGCTATTTTTGACAGGCCCACAGTGTCATGACCAACTCGTAGAAGGGCCCTTAGAATTAGATGCAGCTCCCGGAAAGGCCTCAGAGAGGCTTAGAGGGTCAGCAAAGGCACAACTAACTCATTTGTGGCAGAGTTAGCTCTTTGATTCCTTGTGAGGTTAGTTCCTCCCATATCAAAAATGCTGCGTCATCCACTGCCTCCCTGCTGATGCTGCCTATAGATTCGAGGCACACAGATGATGTTACCCTTCCCTGCTGTGGACCAGCAGGCTCCTCTCCTCAGCCCTTCACTTCACTCTGCAGAGCCTGGAAGCCAACAGTAAAGACAGCACAGCGCAGGGGGCTGGGGAAATCCCTGTGTGTTCAGCAATGCTCCTTCTTGCCTGAATTATGTCAGAAAAGGGTCCCAGTGAGTTTTATTGATAATAGTAATATCTCAGCCTGTCTTATTTGAGTCATTGGAAGTGCAATCAGGTTTTGAAAGATGTGGGCTTGCACAGGAGGGGCAGTGACAAACAGCATCCTGTAGTAGACGTGCCAAGAGGTCTTGGGCTGGAAGTGGGGGTCATTACATCCCTGGCAATGGGGCTGCTGGACAGCTTTGCTTCCTTCTGCCAACGTCTGCTTCCTGTCTTTCAACAGCACTTAGGTCTGGCAGAGCCATGGTCAGGGAAACCACAGGGGAGGGGAGGGTGAGGGGAAGGGAGCAGGTGTGGCATGGGGAAATAACATGGTGAGTGTCTTCAAACGGTAATCCAGTGTTCCTTCAGAATCTGTTGGTGGGTTGAAGATTTTCAGTTGTCCTGATTTCTAGGAGGGTTAATGGTGCAGAAGGGTCCTACACTTATTGAACACAGAGAAAGGGAAACCACATTAACAGAGGCCTTGGAAAATCATGGCCTATGGAAGCCTCACTGGAGTGACACTGGGGCTCTGGCTTTCCTCTACCTTTGGATTCTTAGGGAGTGGGTCTGTGAAATAGGCCCCTGAGGAGTGCATGGAATTTCTTCAGCCAGGCCACTCAAGAAAGAGGTAGGTCCTCTTAACTGTTCTGTGAGTTCCCATCCGGTGAGGACAAGCCTGACTGGGGAGATGGGTATGGGGAAATGACAAAGGCTCCTAGACAGCCAGCTCCCTGGGGACAGGGACTGCATAGCTCATCCCTGAACTCCCAATGGCCAGACAGTGCTTGGCACATTCGTGTGCCGAGAGAATGAGTAGCAACACTTCACGTCAGAAGGTGTGCTGCTATTCACAAAATGATTTATGTGACACGCATGAACTGATCTTCAACAGCTCCCAGTCTTGAGCCCTGGAAGGCAGGCAAGGCTGCCATACAGGCAATGTCACACTGCTGTAGGTGAGAGAAGCGCTGTGGCGTTGCAACTGCCCTTCCAAAGGCCTGAGATACGCATAAGGGTCAACCGGATACCTGTGGTTTCTGGATTCTGATCCTATATCCGTGGCAGACATATCTTTCACCTACGTCTTCAAACACCAGCATTCTGTTATGCTGTTTTAAACTCATCAAATACACCACCGTGTCAAACAGTCGGTTGGCTGGCAAGTGGGTGAATCCACATGTAGTCCCTGCTACAGATTTGTCACGATAGCACTATTGTGCCTTACACAGTTTCTGGTCATTTCAATTTAAATAGATTGTAGCATTACGGTCCTGGGTCTTTCCGGAAGCGAGTTCCAACATTGCCCCTACTTCATGACAGCCTTGTTTCTGTTGAACTTCCGTGGCTTTATTGGAAATCAATGATTGCTTCTGATCTCAAACCGTCATGTTGAAGAGACCTAAATATTAACTCACTCGGTAAGAATGGTTTGAGATGGCCGGATGTGGGGAACTTGCAATAATTAAAAGGCGTGCTTCTGCACCGAGGTGTATCCTGTCTTAACTGTGTCTACATGGTGCGCGAGGAAATTTCTCAGCGCATGTTGTTTTCCTCCAACAATCCGCACGCCCGTGGCATTTCTGTACACAGGTAGGGCCCAGCTCCTGGGCAGAGCAGCTAAGCTCAGGCGACACAAGGGAGCTATCCTCTCCTAGCAACTGTTGCTATGCGGGGGCGTGGCATCGATGTCCCGGGAGCCCCTTCCTCTCACCTGCGCGAACTACATTTCCCATGATGCTCCAAGAGGGCTGCGTTGTGACGAAAAGGGAATGAGTGCGGAAGAAGGCGGGGGGGAGGGGGGGGCGCTACTCCCAAGTCGGCTCTCGGGCTCCGGCAGCCGCCCCCGCCGCCATGTTGGGCTGAGGCGATGACAGGAGGGAGCCAGGGCGTGTGGGATTGAGGAGTGGAGGAGGAGGCGGAGAGTCAGGCAGGGCTCCGAGGGGGAGCCCCCCGGAAGACGCCGCGGTAGGCAGCGAGGCGGAGGAGGCCGGAGGCCGGACGCGATGCGGCCAGACCCGCGCGGCTGCGCCGAGGCTCCCGCGGCCTGAGCCCCCCCGACGCTGCGCTCGGCTCGGCTCAGCTCGGCTCGGCTCGGCTCGGCTCGGCTCGGCTCGGCCCGACTCGGTTCGGCTCGGCCCGGCTCGGCTCGCCGGCCGGCGAGTTCGATGCCCTTGAGCGCGGCTGCGCGCGGCCCGGCTGTGCGGCCCCGCGGCGCGCGCTGAGCCTCTCGGCGGCCCCGGCCGCCCCCACTCCACGCTCGATGTGTCGCCACATAGTTATCTGTCCACTTCGTCGCCGGGGTTTTAATGAGGACCTGAGTGGCGAGCGCGAGTGAATCACCGCCCGGGCCCGGGAAAGAGGACGGCGCATTTAACCCCCTCCCACCCCGCTGCATGTCCGTGTGTCACTCGGCTCCGTCCACCTGGCGCGGCGGGTCTCGGCGCTGCTGTTGCTGCTGACGATCAGCTGCACTGCCTGGCGCCTCTCGCCCCAGAACCTCCTGTGTGCTCCCACGTAACTTCTACTTCTTTCTGTTGTTTTTTTCTCTTTTGGAGAAGCTCCGCCGGAACCGATCTGAACTGTGAAGGGTGGTTTTTTTTTTGTTTTTGTTTTTTTGTTTTTGGTTCTCCCGAAGCTCCAGCACGTCTGCCCTTCTTGTTTTTGTTTTGTTTTCTGCGTAAACCTCTGGCCCACTCTCAAAAGGCAAGATGTCCAGTCATGTCCCGGCGGATATGGTAAGTGAAACGATAAGTTCTGACGTCTCGGATTGCTTTGTGGTTTCCAATCTGATTTTATCCGAAGACGACGCCGCCAGCGTCGAGGTGAAGGTTTCTGGGGTCGGGGTGGGAGGATGGAGGGGGTGGGGGACACTGCTGGAAAAGCCACCCACTTGGCTTTGGAGAAGTTGGCTCCTCTGCCCCCACCCCCACCTTTTTTTTTTTTTAGGAAGCACTAGTGTTTGGTGTGGTTTTGTTTCTTCTTCTTCTCCTCCTCCTCCTCCTCCTCCTCCTCCTCCTCCTCCTCCTCCTCCTCCTCCT
>CAJQZJ010032578.1:2361010-2424484 GCA_907164525.1 Lophiomys imhausi | reverse complement strand
CTCCTCCTCCTCCTCCTCCTCCTCCTCCTCCTCCTCCTCCTCCTCCTTCTTCACCTTCTTTTCTTCTTTTTTTTTCCTTAACCATGGGGAGTCATTGGTTCTGTTGTGTTTTTTAAGTCGCCTGAGGCAGGGAAATACGGCTGGAAGCGGAGGAAATTCCTACCCGATTGCTAGAAGGCTCTGAAAGCTTGGGTTTAAAACGTCAGGGGCCGTGTGGGCAGAGCGGGGGACGGGCGCCGTGCGGGATACCTAGGGCAGGAGCGGCAGGCGATCTAGTCAGTGATCCACAAGATCGTTCAGGCTGTAAATGGGCGCACACCTGATACCGTCCAGGGACAGAGGCGCACCTCTTTGGAAAAAGTCTTGCTGCGAGCCCTTCGAAACGTCTGGCTGGATTGCTACGACAGGCAACCCGAGCTGTTTAGATTTTTTTCCCCCAATTCTAGGCTGATCGCATAGGGGTCCTTTTTTTATATATAGATATTCCAAGGTTTCTTGGTAACAAATATTTAGCCGGGTTACATTTTAGGTGTGTGTGTGTGTTAAGCCATGAAATATATTTATTTGAGCCTGGGTCACTGGGCGTTGAGAACTGGAAACTTGTTCATGGAGGCTTTTCCCTTCTGCTTCTAAGGGTTAGGGTTGTGAGTGTGCTGGCTGACAGTTACTGTGTAGCCTTACAGTGTGGAGGGGTGGGATAGTGGGAGTGTGAAGTGACACTTTGCAGACCCGAGGGCAGACATAATGCATTTAACAGGAAGATGAATTAGAGTCGCCGCTAATGTAATCATGCCCACTTATGTCCAGTTGACATTTGAATGTATGTCTTACAGTGCAAAACCAAAAATGAACTTCGCTAATGATTACATTTTTTAAATGTTAAATATTTCTATGGGGGGTAAACCTCTTTTTACACATCTTTAAAAGAGAAATGAGCCTAAATTCTGTATTTTGACCTAGGTTTAAAGACAGTTTGCTTGATTTTCACTTGATACTATTCAAATGCAAAGGAGGCACTGGGCTGTCTCCTGGGTGGCCACACTGCACAGCAGCCTTTGCTTCCGGAGTCTTTAAACTCTGGCTCAGTCCTTTAGTGGTTCCTTCCTTATTGATGTGCAGAGGGAAGGTCTCTCGGCAGCCTGCCGGAGTGGCTGCCATAGTTCCCTTTTCACTGTTGTCCTCGAGGTTGCCTGGGGAGGTCTCACACAGAAGTGCAAATGCTTCTTCCCTGTTTGAGGAGTGATCTGTGGGCTCGTAGCCTCCGGCAAAAGAGTTGCTTGTTGTAAAGCCTCCATTTTCTGTCATCCGCACCACGCAGGCTACGCCCACCTGAGTGACATTGATTCTGTCCGAGAAGTTGTAATGAAATAGATGTGTGTCATTAAAGCAACGCCACCACTTTCTTTAGGCCCAGGGATAAAGAAAAAGTGGGGTGTACAGCGTCAGCCGCACACTGAAGTGATTTGGGGGAATGCCATATCTGGAGATTGGAAGCTGCATCTGTCGGGCTTGAGGGACTGAAGTAGGGGCAAGGTTTTATTAATCTCCGCAGTTACAAACTACAACTACTTGTCTGTCTGAGATTCTGTGCTAAGGCCCTGATGACTCAGGGTGCTTTGAGATCCCTGATTAAAGGTGATATGCAAGGGCAAAGCAGAATTATGTAATAGACATAGCCTGATGATGCTCTTCAGAGGTAGGCTGCTGACCTCCGACTTCTAAGTGGGTTTGTGTCTCGCGTTCCCTTGCTGGAGGATACGACTGTTCGTGAAAGCCATTTAAACCTCCATTTTCTGTTACTTTTAGTTTTCCTTCAGAAGTGACTTTGTTTGATAAGTGCGTAGAATCCCCAAATATATATATAATCACTAAATACTGGCTAGAAGCTGTTGATTTCATACTTCATAGTTTAACTCCTCACACCAAAACTGATCATTTGAGTTTGCATTGGTGAGGACAGTTTACCGTTTTTTGAGTTTGAAAGCCATCCGTTCTTCACTCCCACCAGGTAACACTTCCTCGAAGCCAGCTTACATTGATCAGGGTCTGAGCTGTCACAGACCTCTGAACTTACAGTGCGGCATGGCCTTTCTGTCGGGGCTGCACTGCGAACCTTCCCGGGGTTGACAGCTCTCTGTGCCACTAGAGACCAGTGTTCATCTGCTCCTTTTACGTCTTAGTGGTGCCTGCCTGTCAGCTCTGGGGACATCCTGCCCAGGAGGTGGGCTAGTACCCTCCTGCACGGTTTCATTTGCAGAAATTCCTTCCAGACGGAGGATAATGGCTAAATCAGTTGACATTTGGGCAAAGTCTTCTTATGGCTATGAATGTGACTCATTTTGCAACCCGTATTTAACACTAGTTTGGATATTGTAAGTAGAATTCATGTTTGAATTTTACTTTTCAACATTAAGTACATTTTTGTTTTTGTAAGAAATCATTTTTTATCATCTAAATCTAGAAGGACAAAGTGCCTCTGTAATGAGTGCATTTGTTGCACCTTCTGTAGAATAATTTGCAAGGAGCCGTCTTCTCACCATTCTGCAGTGTCGTTCCCCCCATGCACATGAGTTCTAGAAAAATAAGTGCACTCACAGGAGATGCTGGGTTTTTTTTTTCTTTGTTAATAGTGGTTGAGTTGTTGGAAGTACATTTACTAATATCTCAGTGTAGCAACCTACCTGTGGGGAAAAATCTGAAAATGTTGGAGCAGAATTTCTTTACAATACATCATATTTCAATGGTTAATTTCCTTTAAATTTTTAAAAGCTGAATTGACAGTTCCTGGTCGTCTTTGCACAGTAGCCATTGTTTATGTTTGTGTGGTGACACGTGAATACTCTACAAGAGGAGTGTAGTGTGCCAATAGGCCTGGGAGGGGGACACGTGAAGGCTACTGATGAGCTCAATCTGGATTGGGAAAGGGCTCGGCACGTGCTCATAACGGCGCTGCTCCGTCTGGGAGACCACTTAGGACTTGGGACTAGAATTGTACTTTATGACAACTATTACATCAAAAAGAAAAAGAAAACCTACCAGCGAGCCATCTGTGAGGAGCCAGGCGTGGTGGCGCACACTTTTCACCCAGCGCTCTGGAGGCGCAGGCAGGCAGAGTCTGTGAGTTCAGGGCCAGCCTGGGCTACCTAGTGAGCCGACCATGTCTCGAAAACAGAAAGGAAAAGACGTTATCCGCAAAAGAAGTTGCAGGAGGACAGTGGGCGCAAACAGCTGTCTAAAGCAGCTGATCCTCGGCTTGTGAGGTGACGAAGCAGATGCCAATATACAGTTTGTAGGCTGAAGCGAAAGGTTCCGTGGCAGTCAGTTTTGCCGGTACATTTCATGTGCTTCCTAGAATATTTTAATTGTACTGCTTGGTTTATTTATTCCATTCATGAAAGAAATATTTTTGGAGCCCTCTAGTGGACAGGAAATAACTAAGATAAATTTCCTTTCAGTGTGAACTTTGATCAGCTTCCTAAGTTAAAGTCAAATGTGAGGAGGAGGAAGCCAGAACAAGATCCTGAGAGCAGACTTGACACTGGGGAAAGTGTGCTGAGGGAAAGCGCCGCACTCCTTCCTGGCTTACAGTCCCTCATTTTTCTCTGTCCCCTGCCACTTGCACACTGTTCTTCCCAGTGGAGGTCAGGAGAGCCCTTCAAGCTAAGGAGCCGAGTGAGTACCGCCTGCCCGTCTCCGTGACTCCATAATAGCCACGAGCAGCATCCCTCCGTGGACCGGTTCTGACTTGTTCTACCTGCCGATGTGGGGTGCCCAGGGTTTGAGCCCACGTGGGCTTTCCTTCATCTCTGAATCGTTTTCTTCAGTACTTTTGTTGACGGTCTTACACTTGGCAAGGTGTGGGGACAGGTGTCTCAAATTTGTTATGTCTGCCATGGATTCTGAATCAGAATTGGTGCTTTAAAACAGTTGAGAGACACTGTGACTCATGAAGTGGCACTGTTTGTTACATAGGGAAAGGTAAAAGCGCGCCACACGTCCTGTCTGCTATGGAAAGCATTCTGTTAAATATTAAAGCTTGCATGTCCTCATAGTACTGATAAATGGTGCTGGCTCTGCTAGTCTTTATAACATGGACAGCATATGCCCTTTGATTTTCAAGTTCCTTTCTTTGGGGAGAAGAAATTGAAGTAACTTCAATTCATTACAACTTGGACAGGCACCATGGTCATTTGAATTGGTGACTTTTCCCAGTTGGTGAAGGCTGCCTTCTGAAACAGCTCGTGTGATTGTTTTTGAGTAACTGTTTTGTTTGTTGTCCTCTTTTCTTTGAGGCAGGCTCTTGCACTGTAGCACAGGCTGGCTTCGAATTCTTTTTGTTTGGTTGGTTTTGTTGCTTTGTTTTGGAGACAGGGTTTCTAACAGAGCCTGGCTGTCCTGGACTCTCTCTGTGGACCAGGCTGGCCACCCGAGGGCCGTGTGTCACCACCATGCCTGGCGAGTTGCTATTTGTAAACTAGGATGTAGTGTGCCTAGTTTAACTTTCCTTGTTTCAGGAACCGGCTGTGTTGCCCAGGCTGATTTCACACTGGCCATCCTCCTGCCTCAGTCTGAGTGCTGTGATTATAATGTAGACCACAAGCCTGTCCAGCTGAGTTCTAATGGCTTAGGGCCGGCATCTGAATGCTGTTAATTCCATTCCGAGTTGACTGCAAAGACCGTAATTGCAAACCTCTGTGTGTAAATGTGAGCTTCCCTAGCTTTCTGCCCTTTTTGGATCACTGCTTTGTCATTCGAATTTTGGATCACTGCTTTGTCATTCGAAGTGAAGTGAATCAGTCAAAGTCTGAAATAAAAATATTAGAACCTGCTGCCTGTGTGTCTTCTGGCCCCATAGTGTGGGTGAGCTCTGCAACCCCACCCCTCCCCCCTTTCTGCTCTCTGGATGAACTGAGTGGCACTGGCTGAGGAAGGTGCCAAGTTCTGCTGTGACACATGGCTGCTCAGGTGTTGTTCTGTGTCGATCAGCTGCGCCCTCTAGTTCCTAGAACCCCCTGTTGACCTAGTATTGAGGTGATGCTCCCAGCTTTTCTCTCAACGACTTTAAATCCCAAGTGAGGAAGTACCTGCCGCTCGGAAGTATCTACTCCAAGAGCAAGGTTAAATACGGTCTGTCTGTTGAGCTTCTCTGCAGAGAGTTCCAGTGAAATTGGACTCGTCAAGGAGCAAAAGGCAAAACTAGTTTGCAAAGAATGTGGCTTCAAGAAAAATTAAATTTTATTAACAATTTCATTAAGTAGCTGACTTCCAACATAAACATAGTTGGTAACGGAATGGAAAGTGTCATGAGTCTGTAAGCTAATTAGTGAAGTATTGGGATCTGTGCCTCTTTGTGCGCCAGGCTTTTCATTCTGCCTTAGACAGCTCTTAAAACCACTTCAGTAATCCTAGTCAAAGGGAAGCTGAGGCAGGAAGATCACCATAGCTTTGAACCCAGCCTGTCTGTGAGACCTTGTCTCAAAAAAACAACAAATAAAATAACAATAATGGAGAGGAACAAAAACTAATGTCAAAATGGAAAATCAAGGCTCTAAGAACTAGAGATGCATGTTCAGAAATAGCACTCTTAACAATATGCTAGTACAAGATTAAAACAGATTCCTACTTCGTTCATAGATAAAGCAACTCAAGCATTTTACTCTCCCGGTTTGTTTTAGTTCTGTGAAGTGAGTGTATAGTGTGACTTCCAGATGCATGTACACATGTTGCAAGTATGCATGGCATGGCAGAGTGCAGAAACACTAGTAAGGGGCCAAGCTTGCAGGGGTTTGGGCTGGTGTTAGCATTTCTAGAGTCCATATGCCTGCCTGCTGGTCTCTGTTTATGGTTGCTGCCTATAGTTTGCTGGGGAGGTAAAGACTAAGCTCTGTTGTATAATTCACGTTAAGGAAGAACAAATGCTGTCTGAGCAGGTCGTTCAGGAGTGTGTCTTCAGTAAAGTAAAATGCCCTGTGATGTTGTCTTTGGTTCACAGCCTTGGTCTGTCTTTCGGTGCCTTGTGCTCTGAACGTTTGGGGGTTTACTGTCTGGCTCTTGGCCGTGTTTTAGAGATATGTAGGGTTGTTGATGTTTGAGGCAATAGTCTCCCTATGTTTTTGAAACTAGCCTCAAACTCCTGAACTGCAGACAGAGATCCTCCTGCCTCAGCGAACCCCAGAGGAGATTGTTGCTAGGAAAACGGACTGAAAGGTACAAGTACAGCTACCGTAGAGAACTCAGCTTGTTGGGGACTTGCTGTTCACTGAGTGGCTTCTTGGCGGTTTTCATGGCATCATATCATTTACAGAGACCCTGCACAAATAGAGGTGTGCTGGTGAAGGATTGCACGTGCCCGCCCATCAGGGATACATGTACAGTGAAAGAACTTAAGGTTTGCTTTTGTGGCCAGTTCACACTGCCCAAGGAAAGCCACGGTCTTGGGAAAGGGGCGCGGGCTGGGCTCCCTGTGCCTGAGGATTCCCATTCAGTACTAGGGGAGACTTAAAGATCAAATGTCACTATGCGTGAAGTGGCAGTGGGTTAGTAACTGGGTCCAGCCTGCTCAGATGGCAGAGGGAATGAAGGAGGCTGGGGAGACAGGACCAGAAATAGGGATCACCTGGAGAGAAGGAGATGTCAGTCATTTTGAGTAGTAGTGCGTGCGGCCTCAGGAAAAGAAAACTTCGCCGTCTCTGTTTTCTGTTGGCCTCTCTTTGTCTTTCAGTCTTGGGTTATCGAGAGAGCTGTGCTACTCCTTATGCCCTAGGTCCAGAGAGAACAGGAAACATGAGATCTCATGGCTAGTACTGAGTTATGGTGGAAATTTGGGTCAGGTGGCTTCGTGATGGGCATTCTGTGCCTCCCCTACCCAAGCAGATGGACACTGCTGAGTTCCTCGGGCACATTTTCCTACTGAGGCCTTAGGTTCCTTCCCAGAGCTCTCTTCCAGTCACTGCCGATTGTTGAGAGTTGAAGTGAAACCCTAGTTCTTCAGCTCTGCAGCAACCCGGGGGACCTGGGATCACCTTGATTTTAGAGAAGCGAGCTGATCGCTGGGCCTGGAGCTTCCTTTGAGCCTATCAGCCCTTCAAGTCTTCTGCTGTTCACACTTGTACCCGGTGGAACGTCCCGGTGCTTGTCTGTGGGAATGCTTCATGTATGTAGCCTGTAGGTCGCAGTGTTCCCGAGCCTTTCTCAGCTGTCTTCATTCGATAGCTGCTCACCCACAGTGTAGACTGTCTGCTGACTGAGTCAAACGCTCTAGCATTTTTTTTGTGTGTGTCTCTTTTCTCTGGGCAGTACTCCATGGTTGGATTTACTGTTCGTAATGACTAGCTTTTGAGAAGAACATGTTCCTCCCGGTGAGGAAAACGGTTGAAGTCCGGCACTATACCTCCACAACACTTCACTGGGTCTAGACAAAATGTCCTCAGAAGATGGTTATTTTTATTTAATAGAAAAGTATAACTTTGCCTTAGAAATAGTCTTTTATTTTCATGCAGTCACATAAACATCACCCTTACAAATAAGGACAGAACCGCACTGTAATTTTAAGCGGGTTCTACGTCTCAGTTATTTAACTAACTACATTCGCGAACATTATTTCATTTCATTCCCTGTTGCCTGAAGTCTAGAGAGCACTTGCAGGGTGGAGGGCTTGGGGGAGGGCTCAGTCCCTTTCTTAAGTCTCACCTTACCACTGCTACATTAGCGATTTCTTTTCCAGCCCCTGACTCTTGGGGACATGTTCAGACCACAGAAGGTAGTTAACAGTTGTGGGAAACAGCAGTATTAGGGTTGTTCTCAAACATGTCTCCTGTCTTGTGAGTCGTCCTTAAAATATTTTCAGGCTTACTTCTTTCTTTTATGTTATGTTTTCTCTGTATGTGTGTGTGTACCACATGCCTGCCTGGTACCCCAGGAGGTCATAAGAAAGCACTGGATCCCCTGCAACTGGACTTACTGATAGTTATGGACGGCCATGTGGGTACTGGGAACTGATCCCGGGTTTTCTGCAAGAGCAACAGAGTGCTCTTAGCTGCTGAGCCCCACTTTTTTTTTTTTTTAGTATGCTAACTTATCCCTCACATCAGATGCTTGCAATTTTGTTCATGAAAAGGGTTGATTAGCAATTTTAATTTCTTGTAAAAAAAATCTTTGGCAGATCTAGGTGTCAAAGTTACATTGCTCTCAGAAGATCTGGGAAATGCTTCTGAGTTTTTGGGAAGAGTTTGTGGGTATTGATTCCATTTCATCCCTAAATGTTCTAAGGAATTCACTAGCAGGGCCTTCTGGGGGTTTCTCGGACCATCTGCGTTCTTACTGGGTCAGGTTTTGCTTCTTCAGGGTTCTAACAGGTCACCTGAATTCCACCTCACCTTGAATTTTTTCAGTGTTCCAGTCATTTTGACGACTTCTGCTTTTAAAACCCATCTGCTTTTTGGTATCGTGTCACCTTACCTCGGTGATTTCAGGAAGCCAATTTCCAGTTCATTTTCTGCTAGTTTCCATCTTATCTTTTTCCCTTCTACTTTAGCAGAATTTAACCTGCTATTAAATCATTCATCCATCACCAGCCCTCCCATTTTAATACATACATTCATTAGTGGAATAAAATATCCCTGTAAAAACAAATTTAGTTAGATCACAAGAGTTTAATCTATGTTCTGTTTATTATCATTTAATCCAAAACATTTTTAAATTTCAAAAAATAATTCAAAATGCTTTAAGTTACCCACCGTGGTGTTTCTGTTGACCCGTGGGTTACCTAGAAATGTTACATAACATCTAAGCTATGGGGATTTTCTACCTGTGTTTTGTTATTGCCACCTGTTTCATGCTGCTATTGCCTGGGGCCATCCGTTTGTCCTGTGACTTCACAGGTGGGTGGCTTGCTACCTGGTTTGCAGTTTTTGAAACCTGGGTGTGACGTGCCATATGATACATGAACTCAATAAGTCAAGCTTATTAATTGTGCTCAGTTTTTGAAACCTGGGTGTGACGTGCCATATGATACATGAACTCAGTAAGTCAAGCTTATTAATTGTGCTCAGTCCTCTAGCTCTCCACCGACTTGCTTTGCCCTTGAGCGTCTGGGGTTCAGGTCTGTGTGCTAGTCAGTCATTGAGCTTGCTGTTGACTTTCCCCAACATTCGATTGAAAGAGCACATGGCAGTTTCCAGGTGTGTGCTGACTGATCTTTCGGTGCCCTCAAGCCATGCCTCCCTCGAGGCTGGGTTGCTGGTGGATGCATGGGTGTTCCGCTTTCCTGTTGGAGCCGTCTACTTACAGCCTTTGCCTCCACAGGGTCTCTCTGGCCCTGAAGTGGGTCTGCCTCTTATCCAGTGGGCTCTGCTGTGTAACCACTAACTGCATGCATTCTCTGTGTCGCTTTTCCACTCCCACCACCGCAGTCCTTCCTGGCTCTTGCTTCCTCTTGGAACTCCACACATAGTATGACTGTCTTCAGCCCCTTACTGTCTTTACTGCTTACAGCAGAGGTGACTGTGCTCTTTGCCTTGCCTGGTCCCGGGGTAAAGTCACTGCCTTCACTCCCAGGGAAATGGGAGGGTCTTACTACGACTTAGTCCTATCTTCTCCTCTCTAATTAACTCTTTGCTTTATTTTAAACCCAAAGACATCATTGTTGTTGAGATAATAGTAGCAGTGGTAGTAGCAGCAATGCGTTGTTTAGAAAGCTAGTACTTAATTGTTCCAGCAGTCACACTCTGGGATCTTTGTGTTTGTTGTTTGTATATTACTACTGTGTTTGCATCTGGATGATATTCCCTTCACTTAAAGAACTTTTCAATGTTGCTTCCAGTATTCAAGTCTCCTGCTGATGAAGTCTCTGTGTCCGTGCAGACATGTGCATTTCCCTTCATCTTTAAATTTAGGCTCGTAGCTCGAGCGCCCTGAGGTAGTTCCCAGTGCGTGTGGCCTCTGTGTGCCTTCAGCCTTTGTGCCCTCCTCCCTTTCGTGGCTAGTGTGTATCTTTGCTGTGTGGGGGACTATTGTTTGTCTT
The DNA here is from genome assembly GCA_907164525.1 of Lophiomys imhausi. Lineage (NCBI taxonomy): Eukaryota > Metazoa > Chordata > Mammalia > Rodentia > Muridae > Lophiomys > Lophiomys imhausi. The sequence continues at coordinate 2,414,463 of CAJQZJ010032578.1, read as the reverse complement.
TGGTTTTCAGGCTTTATGATTCGTGTAGAGCCCTTTCTTGTCATTCTTGTTCAGTTTGTCGGTGCCTTCCTTGAGTCTGCCTTTGGCTTGTCACCTTCCGTCACTTGGAAATTTCCACAGTGTGTGTGTGCTCTTAGTTTGTTTTTGAGACAGTCTTTCTGTGTGGCTTTGGCTAGTCTCAAACCCAGGACCCACCTTCTCAGCTGAGTGCGGGGCTTACAGGTACGCCTGTGGTAAGTAAGTATGTGTCTTCTTTCCTGGTTAGACTTGAGTTGCGTCCATGTTGGGTCATTTTGTGGTTTCCTTTTTTTTTTTTTTTTTTTAATCCCCTCTGTCAGTGTGGATATTTTCCGCCAACTTGTCTTCTAATTCATTTATCGTCTCTTTCCAATACCCAATTACTGAGTTTTATCTTGAAAGTCCTAAAGTGCATGTATGTTCAGTTTCTCACAATGTGGTTATGTTTAACATTTTTCATTGTTATGAAATGTTTCTGTTGTTTTTGATTACCTGATTGTTTTTTCTTGGATCGTGATGAAAAATTAATAGAAGATCTGAATGACAGTCTATTTCTCCAAGTAGGAGCTTACATTCTCACTTAGCAGTTGGAGACACAGTCTCATGTGGACTCATCTGTGATTGAGATCTGACATGTGGCCAAATTCAGCTTATTTGGATAGCCTCCCTTCTGATATGTGGCCCTATTAAGTTCTGAGTTGAAGTTTGGTGTGTTAGCCCAGATCCCCTTGGTAAGTTCTGGATTTCAAGTGTAGTGAGGCTAGATGAGAGAGAGACAGAGAATGTCCTTTGTAGCTTTGTTCTTAGCCTTTGGTGGCGAAGGTTGAGTGGATGTCAGGCTTGCTGCTTTGAGGGTCCCTTTTACCTGGGGTCCTCAGTTCCTGGCTGCTTTGGTAGTGCAGAATCCCAGGGTTTGTGTTTGTGGGCCAGTGAGGAGATGGCTTAAGCTCTCTCTGGTGCCTTTTCTAGTCATTGGCAAGTGCCCAAAGAGGATGGCATCTTCCCATGCCCTTGTCCTGCCTTCTCTCTCTCTGTCTTCAAAGAGCTAGGTTATCGGGGCCAAGGATGGGCCAGGGATGGTCATAGCCTGTTGCAGTCGTTTTTCAGTGGAGAGTTACATGTGATGTCCCTGGTCCCTCATGACCAGGCTTCACTGTTTTCTTCCTGCCAGTCCTTTAAAGTTTTGTTGTGCTTCCGGCTTTGTCTGCTACTTATTTAAAGTGGTCTCATTTTCTTCCTTGTTAATTTGGGCAACACAAATTTTTAGATGCCACCGTGCTGGGCAGGGCTTGTTGTCAGTCATTTTCCTACAAGTCTCTTAAATCAGTTCCCTTCCGTTGTCCTTGCCACCTTCAACCTCCATGAGACTTCTTTCTATTACTATATGCCTTGCATCCTTTCTCCAGGTTTGTTTTTTGAAAGCCTCTCATTATCTGTCTGTTTCCTTGACGGTAGCTGGTCTTCATTCACTGGCTAATTGGGACCAGGCTCCCTGCCAGAGAAGCATTGGGGCTTTGGCGGTTTGGGTGACAGGCCTGTCTCATGGCCTACAGTTGCCCTGCTTGTCCACAGATCTTGCCCTTTCCTCTTTTGCTTCTCCTTCCTCCTTGCAGACTAGTCTTCCCTTTCTGCCTAAACATGCCTCTTCTTTCCTCTACAGTGTTAGTTTCTTGGTGCCGTCTATAGTGTGATCAGGCCTCACCCTTAGTACAACACTTAGTACGCCACTTGCTGTGAACTGTAAACCAACAGTCAGTCAGTCAACGCTGTCTCTCTGGAGAGACAAAAACCCCAGAGTGGCAGGATGGTTTTTCCCTTCAGTGTGAAGCACCAGAGGGACAGAACTGACATTCTGTCCAGATGCTGGCATCTTTGGTTCTGATGGTTCGGGGGTATGTAGCAGCCACAGCATCACTTGCTGTTTGCAAGGCTCCATGGACCAAGTCCAGTCCCCAGAGAACAGCAGGTTCAGGAGCTGATAAAGGATGGGAATTTTCCTCATTGGTCTAGAATTCAGAGTAGGCATCCCAGAGTCAGTTGCTCTCATAAATCCTGCTGCCTCTATTCTAGCAATTATAACTATCACTGTCTCCCCACTGGACAAGTGTACACTCTTTAAGGATGGAGATGACTTGTCTTTTTGTATCCCTGCCTGTGCCTAGCACAGTACCTAGCTCAACTACTGTTAATCCCCAAGGTTCGAGGAGAGAGACCATCAGCCCAAGTCATTGTGATCATGTTAATAAAAGCCAGCAATTAATTGAAGGAAGCATTTTTATTCGTGTACACAGGTTGCCTCCCCCTAAGGTGGGGTTCACACGATCATCACTGGATGTGAGGAAGACAAAGTTTCTGTAGCTCAAGGGTAGAGGGTTCCAAATAGGGGATTTGGCTGGCAAAAAAAAAAAAAAGGTGAGGTTACAGGGGCAGAACGTGAGCATAACAGCTTGGTTATGAGGACCTCCTGAAGCACAGACATGGTTGCAGGGTGGTCGGAACAAGGTAGTCATAGTAACAGGTTGTCAAGGTAGTCATAACAACCTTTTGAAACAAAGACAAGTTTTGAAACAAAGACATAGTAGCTGTTTCCTGGAACAGGCGGTATAGAACTATTTGTAGTTAAGGTTACAGGCGGGGCACAGCCCAGTCCTTGAGAAACAGGTTTAATCATAAATAGGGATGAACCGAGTCTGTCTTTATTTTAAGATGGCTTTCAAGCCCAAGATGGAAGCAGGCTGGTTTTTCAGTACCTAGCACAGCTAATACTCAAGAATGTTTACTAGCCCTGTAGCTCTATACAGTAATCTAGTCACTGCTCACCTGAGACTGTTGACTCAGGACTTCTAGTGTGACAAAGGACTGTATCTTACTAAAGTAGAAATAGATATATGTAACTGCTTTATTGGACAGGGTAGTAATACACAACCTTCTCAATGAAGTGAATGGATCTCTGTGATTTTAAAAAAAAGTGTGTGTGTGTGTGTGTTTTCAGAAGCATCAGATCTCCCAGAACCAGGGTCACTGGTGGTTGTGAACCATCCAGTGTGGGTGCTGGGAACAGATCTCAGGACCTCTGTACAAGAAGTTCTTCCCCTTAACCGCTGGGCCGTCTTCTGGGCCATCTCTGTGACCTTTTCTTCTCTTACAAATGGCCCCAGATGGCTAAGCTTTTGTATTACTTTTTGTAATTTTTTTTTCCATCCCCCTCATTGTCACATCTAGCCTTTTGCCTGCCATGTGCTGTAATGAACTTTTCTTGTAAACCTTTCTGCTTTTAGTTTACTGTTATGTAGAAAGACATTATCATGTGTATTGACTTCTCTTTTAAAAGACAACAAGGAGTAAGGGATTCCCTTCTCCTTAACTCTGGAAACAATGAAATTAATGGCAGGGCTTGGTGGCACATGGCTTGTAATACTAGCACCAAGTGAGAGGATAGCCTACAACCACAATGCCTTTGTAGTTGGTGTCCATATGTATGCATGTGTGTATGTATCTATGTATATATGAATATATGCATATGAATGAACTAGGAAAATAACAAAGTTGTAGGGCAGTTGAGAGAACAAAGACTGGACTGGACAGAAAGCTCAGAGAAGTTGGAGGAGGAAGGGTCGCTGCAGACACAGAAGAAAGAGCACAGGCTTCATCCCTGTTTGTGTGCTTTGATGAAGGTTGGATGGGTGGGTTTAATGTGGTGAAAAGGTTTTCGTGTAACCAGTGTGGTGGTTCACTGTAATTGTTCCTCATGGTTTTACATACTAAAATGCTAGCTATACAAACACCTAGCATGCCCCTCCCCACCCTTTATAAGTTAGATTCTTTCCTTGTGTGGGCCTGTATATTTCTTTTCCCAGACCTTTTCTCATTACCAAAATATTTTGCTTTTATGTTCAATCTGGGTTAATAATGATACCACTCCTTTTTTTTTTGAAATTGATTCTTTTTAATCTTACACAGTAAAATTTCTGTTATCTAAGAGGCTGTGGGTTTATCAAGAACTGTCAGTTCATAGGTTCAGGGCTTACATAGAGCCTTTCATTGTCTCCCTCCACCTTTGTGTATGTGTGTGTGTGCCCGCGTGCACATGAGTGCGAGCATGTGTGTGTCTGTGTTTTCAGATGTGAGTGCATGCACATGTGAGGTTTGGAGGTTTCCTCAGTCTGTCTCTATGTTAGTTTTGAGAACAAAGCCTTTTGCTGAACTTGCAGCTCATCTGTTGGCTACTCTGCTTGGCCAGTGGTCTCTAGGGAGCTGCCCAGTTCCTCCCAGTGATGGCCTTACAGATTCCTACTACTGTACTCAGCTTTTACACGGGTGTGGAGGATCCAAACTCACATCTTCCTGTTTGCTTGGCTGAGCCTTTCCCCCTGAACAACTGAGACGTTTCTTGTTACAGTCTGCCTACCCAGGGAATGACGTTTCTACTTCAGAATTGGTCTTGCCTTTACCACCTGACTCCCACCTGGCATCAGAAGACAGAGAATGGCTGGCTGCTCATCCCTCAAAGGCTCGTTCTCAGGCAGCTCAGCAAATAAAAAGGTGGAAATCGTCCTAAATCTTCACTCTGGGTTCATTTCAGGTTCTGTATAATACAGAGTACAAATACAAACTTTTCATAGTTTTGTTTTAAATTTACAAATATAAGCCATTTCTAAATGGAACACTCATCTAATTTCTTAGAATCACAAGAAAGTTGTGAGGATTTTCTGAACTAGTTCAAGTAGCCATATTTGTTGTCAGCAGGGACAGGATAGGTGTTTATTCTGAGATAGGAGGAGCCCTTTGTTGCTTCTCACTGGAAATTAGAGAACTTTCATAAACATGGTCACCTGGGCTATAACAGTGACAGCCACAGGCACAGAGGGAGGCAGGTGTTCCTGATTGGCACCTTGTGCAAATGGGACCAGTGGCTCACCTCCACTCTGTGTGGCAGCAGAGAGTGTATGTGGAGGCACTACTGTTAGGTGTCCGCTGGAAAAGTAACATACTATTTAACAGTTAATATGTAACATTTTTAAATGATGTGAATGTCTTATAAATTCATAAAATTATTTACACAAGTATAATCATATAATACAGTACATTAAATAACTTACTATTGTTAAAAATAAGCTTTAAAGGGTTGGTGTAGCTCAGTGGGTAAAGATGCTTGTCCGTGCAATACTGAAGGCCTGAGTTCAACCCCCTCCCCCCAAGAACTCATTGGAAGGATAGAACCGACTCATAAAAGTTGTCCTCTGACGTCCACAAGCTCTTGATAGCTCACACGTGTGCTCACACATACATTATACACACACAATAATGGTAATGTGCTAAACGGTTTAGAGGGAAGATAGTCATGATTATATAGTGTTACAGTTCTCAGTGTGCCACTCAGCCACGGATGAAACGTCCTCACCCTTCACTAAGATAGGTGACATGTCCCTTCCTGTGTTAGTTAGTGCACCTGACCAGCTGAGTCCCAAAGCCTTGAACCATTTTCCCTAGTGTTAGCTACAGTCTGTCCTTACCTATGTGCAATTATTAAATGTCTAAACTAATTGTCTTGCTGTCTTAGTCTAATGTTGTATCTAATTAGAAAAACAATAGAGTTATTATAAAACAAACCATTTTAAAGAGAATACTCTTTATAAAGTTCTGCTTCTAGCCGGGCGTTGGTGGCGCACGCCTTTAATCCCAGCACTTGGGAGGCAGAGGTAGGCGGATCTCTGTGAGTTCGAGGCCAGCCTGGTCTACAAAGTGAGTCTAGGACAGCCAGAGCTGTTATACAGAGAAACCCTGTCTCGAAAAACCAAAAAAAAAAAAAAAAAAAAAAAGTTCTGCTTCTTAATTTGGAATGCTGTTGATACATTCCTTCTCCACCATTTACACTGTGTGTGTATCTGTCTGTCTGTCTGTCTACATGACCAACCGTTCTTTTTGAAGTCTAGGAAAGTCTTAAGGATGCAGTTTCGTGTGGTGTCTTTTTGCAGGCAGTGTACATTCATTTATGATATGAAAACTTTCAGGTCTCTGGGTTTTTCAAAAAGACAAAACAGGCTTCTTTTTAATGCATACCCTACCATTATCCCTGTGAGTGTGAGTGGGTTTGTGGGGGGGGGGTGTGTGCGCAAGTGTGTGTTTAGACAGTCTCACTATGTAACCCTGGTGGCCCTGGAACTTGGTGTGTAGCTCAGGCTTGCCGAAAACTTGGGGTGATCCTCTTGCCTCCCCAGTTTGCTGGGGTTACAAGTATGAGCCATCATGCTTGGCTATTTTTCCCTGTTAAAGTTTTGTTTTTATTTTATTTTAAAAATTATTATTTTTATTTTTGAGGATTCTACTGCATCTGATATGGTTGTGTCATCGATTACAAACATTTTGTAATTTGCAATTTTACTTTTGTAATTATTTTTTAAGGTTTTATTTAGCTTTAAATGTTATTTTTAATTATGTGTATCTGTGCTAGTGCATGTGCACATTACTGCAGGTACCCATGGAGACAAGAAGAAGGCATTGGGTCCCCTGGAACACAGGCCATAGTGAGCTACCATGTGGGTGCTGGGAACTGAACCTGGATAGCATGCAGACAAGCTCACCGCACATTTCAGGGCCATAGCCTCTCTGTCGGGTTGGCCCTATTCATAGTAAGGCTTTAGGACGACGGACCGAGAGTGGAGTGGAAAATAGCTCACATGAAAAAAGTTACACGTACTTCTGAACGTTGAACACAGTTTCAAACAGTAGGAACCATGAGGGAAAAACTTGTGGGTTGCAAGGAATGCAGAGCATTGGCTGTACTGTAAAAGGACTAAGTAAGGCCTCTGGTCTAGACTCTGCTGACCCTACTTGACCTCATTGTGGGTCACTGGCACACTGCCATCTCTAGGAACCTCCTTAGAAAAGCTGTCCCCAAAGCAAGACAGTAGCCTGTGTTAGCACTCAGAGTTAAGTCAGAGGCCTTGTTAGGCTTTTCCAAACTGTAGACGAGCCTTCCAGGTAGTTTCCTACAGAGAAGTTTTGGAGTAGGGTTGATAAAGGTGCTTCTTGACCCTGTGTTACCCTGGGACAGGCCTCAGATCTCGCTGTCCATGCCTTGACATTAATGTGGATTGTTAATTCTTTGAGGGAATGGGCGCATCCTCAGATTTCTGATTTGCCAATATGCTAAAAACTTTAGTTTCTTTACCAAAAAAATGATGACCTTTTTGATGGAAGGATAGTTTTACAAAAAGTTCATAAACAGAAAACTGACAAAAAATATGTTTATGTAACTACATTATGATTATTTTTAAAGCATCTATAATTCCCTAATCGTGCCTTAAAAATCATCAGTATTAATATTATGAAGAGTTCAGATACAAATCATATGTAGTCACTATTATACTTTCTTTTAGCAATGTGAAACACTGGCTTTGAAAAATGAAACATTTGAGAATTATTTTCAATGGCTTTTATTTTGTGAACATTACAAAAGGGAGAGAGCCTTGCAGGAGAATTTTTCCGGTTCTTGGGTTTTATTTAAGTCTTGCTGTCTGAGTGTACAAATTGTTACGTAGGAGCAGTTAGTGTTGACCACAGACACATTTGTTACATACATGTTGTATGAAACAAAACACTTTTGAGATATGGTGGTGTTAGCAATTACAGAAAGCGCATCATTGTTTAGAAATAGCCCTTGGTCAGAGAACTATCCTTGCAGTGATTGATCGGCCTTATTTGAGAACTCATTAGGCGTCTCTTTTCCTTTCTTATTGGCAGCGAAAGGAAGGAAGCAAACAGTGTTTCTACTCTGGTCAAGTGACCAAAGCCTCTTTCTCCTTTGCTCTAGAAGAGATGAGCTGTTTCTTAAATAATTCATGTGAAGTGTCTCAATTCCTGTGGTTTGAAGGCTTTACAGATATTAACTTTCTCTTCCTGGCTGAAAGGATGTGTGTGATCGCATCCTTTCTCCCCTCGGTTTAAATTTAGATGTCTTGATCGAGAATAAGAAAGCTTGTGAGGGCTGGAGAGATGGCTCAGCGGTTAAGAGCACTGACTGCTCTTCCAGAGGTCATGAGTTCAATTCCCAGCAACCACATGGTAGCTCACAACCATCCATAATGAAATCTGGGGCCCTCTTCTGGCCTGCAGATGTACCTGCAGACAGAACACTGTATACATAATAAATAAATCTTTAAAAAAAAAAAAAAAGAAAGAAAGCTTGTGAGTGGTGATCTAGGGTGGTTTTCTTATTTCTTTTCCTCGTCCCGGCTAAACTCTGCCCAGCGTATTTGAACATACTGTATGCTCTGCTGGGCACCTGAAACAAGGGCAGAAGATACAGTTTCTGAATGAGCCACATTCATTTGCCCAACTGGCAGCTGAATCAAATTATTAAAGAAGACTTCGTTACCAGTTCAAGGCAGAGCAAATAAGTTCCTCGCTGGCCAGCGTTTGCCGCAGTCCCTGCATCAGATCTAACTGGCGCTTTGACAGAGGAAATAGTTTCTGTGTCTGGTTGCCGTTCACACAGCTCAGCCCAGAGTTGGTTTGGGATTGGAGGAGGGGTTGAACACATCCAAATCCATACCTTCGTGCATACAGGTACATGTGGATTTGTACTTAAGTATTCCATTTAACAAACTTGATTCTAGTATTGATCTTCATGGTGTTGTGACTTTAAAAACCCACCTATAATTATGCTGTGCTGTGAGGCTTGGAGTCCAGATTACTTTTAATAACTAAAAAGCCAGCCTAGTGGCACTGGTGGGGCTTTCATCTCTGGGCAGTCACAGCATGCAGCCGGTAAAACTCAAGTTCTCCACCCTGGAAGGCAGGGTGAGTGATCCCGCTCTACAGCAGCCCTTGCTCTCCAGCAGCAAAAGCACACAGGCTCTGGTGACCAGGTTCCTAATACACTCCTGGAAGTTTCCAGACGTCATCACAGGGTGTGCTCTTAGCTTTTATTTTTGACATATTTGCTGATATTTTAGACAATAATTTAAAACTCAGCCCATCACAAAAGCTTTGCTGCTATATTCTCCACAGACAGCTTCTGTGAGAATGGTGCTTCCCAAGATAAGTACTCCGCAGCTGCACTCCGCAGCCGCGGTTATCTTCCCAACCTAGACAGCATCGGCAAGGGCAAATAGCTCTTAGGGAAAAGGGGACTGTACACAAAATAGCCTATAGCAGTAACACTGAACGTCTTTGCTAGTACAAATGCTGTCACAGTGTTTACAGAAGGCCCGCTGGTTCAAAGGCGTTCGTTCATATTTCATTCATAACATCTATTCTAAGTCAGCCCTGCTGACAGGAGAGGGAAAATCCAAAAAAGCTGGCAGAGTTCCCAACACAGCATACTGAAAATGTAGTGGAAATGCCCCAGTGTCCACAGCTAAGGACTGGAGTCATCCTCGTGTAACACGGTGCTTGCGATGGCTCCTCACAGGACACGGTGACCATGGAGGGTGCTGGAGTCACCCACATTACAGATGAGCAGACCATTGGGCTTGAGGTAGTCCAGGAAAATAGAGCAAGTTCATCCCCTTCACTGCAGGAGGAGGGACAGACTTCTCCGGTGCTTTTCTCTTTGGATTTTAGCCTGCTGGGTCATGAATTGCTTAGTACTTTGGGAAACCCACCTGAAGCCTCCATGTGGGTCTAGAGGTCTTGCAGGCTGAGAAGACAACCCTCCAACCTGGGGCTTAAAGTGGCCTTCAGATTAGCAAAAGTAAAATGAGGCATTTTGCTTTTTAATTGTGTATGTTCTTTGGCTTCTCACGGTTTCAGATTTCCTTTTTTCAGGGCGTTAACACATTTTATGTCAGAATGTGTGAAGTTGGGAAAACTATTTTTCGTGTTACCGTCTTTGGCCTCTGGTAAATTGGTACAGCTCATGACCATTTCACGAGCTTCTTTGTTTTATAGCATTCAGTCTACAGGATCTCAGAAGTCTGCAGTGGATTATCAGCATCTTCCCTCTCAGCAGCTGCTTTTGCACTGTCCGTTGAGGAGCCCTTTTCCTGAGGGACTTGCTGTGTGACACAGTTGCTATAGCTCTGTTTCGTTCTTAGCCACACCAGAGTGACTTTGCAATTGGTCCTGCGCTCAGGGATGGGCTACCCCATGTCATCTGGGAACCAATAATAACATTCTTTAAATATTTATTCAACATGTATTTAATGGAAGAGGAAGAAATTGATTTTCTCTTAATAACATTTCCATGGAGAAGCAGATGCCTTCCTGCCGGCCTTTCCACTTGCCAGTGTGGCTGGGCTGTTTCTCTGAACCAGACCAGACAGCTCCCAAGGCGCGTCAGTGCCGCTCCCTCTCATTTGGTGATTTTTCTGAAGTAGACATTAAAATTAGACAATAAGACATATTCTGGTTAAAAACTGTATTAGTCAGTCTTGGGACTTTGGCTGATTGCTAGCACACGGGACCAATATGTCCCAGCAGTGCTGGAACTGCCTGTCGTAAAGCTTTATTTGCAGACAGCAGCCCACTCGAGTCCTCCTTCACCCACATTCAGACCACTGCTGCTGGTCCTGACGACACAAGGCTAGAATACGCGAATATCATCTTGAGCCTGCCATGCGGCCTCGGACAGAATGCATTCGTCCGTCTGCGTCTGATGGCTGCTGAACATCTTGGTCCCCTCTACCCACGTGCAGTATTTGGCCTGGCGCCTCAGAAATGAAATTATCATTATTTTTCATTATGCAGTTACTGTTTCCCTCGGTGTGTAGAAAAATGGTCTTTATGTGAACAACGGGAGTTTTTTTTTCTTTCTAGCACTTTTACATTGCCACTGTGAATTTCTTTTCTAGTTTAAGTTTGCTGTCTGACAAAATATATTTGTTTTGTTTGATAAAATGTGTAAGCTAACAGGCAGTTTGAGGTAAGCTCTAAAGTATGTAACTGTTGAAAAACTTCACCACTTGTAATATTTGAGGAAATAGGTCACAAAACCTGTAGCAGAATTACATATTCTGCTTTTAGAAACGCCATAAATGGGACCTCAAAGACACTATTTTCTCTTAGGGTAGGCCCAGTTACTCAGAATAGAAGTTAGTCTTGAACACATGGCTGCTTTTATAATTCCAAAGCTCGTTCATTAGATAATCAGAGAAGTGTCAATAATTCTGTGCGGTCTTTTCTTCTGCGTGCTTGCCTCGTGTTTCAGACGTTGGCTCTGATTCACCTCCTCCAGCTCCCGAGCTGCGTGTTGGCGAGGGACTCCCTTATTCTTTCTGAAAACAGTGAATTTAAACAGATTAAATTTAAAAATAGCAATTTGAATTAGTGACTACAGCTTTTTATAGTTTATCTAAATATGTTTGCCTTTGGCTCATGGTCAGTTTTCATTGTTTATCCAGACTTCAGTCTGATGAATTCTGACTGAATTTGCTTCTTTGTTTGAAAAAAAAGATATGTGAATTTCCAGAAGTTGCTCCTGTTTGTCCCTGCTTTCCCAAATGTGTCGGGTACCTTCCTTTTCTAGCTTGAAGTCTTCCTGCACAGGGCTGCACTGCCTGCTGTGGTACTCTCCGTTTGTACCTGCTCTTCACCTTTGACCACACGGTGGCCTGCCGTGTTAGATGGGTGGTGCTTCTCTGTCAGGGTCCCCACTGTGTCTCTGACAGGTGCTTCAAAGAATCCCAAGTGGATGACTAATACTGTGGGAAAGGACACACATTATTTTGAAGAAAATGTGATGCTGTGTTGAATATTATACTGTTTTGTTTTTGGGTAATTGTAATTTTTCTTTTCAGTGCTGTGGCTTGAATGCATGCTAGGGCGGTTGTCCCAGGCCTTAAAGAAATCCATTTCTTAGCCAGGCAGTGGTGGCGCACGCCTTTAATCCCAGCACTTGGGAGGCAGAGGCAGGCGGATCTTTGCGAGTTCGAGGCCAGCCTGGTCTACAAAGTGAGTCCAGGACAGCCAGGGCTACACAGAGAAACCCTGTCTCAAAAAACCAAAAAAAAAAAAAAATCCATTTCTTTCCAATTAACCTTTCTGATACAAAAAAAATACATCTCTCCTGACTTGTAGTTCGACATCTAGACATAACTTTGAGGGTTGGAGCCATTACTTCCTTCATAGTCCAGGTAGACAGGAAGTTGGAGTCATGTGCAAACTGAGGAATGAGAGGTGCTGGTGTTAATATCCATGCAGGTGTTTCGTAAAGCCGTGGTGTCCTGTATACAGTAGGATTTCCACACACTGAGAGTTTAACTGGCCTTTTCCATTTTAGGGGTCCATGAGATGGCTTAATGGCTAAGGGTGCTGGCCTCCAAGTCTGGTGACGTTTGTTCAGTCTCTAGGACTCATATGGTGGAGAGAGAAGCAACTCATGAAAGTTGCCCTCTAACCTCCTGTGAGCCCCGACACATGCCAAAACATAAAGAAATCTTTTCAAAATCATAAGGACTTTGGGAGATGATTTTAACAGTAGAGTCCGTCATTAATGACTACTTTGTAAATTGACATTGCATTCAATGGCCTTGCAGCACTACACTGTGATGGTGACAGATGTGACAGCTTATTTACACTGACCCATTTGTCTTCAAGATGCAATCCTTAATGGAGTGGTTTGTTGCGTTGGTTTTCTGGAAGCTATGTGAGTCGGTTGGAATGGGCAGAGTGCTGTCTTCCAGCCTGGCATTCAGTATTTTCTGATTATTTTCCTTTTTGAAAAAGAGCAGTGTAAACCGGGCGGTGGTGGCGCACGCCTTTAATCCCAGCACTTGGGAGGCAGAGGCAGGCGGATCTTTGTGAGTTCGAGGCCAGCCTGGTCTACAAAGTGAGTCCAGGACAGCCAGGGCTACACAGAGAAACCCTGTCTCGAAAAACCAAAAAAAAAAAAAAAAAAAGAACAGTGTAAAGGTTAGTGAGTCAGTCAGTCATTCTGCATACATGACAGTTGGTAGTGGGATACTTGTTTTTCTCCAGAGCAAAACAAGTTTTTATCCATTTGAATGCCATTGCTGATATGGGATATGGGGCTGTGGTTTGGATGCACACAGGTTTATTCTGGAGCCGTGTTTCTAATGCCCTGTGTGTGTGTGTGTGTGTGTGTTCAGATACAGCTGACTGTGCAAGCAGAGGGGAGCAGGTGGGGGAGTGTGTGGCTTCTTGGGTGACTCTCCCTGCCCTGCTCCTTTGAGGCAGTCTCTCTGAACCCAAAGCTCCTTTTCTTTGGGTCTGATGACAGCCAGAAATCGCCACTGAGCCTCCCGTCTGCTCCCCACAGCTCTGAGGACACAAGCATGCCACAAGACCTCGCTTGGCTTGTTACATGGGCCCCACGCTCTGAGCTCAGGCCTGGTGCCTGCACAGCCAGCAGTGTAACCAGTGAGCCATCTCGGTAGCTCTGCTTGATTCCATCTCTCTAGCTCTGTTGAGTCTTGTGAGTCTGCCCTGAAATGCAAGCCTGTGTGTGACAGTGTTGTCTATATTGAGCATGGGTGTGTGAGGCCATGTGTTGTATACAGTCGGGTCACTGTGATGCGGCTGACTTACTGTGCTGTAAGCTATGGACATAAAAGGATGTCGGGATCGCTGCACACACTGGGGACTGTACGAAAGGGCGCAGCAGAAGTCTGAACTCGCTAATCCTGTCTATCACCAGTTTTCTGCTTTAAAAAAAAGATTTATTTATTATGTATACAGTGTTCTGTCTGCAGGTACACCTGCAGGCCAGAAAAGGGCACCAGATTTCATTATAGATGGTTGTGAGCCACCATGTGGGTGCTGGGAATTGAACTCAGGACCTCTGGAAGAGCAGCCAGTGCTCTTAACCTCTGAGCCATCTCTTCAGCCCTCTGCTTTGTATTTTAAGGGAATTATTACGAAATGGTCGTTGTCTCAGGATAGGAAGTACAGTTGCTGAGCGTTATTAGGGAAAGAAGTGTGTGCAGGTCACCTGGCTCGTGCCTGACACATGGACAAGCACTACCCACATATGTGCGAGCTTAGAGCTAGGAAGGCTGAGATTGGCCTCATCTGGACGGTCGGCAGGAACAAAGTCGGCTAGCTCCCTGGGAAAGCTGGCATTTGGTTCCTCCCTACCTCTGCCGATGCACTATCCCTTGGTCCCTGACAAAGGCTGGTCTCTATGCTGTCCTCATGGGTGCCTTTTCTGTGGCTGAGGGAGATTCATGCCTTCTTGCTGCTCATGAATAATATTTCCCCTTTCCTAGCTCCTGCTATTTATTGCATTAACATAATTTTTAAACAAAATCAAGCCAGTCTCCTCTTTACTACAATACATATGTTTTTCTCTTGTATATGTTTTAATTGTTTCACATAATTTTAATCATAGTTTAAGATACTTGATTTCAATTTGGGTAAATCATGAGGTCCCCTTCTGCTTTTCCTTCTATGTGTATAGAATACATCTTTATTTAAAAGTTAACTTTTACTTTAAGAAGTTCTAATTCAGTATCTATAGCTATTACTCATTAAAGTTAAAAATAAATCATAATTCAATAAAAAAAACAAAATTCAATGTTTATTTAATTATCTTTTTGATACTGAGTTCATTGCCTTGCCTGTGCTGACAAGCATATAGGAAACACCTCTGGCTTCTGAAATTCAAATTATAATTTAAAAACTCCTTTTAACATTGTCTTTCCTTAGTATCAGGTCAATCTGATAAGTAGTTCTATACTTTTCATTCATGGAAAGTTAAAAAATAATTATCCCCTCCACAGAGTAACTCATAAGGTAATCTGATCACAAATTTTCATTTGATTGGTTGGTTGGTTTTGGTTTTTCAAGACAGGATCTCTCTGTGTAGCCCTGACCATCCTGGCACTTGCTCTGTAGACCAGGCTGGCCTCGAACTCACAGAGATCCACCTGCCTCTGCTTCCCAAGTTCTGGGATTAAAGGCATGCGCCACCACATCTAGCTCTGCTCTCTGATTCTTACTTGTAGAATTTTAAAAGCTTGCCTTACCAACCTGCAGCACATGACCCTCTACTAATGTTAGACCCCGTGTTGACTGGCACAGAGAGTTGGCGTTCTGGCTGCATTCGGTGGACAAGTTCAGGTTAGAACCAGCAGTCTGCTCCATGGCACAATAAAGAGGAACTAGAAGGAAATTTGGTTGTTGAACACTGATAGCGTGTGATCTCCCTTCACTATGGGGCTCGCATGTGTGCCTGGCACCTGTGTGGGATTTCTCCTGTGCCTTCCAGTGTGCTCACTGAAAACTTTGCTTAACCTCAAGTACATGCGTGCCGTTTAGAAGGTGGTGCTCCAACAGTGTGACAGATTGGCACCCATCAGAAGCTTGGCTTGACTTACATGTTGTATTTTTTTTTTTTTTAAGATTTATTTATTATGTATACAGTGTTCTGTCTGCAGGTATATATCTGCAGGCCAGAAGAGGGGACCAGATTTCATTATGGATGGTTGTGAGCCACCATGTGGTTGCTGGGAATTGAACTCATGACCTCTAGAAGAGCAGCCAGTGCTCTTAACCGCTGAGCCATCTCTCCAGCCCCATGTTGTATTTTTATTGCAGTACAATGCTCTGTCAAGTAGACATCATGTGTGTTTTCTTAATCTCCCATTTCATAATATTTAACGCAGTTACATGCTCTTTTGCTCTGTTGGTTTTTTGGGGTTTGTTGTTGTTGCTGCTGTTTTAAAATAACTATCATTGAGATGATGTGCAGATCTGATTCGGGTTTCTTTTCCACAGTCTCACCATATTCTGTTTGTCGTGTTCCTTGTACAGTCTTGGGTCACGTGGTCTGAGTTTCCGGGCTGCCCTGCTGGCACAGCAGCAGAAGCCTTTGAAATGGCACCTTGCTTCTCTTGTCAGCACCATGCACCCAGCTCCAGGGGAAGAAGGACTGTCCGGTCTCTTCTGTAGCTATGGCTGCTGTGGGCCTGTGCGTGGCCATCTTCCCAGCTGCTTAGAGTTTAGATCGGTGTTTTTCAGCTTTCTCCAGATTATTCTTTTTTCTTTTTTTTTTTTTTTCTGGAGACCCTGCCTACAGTTCTAGAGTGTCACCTGCCATTTGGGGTTCATGGGGTTTGGTTTTTCACAGCGTCCACATTGTAGCAAGCTATGCCTTATCAGGTGAACCTCACTATGAAAGCACATAAAAAGCATTCAAGACCCAATGTGAAAATACTGATAACACGTCATAGCACTCTAGGCTTAAGATGATAATAAGGCATGTTTTATTTGTGGTGCTCTGGGGACAGGAGGTGATGAGAAGAAAGGCTTTCTGGCTCTCAGCCAGGCTTGAAAACACTTCTAAAATTATGGTCTGACCCTTCTCTCTCCAGCAATTGTATCCCTCCACCCCAAAGGATAACTCTGTAGGACTACACTTATGCAAGTAAAAAGTTTTCATGCTATAGACTCATGATTTTATAGTCTTTGTATATAGATGCAAGAAGGCACGATAATATAATTTATTGACTTTAGATACTCTTAAGACTTTCCACTTAACCATTATCATCATTTGAAATACTTTCCCCCTCCTCGTAATTTAAAATAGGGAAGTGTCCTGTCGCTCCAGACCGTCGACGTATGTGCCCTTGGTGGCCAACACCATAACCATCTCTGCTCCTAGGAGATTTGGCAGTGTCTGAAAAGAGATCTTTATTACCAGGGCTTTAAGAAGTTGGGGTGGAGCATCATCCAGCTGAAGGTAGTGTACATCCTACAGCCCAACAGTGAAGTTTCCGTTTAGACTGAGATCAAGTCACCTGTCTTTGCTTGAGAGTTCAATTGCAGAATGGAGCTGTAGGGCCAATAAATACGTGGCTAGTTGGTAATGTTTGCCTAGCATGAGTCCTGCCACCCCACCTGGGGAATGCTGGCATACACCTGTCGTTGGAGAACTGGGAGGTGGGGCAGGAGGATCACAAGTTCAGGCTGTGCAGAGCTAGAGCTGCCATGGGTAACCTCAGTGAGGCTGGGACTCACTGAGCAGAAAGTAGGGGTGGCAGTCCTTACCTTGTGTAGTTCCTGCACCTGCTTCTGACATGTGGTAAGCAGTGAGGGTTAGCACCCTGCTGCTGTCGCCACCAGTGAGAATACATCAGAAAGGACTAGACTGATGCCATTTGCTGAGTTCTTAAATAGATCCTAACATCCAGGGGGCTCTTTATTTAATAAGGTGTGCTTATGAAAATAAGGAAAACATTTTTACAAAGTATCTGTCAGTAATTTGTAATTGGCATGCGGCTGTTTAAAGAAAGGAAACTCTGAGCTGTGTTCTTTTTCTACACTATGTGTTCCCTCATCTAAAGGTTTTCTCTAATATCTTTCTGTGATTTCTCTGAATCCTGACTGAAATCTGGGGGATACCAGTTGAATTCAAGATTGTGCCCCTTAAGAGATTAAATGAATCTGCAACCCACACCCTCTCTCAGGTAGGCCAGGGCCTCTGTGGCAACTGCGTTGCAGCAGTCCTAGAAGTTTGGCCCTTTGTGTTTTCTAACGCACTTGAAGGCAGCTCATTCACACTGAGATGCTCTAAGGACTCGTATTGATACTGTGAAATTGTAGGGTCTGCTGGATCCTTAAGACCTGTGTGATTGCCGTGGGAACTCAGCCACGGAGACTATGGCAGACCTAGTCTGCCATGGTAATCATGGCATTTCTCTTCCTCTCTAAATGGCCCCTGGTGGTTTTACTGACGCACTTTAGGGAGGATGATCAGCTGGTGCAGTTCTCGTATGAGCTTCATGCGGATGTTTATTGCTTGTGCTACCAGAGACACTGTGAACAGCTGGCTAATGGTGGGAAGAAGAGAAGAAGGCAGCAAGGAAGTGTAAACTCCCTGGGCATTGTGATTCTGCCCACAAGGAGTTTGCAGTCTAGTTGTGGACAACTAGTGAACGTGCATACTTAATATGCACTAGGGATTTACAGGCCTAAGTGTGTGCCCAGACCTCGAGGAGGACATAAAGGGGCAGCCATTTTCACTGATGCTAATTACGCTTCGCACACAAATCTAGACTCACAACACTTTGAAGATGAGGGCTTTACAGTAGGTTTTTAATCTTTACAGAAGATGGTTATATAAAGTGCTTCCAGGTTCACAATGCTGGCATGTAACGTCTGTGTTGACTGATAGTACATTGCTCCCCTCTTGCACAGTGCTTGTCAATTTGTGGGTCACCACCCCTTGGGGGGGTCTACAGGTCGCATATCAAATATCCTGCATATCAGATATTTACAATTAACAGTGAAGTTACAGTTACGAGGTAGCAACAAACTAGTTTTCCAGTTGGGCTCAGCACAACCTGAGGAACTGTGTTTGAGGCTGCAGCAGTAGGAGGCTGAGAATTGCTGGTCCAACATTAGAACCCTCTTCCCCCCTGTCCTGCTGGGGGGGGGGGGGGGGAGTGCACTGGAGGCACAGCCAGCCTGTCACACTGAGCCAGTGCGCTTTGATGTCTCACTCTCTCTGATCCCACATGTGCCTTACCTGACTGAGCATGATGTCTCCCTTTAGTTCCTTGCACATAATTTTCTTTCATCCTCCCTTTAGCTGACTGAAGAAATGGAGTTTTGGTGTAGAGGCAGAAAACAATTACAGACTCACCCCCCCAAAAAAAAAACCAGGAAATAAAATATGAAGAACAGGGAAAATACATTTAAACTCATTTTCTTTAGCTTATTTAATAAAGTATGTCTTCAGAAAACATTTTTACTAATTGCTTGTAAGTAACTTGTAATCCATATGTCACTGTCTGAAGAATACAGCACATGTTCCCTCGCATCAGGGTTTTCTCTAATTAGTCTCCCTGTAATTTCTCTAAAGCTAGAATATGAAATCTGGAGGGTACCAGTTATATTCAGAACAGTACCCCATACGAGGTTAAAAAGAATAGGCTTTATTCTGACAGGTTGCTGGCAGCTGATAATCAGGGTCTTGTCTGTAGCAGGGAAGATGTCCTTTAGACCCCAGGCAGGTACAGCTGTCTCTTTTAGAGAGAGTCATGGCATGACGGCTGACAACAGTAGCTGGTTTTGAGCAGGCAGGGATCCATCTTTGTCCCAACAGGCCTTCTGGAGACAGGGTAGCAATCTAAGTATTCCATGAAAAAAGTCCCTACATTATGATGATAGAATTATTTTCTTTCTAGAAAAGTGTTTTTACTCCCTGGAAGATTATCAGCTACCTTATGATACCAGTTGTGAGTTGTTTTCCTTGTGGGAAGTCTCAGCGTTGTTGGAAGTGGGTCACTCTGAGGGAGCCTTGTCTCTCACTGTCACCTGGGGTCACAGCCCACGTTCAACCCTGGGCAGCTTTCCCTCCCCCTTTAACTATATTTAATGTGATGCTGTCATTTTACCCCAGATAATCAGATGAGCAGCCCCTGCTTTGTTATCATAGCCGGGAGCATGGATGACACACAGATGAGAGGTGCCACATCACCCAAAGCCCAGCAAGCACGTTAGGGCTGTGGTTTCCACATCTGCGCCAACTCTTACTTGCCCTCTGGTGTGTTTTCGGTGGGATCTTCCCGTGCTCACTGCTCCGTGTACCTGCAGTGTCAAACAAGCAATGGACTCTTGTCTCAGGGTCACCATGGCTATGATGAAACACCATGACCAAAAGCAACCTGGGGAGGAAAGGAAAGGGTTATTCCTCTCACAGTTCAGCACAGCTCAGTCATCAAAAGCAGCAGTGAGGGCAGGAACTCAAATGAGGCAGGAGCTGATACATACACAGGCCATGGAGGGGTCCCAGGGACTGGGCTCTCCCCCATTGATCACTCACTATTTGAGAAAATGCCTCCAGGCTTGCCTACAGTCTCGTCTTGTAGAGGCGTTTTCTCAGTGAGGCTCCCCAATCTCTGATGACGCTAGCTTGTGTCGAGTTGATATAAAAGTATCCAGTGCAACCCTCGGCCTTCCTTCTTAGCATGTTTTCAACACTGCGCCAGTGCAACCATCGGCCTTCCTTCTTAGCATGTTTTCAACACTGCGTTGGCTGCAGTTTAAGATCCACCATATAAACTAGCCAGTGCAACCATTGGCCTTTCTTAGCATGTTTTCAACACTGCGTTGGCTGCAGTTTAAGATCCACCATGCCCATAGACTTAGGGAAGATTTGGTCAGATCATTAAAATATCTGAAAGGGAAACAGAATCTCAGTTTATAACTAATTCAAAGTCTAATTGCAGCCATCCTTAGGTGTGGGGGAAGCTTCAGGAGCCCCTGTGGAACCCTGAGATCTGATGAATCCTGTGAAATGGTGGGGTGTTTGTGCACACGTAACCTAGCACGTCCCCCATGTGCTGGCTTGGAACAGGTAGTGCGAAGTGCTGTGGAAACAACCACTGTGTTCTGGTTAAGGAGTGATGACAAGGAAAAATGCTTGAGTATTCAATCCAGGTGTGATTTTTATTCATTTATTTATTGATGTATGTTTTGGCCTACAGTCCGTCCTGTTCACAGAGCAGTGACTAGCTAATCCAAGCCCCTGTTCACTGAGAGCATACAGACTTGTAAACCAGATAAAAACTCATTAAAACTAGGACTAAGTTAGAGGTTATAATTTTTCTCTTCTGTCGGGTTTAATTTAAAGGACCAGAATTAAAAGACTTGTAAGTGGTGTTTTGTCTGCACAAACAAGCCTTGAAGCTCCATTTCTTGTGTCACCTCTCCTGGACCAGTTCTGCCACGCACCTCCAAATGCAGCATCTTAATTTCTTCTCTTCCCTGATCTTTGTCTGGGTGTCCTGAGAACCGGGTCATGGAAACAAACCTTCCCTACTTAGCATCACTGACAGGATGTGCAGGGATCATCCTAGGTGCTGAGAACTCAGAGCACTGTGAGAGGAGTTATCACATCCAAGTGCAATTTGCAGATGCCAGCTTGACCCACAGAGAGACTTGGTCACCCTGAAGCCAAGGCAGGAGGAGGTAGCATCTGTAGTTTGAGGCTCACTCTGTCCTCACAGTGCACACGTACCCTTTTGCTCCCGCACTTCCAGGGTGGGGTGGGGGGCAGATCTCCATCTGGGCTGTTGTTTGTTCTTAGTCAGAGGGCAGACCACTGCCCCGGGTCCTGCTCTCCCATAGAATAGTTCAGCTTGAACTGCTGGCCTCAGTTGTCTGCAGCCGAAGGGGTCAGCCAAGTGATTGACACATCGCCCCAGTGGTCTCCAGTCAGACTCTGCTCCTTTTCACTGGGGGCTCTGTCTTCATTTGTTCACCTTTAGCCTTCATCGAGGTAGAACATCTGACTTTTACAGAAGCGCTAACGGCACTCTAGTGGCCCCTTCCCTAAGTTTGCTAGATTTCCCTTCTTGGAAACCATCTGCTGCCTCCGTTCAGCTTTGCCTTAGATTTGTCTGTAGCAAGTGTAGCTTATGATTGGGGAGCTCAGAGAGATAGACAGAGCAGCCGCCTCTGCTCACTGCATCAGAGCTCACGCCACCGAGCAGCTCTGGTAGCTCAGCAGTCTCACGGGTGCGCAGTTTGTGCTGTTTTCCCACAGATTGTAGTTAGTATTACATAGTGACGTTGATGTGTCCACTGCTCTGTTGTTTCTGTCCTTGTTTGTGTCTTTATGAATCTTCCTGCTGAACAATTTGTTATACCGACCCTGAGTCTGTTTGGATTTTAATTTTTAGTTAATGATAATAAATAAAACACCATTGTGTTAAACAGAGTTCATGAGTGTTCCAGAGACGTTAATTGATAAATGAGAGCCTCGATCTTGAGAGCCCTGAGATCATAGCTCTCTGGGCCACCACCAAGTGACAGTGTCACTAGTCACAGGTTGGTGCAAATTGTCTGTGCAAGTTGAATAGGACTGCGGAGACAATCGCCTTCTTCATAGCCAGACAGAGCGTCTTCTCATAAGCAGGAGTGCTTGCTAGCACTTGGAATGAAGTTGACAGACATATTGGGAAGAATTAGATGGGTCTAAACTTTCTTTTCTTCTCAGAGCAACTGTCTTCTGTTATCACTGTGGTCTTGGTCAGTTTGCATTCTAGAACAAATATAGAATAGTGAATTTGTTTTTATCTAGTTATGCTTAACAGTAAACATAGTGGAAGAACGTTATTTTTCTTGGTGATTTCTAATGGATTACTTTCTAGTTACACATAAGGTGTGTGTCACTGGACTGTCGAAGGGACCCTGGCTGTAGTCTGACACACCCTGGTCTACTGTTGATTCTTTCAGTCGAAAGCCGTATGGAGCACGTCTTCAACCCCAGCACTCAGGAGGCGGAGGCAGAGGCAGGCGGATCTCTTGAGTTCCAGGCCAGCCTGGTCTACAGAGTGAGTCCAGGACAGTCAGGGCTGTTACACAGAGAAACCCTGTCTTGGGGGAAAAGATTGTTTTCAGAAGTGAAAGGCAGTGACTGGATGGATTATTTTTAAATGCACTGTTTTCCCTGTTTTGACCTAATAGCAAGATCTAGTCAAGAAACAGTGTAGCCAAAGGCATCTCATCTCCAGAATCCATGGTTTGTGTATGTGATCATTGTATTTGGTGCTGCCAGAAATAAGTTTTTAAGATTGTTTTTTTCAAAACTGATATGCTAAAAAACTAAGTTATACTTTTCTAGATAATATGCCCGTTTCTGTGCAACTCCTCTGGCCTGCTCATACACGTCAGCACGCAGCCCTGGAGCCACCACTTGCTGCCCCTTAATCTTCTCCTTCCCTGTTACTGCTCTCTGGTTCTCAGGTTCTGTTCACTGTCCGTCTCTCTCAGCCCAGTCTGTTCTGCATATAACCAAATGGTTAAAAATTCACTAGTGTGTTCTGAAAAATAGGAAAAACCATTCTGTCTCAGGGTCACTATTGCTGCGATGAAACACCATGACCAAAGCACTTCAGGGAGGAAAGGGTTTATGTGGCTTATACTTCCACATCACTGTTCATCATTGAGGAAGTCAGGACGGGAACCTGGAGGCAGGAGCTGACTCAGAGACTGTGGAGGGTGCTGCTCACTGGCTTGCTCAGCCTGCTTTCTTATAGAGCGCAGGACCATCCGCCCAGGGATGATGGCCCCGCCCACAATGGGCTGGGCCCTCTTCCAAGAAGTCCTAAGGTAATGCCCTACTGGCTTGCCCGCAGCCTCAGTTGAATCTCCATCTGCTCTACTGTGACTAGCTTGTATCAAGTTGACACAAAACTAGCCAGCACACAACATTGGAAACTGATTTTTGGTAGCACCAAGTAGAATTATCACATACATCATTTTGTGTGGCCACAGAAAGCTTTGGAGGATCGTCAATTGATGGGGAAGTAAGAGTAGGCAAATGATTCCTCTTTATAGTAACTAGCACCCTCTTGTAACGTACGGTCTAAATTGAGGTACGTTAGGGATTGAAGGCAGATGCTGCTCTAGTAGGAACATGGTGTGTGTGCACTGGGGATTTAGCTGAGGGTCTACTTAACAGGCAAATGCTTGCTTTTGAGCCGTTTCCACAAGTGCAGAATGCTCCTTGCAAAGCTCGGATTGCCTGGAATACGGACGAAAGGTGCTGTTGATTAAACACACAAGCAGCACATGGCAGCCGAGGGTCATCCTCGAGCATCACATGCTGCACATAATCGTCTGTGTGTTTCTGGCAGCACTTGTTTACAGCGCTGTCACCAAGTCATGAGGGATTTGCTGTGTTGCTGTGCATGCTCCGGCGATCTGGTGTAGTACCTCAGTGGGTGGGTGACAGGACTTTCAATGTGAGTGTCTTTGGACTAATTGTTACATCATGGGTGACTGTTCCAAATGTAGACTTATCTTTCTTGAGCACTGTTATGGAAATATTTGGAAATGATTTAGAATTGATGCCATTGCCACTGCTAAGAAACAAGGTATTTTTATTTTCATAGAAACAGCTTTTTTAAAGATTTATTTATTATGTATACAGTGTTCTGTCTGCATGTACACCTGCATTCCAGAAGAGGGCACCAAATTTCGTTATAGATGTTATGAGCCACCATGTGGTTGCTGGGAACTGAACTCAGGACCTCTGGAAGAGCAGCCAGTGCTCTTAACCTCTGAGCCACCTCTCTAGCCTGGTAGTTTTATTTTTAACCTGTGCCTTCATCCAATGAGAAGGGGAACCGGTGGTTCTCAGAGGGCAGGTCTAGATCAGTGTCTAAGTCCTTGCACCATTAATGACATAGGATTGGTGTTAAGTAAAGGGGGTGTATACTTTAGAAATACAATATATGTACAATAAAATAATGCACACAGGACATGTGTGCTGAATAATGGCCATATCCCTCTTTCTAGTCACATTTTATGTCTGAAAGTTGCCTTGGCATCCTCTAACAACAGGTCTAGGCTGTTTGTAACTAATTACACAGATTTTCACTCAGTGGTTTTAGAAAGTCTCACTTCAGCCAGCATGGCCCCAACCAAGACCTCTTCAGCCTCCCGAGTACAGAGGTTAAGCAGCTGCTGTGATCTGCTTATTTGAGTATGTTTTAAAGGTACAATTCTATATCATAAGCTGATGGCTTATGTAAAAAACTAAAAAAAATCACTTTAATGTCATATCCAACAAATTTGAAAATCAGTAAAATCAATTTTACTGGCCTGTTTGTGCCCTCCTGCCCTTTGAAGTGGTTGAATGCTTTGTTGCAAGGCCAAGGTTCTGAGGAGTTGTGATTGTTTTTACATTTTCTTCAGCATCCAGCCTAGTGCTGTAGTATATCTTCATGTATCCTTGGACATATCAGTCTTCTGTACCCTAAGCACCTCCGTCCTAGGAGATTTTGGCCTATGAAAGATTCTGAGAGGTTTTTGCAGTACAGAAACTTGATTGAAGTTTTATAATTAACTCTTAAATTGTAATAAAATACACAGAAAACAGAATTTAACAATTAACCATTTAGCCGGGCAGTGGTGGCGCACGCCTTTAATCCCAGCACTTGGGAGGCAGAGGCAGGCGGATCTTTGTGAGTTCGAGGCCAGCCTGGTCTACAAAGCGAGTCCAGGACAGCCAGAGATATTCAGAGAAACCCTGTCTCGAAAAACCAAAAAAAAAAAAAAAAAAAAAAAAAAAAAAAAAAAAAAAAAAAAAAAACAATTAACCATTTGTTGTTATTAAATACGTTGTTGATGATGTCTAAGGAAGCACATGTGTAAACCTTTCACAGGGAGTAATCCTTTCTCTCTTAGAATCTAATCCTCTGAAGCTCCATGGTTCAGAAGAGAAATGCAAGAATAGTCTTTAGTTTGTCTGCCGCAGATTAAAGATGGCCTCGAACTTGTTTTCTCTCCAAAGAGAGAGAAAAGCAAGGGCATCTGTGGTGACAGACAAAGACCCCGTGGTCAGGTATTTAGAAAGCCCTGGGGGGTAAGAAGAGGGGCCTTGCCTTAGTGGAGAAGCACGGGCAGGCCTTGGTCCTGGAGAGACCTGGCATCTGTTATACTTTGCTGTTAAGGCCAGCCTCTCAGGACTGCAATTCTGTCCCTTCCTAGCTGAGCTTGAGGCATTCTGAGACCCCTTTCAGGTCTGAAAGCCCCTGTTAAAATCAACTGAGGGACCCTGAGAGCTTGGCAATGATGTGAGGAAGTAGAAGATCCCAGGAATGAACGAAGTCGATACAGACGTCCGTCTGCTGCCACGCCTGGGTTTGCTTGTGTTAACTAGGTCACTGGACATGGACAGCATGAAGGTGTTGAAATGCCACTACTAGAATTTGGGGAATATGTAAGGACAATCTCGGAGCCACTCGTCAGGATGACTTATGAAAAAAAAAAGCCTGCTGTGTTTCTCTAAGAGGTGTGGGCAGGAGAAGCGCTGCCACCTTTCTGAAGTACAGGAGAGTGTGTGACAAATAGACAAAGCCTCTCTTCCTGGGGTGGGGGTCTCTGTTCCTGTGCTTTTGTCAGCTGCCTCTCTCCTGCCTTTACCTATACCTTTAGTTGTCAGGGACCCTTTAGTATGCGGTTGTCAGGGACAGTTGTCCTTGATGGCCAGCCTTTCTTTTAGTGAGAGTCCTCTTTAGAACACAGACTTCCCTAGATGGAGAGCCAGCGCCCCTCCCGCCCGGAGCAGGTATTTTACTGCCATTCTCATCCGCTCCTGGGTTGACAGTGCATGTAAGAGCCTGGCATAGTAAATCCGTCTGAAGCAGCTGGGCGGTGTTCCGTGAGCACATTTGAAACGAGTAGCAGGTAGTCAGGCTTGGTACAGTGTAGAGCCAGAACTTGATTTCAGAAACTTGTGTTACAAGTTTATAGTATTTGAAGCTTTAAAAACTTCCAAGCATAGAGGCTAGGAGGGAATAGTAAAATACTTGTCAGAGGAGGTGTAAGGGGAAAACTCAGGCTGTTGGCACACACTTGTACGCCCAGGGCTCACTGGCCAGGCACCCCAGCCTACCCAGCAAGAACCAGCCAAGGAGATCCTACCTGAAAAAGGAGGCACATGGGAGCAACCAGGCTGTTCTCTGGCCACCAATCAATCAATCTCCCTCTCCCTCTCCTCCCCTCTCTCATACATACGCACGCACGCACGCACTGTTAATCTCATAGAATTTTAATTTTACCAAAGGTCCCCAAACTTATTTAAAAATACATTATAGCCGGGCGGTGGTGGCGCACGCCTTTAATCCCAGCACTTGGGAGGCAGAGGCAGGCGGATCACTGTGAGTTCGAGGCCAGCCTGGTCTACAAAGTGAGTCCAGGACAGCCAAGGATACACAGAGAAACCCTGTCTCAAAAAACCAAAAATAAATAAATAAATAAATAAACAAACAAACAAATAAATAAATAAAAATACATTATAAAGTACTTAACACACTTACACGGAGAGTATTTTGTGGTAATGTTTGGTGACTTGCTTGGCTGATTATGGTTATTACGACGTCAGTAATTTATGGTGTTAACTAATTAGCACTTTGTGAATATATTAAAAGTATATATAGTATATATTTTACCATATATAAAGCATTAGATAGTTTATATATATTGTACAAATATATTGATTCTAAACTGTACCTAGAGAAACCTTGTTTTCTTTATTCTGCTGATAGAAAAATAAGTCTACAGATGAAAGCAAGCAAGCCAGCCACTGCTACCAGGCTTCACAGCTTCATAGCTTCTTATTTGTGCTGTGATTGGAATTTTCCTTAAATCACTAAGTGGCTGAACAATTCAGAACATGTAAA
The DNA here is from genome assembly GCA_907164525.1 of Lophiomys imhausi. Lineage (NCBI taxonomy): Eukaryota > Metazoa > Chordata > Mammalia > Rodentia > Muridae > Lophiomys > Lophiomys imhausi. Next base: position 2,387,341 of record CAJQZJ010032578.1, on the reverse strand, counting down.
ATAGTGTTTGGAATGAGGTTCTGGAAATACACATTCCATGTAAATGGGGAAACGTAAAGCCTTCTGGAGCGGTGGTTTCCAACCTTCCTAACCCTGTGCCCCTTTAATACAGTTCTTCGTGTGTGCTGACCTCCAGCCATAACATTATTCCTATTACTACTTCATAGCTGTAATTTAGTGTAACATTGTAATGTTAATATCTGATATGTAGGATATCTGATACATGACCTACAGGTTGAGAACTGCTGTTCTGGAGGAATACGTTAGAGACCTTTCTGATTTTTTTATCTTCACTTAGAGTAGGCAGATGTTTCTAGAACCTGAAACAAGGTACCTCGTTGAGTGATCTTCGTACTCACAGGGCAATGTGACTAGAGCTAATGTGATTAGAAGGTGCTAACACAATGTGGAGAAGATCACGCAGCAGGTGGCAGCAGCTTTGTGGACACTCAAGCCCTCAGCCCCTGAAGGCCAGCCAGTTCATAGGCAGGAACTCAGGAACATTTTGTGTAGGTTAAATGTTTTCACAGACACCGTATGTAAAGAAACTTCACAAATATTTTAACCTCACCTTTTCAGTGGGGAATAAAAGCACTTTCCTGGCTTCTCCAGGTCGTCCTTGAGGTTCTTTCCCAACTCTCTCCCACAGTGTAGTTTTAGTATTTGGTCCACGGTGGTTAAGTTCTGAGGCTGGGCTGTGCTCTCCTCTCTCACACATCCAGAAGCAGGTTGCTCATAGTGGAGTCAGGCCAAGCTGTGCACTGAGGGTTGAGTTTGTGTGAGGGGTGGAGATGCTGAAGAAAGTAGGACATGGGTGGTTTTCAAGGAACTGAGTGAAGATGCCTGTGCTTTGAACAGGCAGGATGATTCTGGAAAATAAAAGACAGGGCCATGTAGTAAAAGGCTGTTATTTTATTTACTAGTATTTGAATTGTATTTAATTAGACAGCAGTGGCTGTTAATCCTTAATCCGCCATTTTAAATGAGCACACAGAGGATTTTAAAAATCCTGCTGGATTTTTAAAAGCTTTGGCCTGAATTGTGCAATTTTAGCCCATCTAAGCTAGCTCTTAATTGTATTTCTCAAATATGACCCCATATATACATATGGCCCTTTGGATTGCTATTCTCCACGCTATGCTGATGTTCCAGGCCACGTGGAATGATGTTCTTTTCTCTAACCCATGGCGTGTGTCCTCCTTCCTGCTCCTGGCTTCTTCCCATCAACCTCTCTGCTTCAGAAGCCTGCATACCTTAGTCCCGCCTATCTCTGTCTTTGCCCAGTCTCAGGCCTCAGCATTTTATTCAACCAATCAGAGACAATGTAAGTAACAGACAGCAAGCAGGACCAATTAATTAACATTTAGAATGCATAACATCATCCCATCAGGGCCATCTCATCGGTTAAGAGCAGTGGCTGCTCTCGCAAAGGACTTGGGTTCAAATCCCAGCACCCACATGGCAGTTCACAGCTGTCTGTAATTGCCAGAACTCAGGAAGCAGAGGCAGGCAGATCTCTGTGAGTTCAGAGCCAGCCTGGTCTACAAAGTGAGTCCAGGACAGCCAGGGCTACACAGAGAAACCCTGTCTCAACCCCCCCCCCCCAAAAAAAAGAAAAGGGCAGGCCCATGAGGACGGAACATGTGAGGCACACCTCCAGCCCGCTCCCACAACTGTGAAGTGGGGCAGTGCTGTCTGTGCACTGTGGCAGTAAGTGGACAGGGCCGGGCGGTTAAACACTGAGATCCAGGCCGTCTCAGTAGGCGGTGCCCTGTCGGCTTTACTTTCCGCTCACTGTTCTGTGCTCTTCTCTTCTTAAAACTCATTCTACATCCGACACAGCCCTCCTTCCTTCCTACAGTTGCTTGTTGATATGTTTCTTGTCTTCTTGACCAAGACATGAGGCTGGAGAGGTGGCCTCTTGGTGAGGGCCTCAGCTGAGGTCCCTCGCACACACTTCAGGTGAATCACAGCTGCCTGGGACTCCAGCTCCGAGATACCCACCGCCTCTGGCCTCTGCGGGCACCGGCACCCGGCGCACACCCACACAGACACACAATATGTATGCGTAAAGTTAATTTTAACAATAAGTCTTTTAATGGAGACTATAAAACCCCACTTTCATACTACATTTTTCATAGTGCAAACACCAGGCACAGTGCTTCAGATGTCTGAGTGGAGAAATGAATGAGTGTGTTAAGTACATGGTTCTCATATTTTAGTACTGTAGAGGTATTTGGATACTTCTATTTTATAATCTTACATTCTCCCTCATCCTTTGTTTCTTTTATAGAAGCATTAACAAAGTTCCAAACCTGCCATTTATCAGACTTCGGTCCTACAAAAAGGACCTACACACAATCTACTCTAACTTCCTACAGTGCACGAGTGCACCCATTGATGGACACGCTTATCTTTTTTCCTAAATCGCATAGTTATTTTAATATATATTTTAAAAAATACTGTCCTTCAAGTGGAAATAAGAAAAATAATCAAAATAGACCCATACTAAATCCCATGTACGTTTTTAGGAAGTTGGGTACTTGCAATGTTCATTTCTTGAGATGCTGTGTTTCCCAGGTTGGCCTCCAAGCTCCTGCCTCATGCTCCCAAGGATAGGTAGGATTAAGTACGGATACCACCTCTGTGCCTAGCTAGAGAACAACCTTTTTATTTTGAAATAGTTTAAAATTCACATGCATTTGTAAGAAATAACAGAAATCTCAGGTTTCCCTAATGACGACATCTTACATAACAACAACGTCACACCTAGAATTAGATATCAGTAAGAATCGGCTGCTCAGACCTACTTGTGTCAAGGGATGCAGAGATGTGTTTGTTTAGTTCTGTGTGGTTTTATCAGGTGTTGTTTCCAAGACACATCATGACAGGTCAGTTCCATCCCCAGGCCCCCCCCCCCCCATTTCCAGAGATAGACGCTCTTCCTCCTCACACCTGCCCAAGGCTGCTCTGCCCACCATCTCCAGTCCTGTCTGCCCAAGAGTGTTGTAAGTGGACCCACACAGTGTAGACCCTTTGGATGGCTTCCATCACTCAGAGAAATTCCCCTGAGCAGTACCAGGTGCCCTTAAAAGTGACTTGCTAAGAAGGTCGTCCCAGGGCGTTTTCCACTCACCATTCGGCCATGGCCACTTAGCAAAGAATGGTGCAGGAGAAGACACATGGGACCTGGAGACACAGTGCAGGGGCTGTGTTCCTGCTGATCTCCTTCCCCAAGAGAGACTGGGAACATAGGCCAGCCCTTGCTGCTGTCCCCTCAGGCTTTCAGCCAGGAAGTGTGAATTCCTTTTCTGTTCGGCCCGCCGGTCTCTTGGTAGACAGGAGTCGTGCATCCTCTTGGGGTTGTCCATCTCCATAATGGCCTCCTTCCCAACAGCCCTCTCCCTAGTCAGGTCTGTCTTCCGTTCCTTGACTCCCCTAGTGTCTCTATCCTGACCAATTTAAACAGCTTATTGTGTGAATTAACTTCTAAAAGGAGATGGCTCCCAATTTGTTATCTCAGAAAGAGGGGGGTGGTGTTCGGAAGCCTGGAGGGCTCTTGTTCCATTGGCCTTTCAGTGACTGTGGCCATGGACAGTCACCAGTGTCAGCATTTTGTACTGATGAGCTGTATTCCTCTTCCACGAGTGCACAAAGGGTACCCTGCTTAAGCTTTGGAGAGTGGTCTTCACATTGCCTTGTGGAGGACCCTGTTACCTCATAAGTGGCAGGTGGGTTGTTTCTGAGTAGATTCTTACTACAGTACTGGACTGATTAACTGCTGGCCAGCCTGTGTGGCTAGGTGCTTGTCTGAGTGATTGGAATTCAGTATTTTCCTCCAGTGGTGGTAACAGCCCTGAACTCTTTGGCTGTGTATGAGGCAGGTCTGATGCAAGACCCAGTTAGCTGTATTATTAACTCACTGTGTCTTCATTTGAAAGCTATGTGTGGTAGTGTTTTACTTTGTATGGCTGCTTTACTTTGCAGAATATCCACTTGGTGACAGCATGTCAACTAACCGCGTCCACAGCACTACCCAGAAGAAGTCATTGTCCCCGCTGTGCTACACAGTCCAGCTTGATGTCATGGACTCTGATGCATGGCTTCATGCCTTCCCTGTGGCCTTTCTAGTTTGTGTTCTCCGTACAGATTCTTAAACCAGGAGCTCAGGTGGTGGCCAGCCAACTGGCTCAACACCCGCCTGGTGCCAGTCACAGCAAGGGTGCTTCAGGCAGCGAGTTTGTCAGCTCAGTGCCTACATGTGCTCTTAACATTTTTGTGTCTAACTTCCTTGAAGCAGCCTCCATCAACTGTAGCTACTTTAACTGTAAAACTGATCAGTTCCTGGCCTTGGAGTTGGCATATGCTCTCTCCTCCAACCATTGCAGTTAGACGATTGAGAAACCATACTTTTGTAGTCCAGAGTCACCTTCGCACTCCTCCAGTTTTACGTGTTTTCTGGAGCAAGGCAGGATGGACACGAAGGATGTGATAAAGGCCGAGATGGGTAAGGAGTTAGTAGGGCCGTGTCTAACAGAAAATGGGTGTCCACCATAAATATTAAAGAAAAGTAATTCTTTTAAGATGGCACCTTAAACACATGTAAAGGACAGAAGTTTCTAGTATTCTGAACAGATACTAGACAAGATTTTGTTCTTTTAACTGTGAAAAACTGTGTTGTCAGCTTATTGGTTAATTGTGGCGCACGTTTTAAATAGGAAGTGCTGAGAGCTTAGTGTAGGAACCCAGTTCCATTTGTGGGGCAGGGTGTGCATGTGTGTGTTGTAACAGGAAATAAAAGAAATGGAAGTTTCTTCCACCCAGAATGTTACTCTAGGTTCCGTGAAGAGTCCGCAGAGGACACCAGGAACATTGCATAACTCAGTGTTAAAATGTTATATTTCTATATCCATATACATAGCTCTTTCTTCAAAAAACAAAGTTTAAAGAACACTTTGAGTTCCCAGCAAACTTAGGAGGAAGGCACAGATTTCCCGTGTGTCCCCTCTCACATCTCAACACCCCACCAGAGTGTGTGTCTGTGGCTGGTGACAGCTTCTTGGTTTTCCAGTTCTCAAGAAGGATGTCTTTGGGGTTGGGGCGGGGTGTGTCCTGGGACTGAACTGACAGTTCACACCTTGTAACCTGCCTGAACTTGCTCCGGGAGACACAGTGTCTGCATAGCACAGGTCCAGTGGACCCTTAACTCAATGGCTGAGGCTGAGTATTTCCTATCTTGAAGCATTCCTTAGACTTGAATTGTTGAAAAGCCACAACCTGAAATGCACTCAGAAAAGTTTATGTTTAGGAAGAAAGTGCTTGGTGTGAACTTCTTTGCAAGAGTGTGACTCATTTCTCTTCCCATATTAAGCTTTTTAAAAGTAATCTCATTTTTAAGAGCAGTACTAAATTCTTACTGGATTTCACCTGGAACATCGCGTTCCTTTTTCTCTTCTCTTGTGTTACCCATACAGTTAGAGTACAAGTTCTAACTCAGAGGCCAAGTCCGTCCTGTCTGGTAAGAGTCCGGTGGATTCTGGATTGTTGGTGAATATATGTTCTTAAGGTAGATGCCAGTTTTCAGCCTATTTTCTACATGGTGAGGTGCCAGAGTCTTTGGTGCCGTGCCATGGCTGACTGGGAGGGAAAGCCACACAGTGTTGTGGCAGCACTGACTGGGTCATAGACCCTAAAGATTCTCTGATTTAGCCGGGCAGTGGTGGCGCACGCCTTTAATCCCAGGCAGAGGCAGAGGCAGAGGCAGGTGGATCTTTGCGAGTTCGAGGCCAGCCTGGTCTACAAAGTGAGTCCAGGACAGCCAGGGCTACACAGAGAAACCCTGTCTCGAAAAACCAAAAAAAAAAAAAAAAAAAAAAAAGATTCTCTGATTTCTAAAACGTACATGCTAGTAACTGAAGAGGAGAGAAGGCAACCTGGGCCTTGTCACAGCTCACTCTGAGACAGTGGCATTCTCTGGTCATATGGAAAGAAGCTAGGCTAGATTGTTTAATGCTCAACTTGGGGGGACCAGACCCAAGTTTTTAGTAATTTTTTTTTTTAAAGAGTGTGAGTGTGGGTGTGTGTAGACATGTACAGGTGCCTTGGAGACCAGAAGAAGTACCACACTCCTGGAACTAGAACAGTATGTGCTCTTATGTGGCGAGCCATCTCTCTCCAGCCCCACTGAAGTCTTTAAAATAGAGACCTGAAGGTATAGAAAACCATGCCTACATCTTGTCTTATCGGGAAGTGAGTAGATACAGTGAATTTGACAACAGTAATAAAAAAGTTAATTATGGGAGATAACATTTTAAAGTGAACTTTTCAGAATATATGTTTAGTTGCGAGATATGTTGACTTGCAACATAAAATCCAGGAGATGCAGAACAAGATTGTTGGATTCTTCTTGTTTGTGGTGTTTTTAGCAACGGGCACTACAGGGCTGGCATTCTTATAAAGAATCATTATTCTTCATTGAATGTTCTTATTAAATATCATATAGTGCTAGTCATAATCTGCAGCATCATTCTTCATTGAATATTCTTATTAAATATCATATAGTGCTAGTCGTAATCTGCAGCATCATTATTCTTCATTGAATATTCTTATTAAATATCATATAGTACTAGTTATAATCTGCAGCTTAGTTGCCGATGTTGTTACACATTCAGAAGCATGACTGGTCTTCTATGGGGGGTGCATTGTGTGGGTGTACACGCACCTGTCTCCTTAGCTTCCTGCTTCCATCTCAGAGATTGGGGCACATCTCCTCCTGCATGACTCTCCCAGAATCCTTCCTTTCTGTTGGAACACCCACCTCCTATTTCCTGCCTCAGCTATAGGCCAATCAGCTTTTTGACAGGTGGAGCTTTCATACAGACACAGAGATTACAGCTTCCTCCATCCTGCCGCGCCTTAGTTTTTGAGACAGTCTCTCTGAGTTCTGACTCACCATTAGGTTAGACTGGCTGGCCAGCAGCCCAGGATCTGAGCCTGGGTCCTGATGGGTCCTTTGGCAGCGGGCATTTTTATCAACCAAGCCATGTCCCAGGCCTCATGACTTTGGTTTTCTTTTACTCACAAATGTATCTACAGCACATGCTCATTGTAAATAACAGGAAATAAAGTTATATACCAATTCCCATTATAAAAACTTCTTTGGAGGACTTCAATATGATGTGAAAGTAGAAGAGGAAGAAGACCGGCTAGAGTTTCAGGGAAGGCGGGGGCCGGGGCAGGGGCATTTCATCAGGAGGGCAAATAAGAACCAAAGAACAGTGTCATATGTGTAACTGTGCCATAATGAAACTCTTACTATGCCTGGTGACTCAGGTAATGATTAAAGATTAAATGAAAACACCACATGGCACTGGCCGCAGCTCAGAATGTGGTGTAAGTGAAATTTTGCGCAGCCCATGCTGTTTTCAAGTTGCAATCTATTCAGTTTCGATGTCCCCTTTCAGATTAATTTGCGCCTCATCTTGGTGAGTGGAAAGACGAAAGAGTTCCTCTTCTCCCCAAACGACTCCGCCTCTGACGTCGCGAAGCGTGTGTATGACAACTGGCCCATGGGTGAGTGCTGGCCGCTTGACTCTTGGCCCTGGCTTGTTTCACACATTTTGAAAAAGTACTGAGAGCCAGACCCATGCTGGACAGGGTCGCTGCCCTAGATAGTGCCTTTCTCACCAGACAGCAGCAAAGGACCAGGGGACACAGAGGCCATGCCGGCCTTAGTGCAAGCGTGTTCAGTGCACACCCTCCTCCGTGGGGATGAACCGTTTGTACCAGAACACAGGCGGAAAGAGCCGATCTCACCGATGGCCACAGGCCCTGTGGGCTCCTCTGTGCTCGGCCTACTTGAAAATGAAGCGAGACAGACTTGACCTGCAGTTCATGTCCTTATGTTCCGTGAAGAAGGTCCAGAAAGAGTGAGGTCTCCGAGTTCCGCTTTTTGCTGCACCACAGTGAACTCTTAGGGGGAGTGTGTGTCGTAGTTCCTCCCTTGTCTGCCTCGTCTTAAGGAAGTCCTTCATCTGCCTTTGAGCTTCCTGAGGGTCCCCATAAGGATTACTGTGGTACTTGCCGTCGGCTGACGCTATTTTAGCCTGTCTCATTTAACTTTCCCCAGGGCCGTGTGTGTGCTAGGCATTCTCAAATCTTCCCAAGCCCAGAGCTTCAGCCATATGGGAACTGACTACAGACGCGTCCCCTGTCCCTATAAACCTGGTTTCACGTGTGTGCTCGGCGGTAGCTGCTGTGCCCCCCACACTACAACTGGCAGCAGTTTGTCCCAGCCTCCATGTGATGTTTGTCAGTTGGCCTCAGAAAGACAACAGGATAATGCATCCCCGGCACCTAAGAAAGTCCGGGGCGGGGGACGACGTGTTACTTCCCTGAGCACACGTTTGAGCTCAATCCCTGGGACATTATAAGATTCTTTTAGTTACTGATAACAGAAATTGATCTTCAAAAGATAGATCCCTTTCCTGAGACTACACTTCTCTTGGCTTGTTGTTTTCATTAACTTCAGCCTTCAACTTGGCACTCTTTGATCTCTGAGGGGAAAGCGGTCTTTGCAGCACCTACCTCTTGAGGAAGGTGGAAGGAACAAGGGCTGTGGTGCCGGTGGCAGCTCTGGACCACACCCTCCCTGATGGCCTCTGGAGAGTAACTGCACAGCAGCCACTGCTGTGTCGCTGGCCTAACCAGTTTGGTTTCTTTCAGACTGGGAAGAAGAGCAGGTCAGCAGCCCGAACATTCTGCGACTCATTTACCAAGGCAGATTTCTACATGGAAACGTCACCCTAGGAGGTAATTAAAGTGTGTCGTCTTCCCTGCAACCCCTCCCCCCAAGAGCCCGACCTCCCCCGCCACTGCCAGCATCATTCCTTTGCCTATTTTAAGTGACAGTGCCTCTCACTGGGTTTACTGTAAAGGATGGCTGGGGACTCTTCAGTCCCCTGTTGTGGGTGTGCCTTCTCCCTGAGATAAGCCCTGCCTGCCACTGTGCAGACCTGCTGTGTCACAGACGGAATCCGGCTCCCTGTGCTGCCTCTGATGTAGTCTAGACGTGACGCTTCTAAGTTAAAATTCATCTGCAGACTAGCACATGTTTATGACAGCAGGCTTTCATGTGCAGAAAGAGGGTTTTCAGTTGACTTGCTGAATGCCCGTTGTGTGGGGACAGATAGCTGCTGCGGACACAGCGATCCTGGCTTCAGTGTAGTCACTTTTTCTTCTAAACCTAGCAGTGAGATTGGCAGTCTGTTTTCCTCCGGTGGTGGTTGTCTCTGTTCACGGAGCTCTTTGGTGTCTCTGCGGGTGGAGCATGACCAGATCCTCTCCCGCTTCAGGCTGCTCTGTGCTTCATGCACCTCAGCGATGTCAACAGCATCGCAGAGTCTGGGCTAAAAACTGCTGTAGTTTTCAGAAATACAAGAAACAACCACCATTTAAAGGCAGAATGTTTGCTTACTGCTCTTTTTGTAGTTTTGCCTAATCAGATCAGCGCTCTGCTAAGGTGAGAGTGACTGTCAGCCTCCTGACTGTTTTGTGCATTTATTAATGATGGGGCCACTTTTCCTTTTCCTATGGTTCAAACAAGATCTTGAACTAAAAGTAATAAATTAAAAAACAAGCTAACGAATGTCAGTTGGATTTAGTCTGTTGACTACGTGAGTCTCCAGCTCTGTCTGAACACCACTCTATAGAGAGTTCCCACCAGCCCCAGCGGTCCAGTGTCAGTTAAAGGTCAGTTAAAATCAAGATGGCTCATTCATTCTTATTAAACTAGATTTTTAAAGCTATTTAAATGACTTTGTTTAGAATAATCAGTAAAATGACTCATCTCCGGACAGTTGTGTGGCAGTCAGCCTTTTTGGAGGCAAATTTAAGGACATCCAGCCTTTGTGATTCAGGCAGGTGGCCTGGAGTACGGGGCCCTGGTTGGACCACATGCTAGCACTCCACTGTCCCCCGTCTAGGGTGCAGGGTTTCTTTTTTGTCACCTGTGTTAAGGAGGCAGCACACAACAATGACAGCTGTCTTCCAGGATGTGCATGGCTGCTGTGGAGAAGGCACGGGCTTGCTCAGTAGCCTGTGAAATGGACTTAGGACTTTCAGCCACAAATCAAAGGCAGACAGTTGTGGGGTTTTTAATAGAATAAAAAGTATTTGACAATATTTTGATATTTTTCATTTTATTACTATGAGGAACCAGGCACAGGTGTGGAGGACAGAGGGAAACTTTGCAGTCAGCTCTGTCCTCTGGCTTTCCCTGGAGGTCAGTTTCAAACCCCGTTCACCAGGCTTCTTCCTGAGGTATCTGTGCCTGCCTAGCCATTTCACCAGCTCAGGAAAAAAGGATGGCCCAGCATGGGGACAGATGGAGTCCTTGTTATAGGTGGTACTCAAGCAGCGGGGTGGAGGTTGGGGGAGTTTGTAGTGAGGATGCAGGCATGTGCTTGGAGGGGGGCAGGGGCAGGCACAGGAGGAGGCCTGGGCCCGCTCAGCCTTTGTTTAAGACCTACCTGACCTTACTGCTGTGCAGGGAGTTCCAGCACCATTGAAGTCCAGCAGCTCTCCTGCCTCTTGAGTTACAGGCCGTGTGCCCCTCCTGTCAGTGTTAAAAAAAACTGTGTGGCTCGGTCAGCTTCAGGTTTAAAGGTTTGGTCATCGGGTCTCTAAACATTCCTGAGTCCCCCATTTTGAGGTGTAGCTTTGTCAGTCACATGGAATTTCATCCTACTAAAAAGGAGGCCCAGAGAGAGCAGCATCCCTGGAGAGGACAGTTGTCAGTGGGGTCCAGCTCCAAGGGTGGCTCAGAGGAACTGAGGCATTATCGCCCGGGTGCTCACCTTCACTCTCTGTTCACTTGTTTACTACCTTTGTGTGGTTAGGAGTGCACCCCAACTTCTAGCGAATGCTATGTGAGCACTTGGCCCCTGGGTTACCAAACCGTCCCCCACTCACTACACATCTCAAATGCAGGTTTCTGCATGGCCCCATTTACCCCAGGTAGTTGTTACATGTACAGGAAAAGTTGAGATCCTGTCTTCTGGATGCTGCCTGACGTGTAGAACAGCTTTCCATGAAGGAAGGAACCCCAGTACCTGGCTTCTCCTCCACCTTCTGCTGCCAGCAGCCATGCCCGCCCATTGTCGCTGACTCTCGTGTTGCAGAAGAGAAGTTCCAGCCCCACCTGCTAGGTGGCTGCCACCTGGCACTCTGGGGTGCTCTCGCTGCTGTGAATTACTGATGCTGCCACTGACAACTAGGAATCCATAGGGTCTGCCTAGAGCGTTGCTTGGGGAAGGTATACGGGACTAGTGCAGTCATTTTCTAGGTAAACTGTGCTTTCTCTCGGGTTAGACGGATTGGTGAGTTGAGCCAATGGTGCGGCTGGAAGAGTGAGTCACTACAACTGTACACCTCCCTCTGCTGAAGGAATGTCTCCTTGTGGAGGAGCCATAGTCTGAAGTCTTTCAGAAGCCGCCAACCCTGGCTAGTGATTTTACAGAATGATGTGTATGTAACAGATTGTCTCTTCTTTTTTACGTAGCATTAAAACTTCCTTTTGGCAAAACAACGGTGATGCATTTGGTGGCAAGAGAGACCCTGCCAGAACCCAACTCACAAGGTAAGCCCACCATGGAAGGCGCCTCGCTCAGGCTCCCGAGACAGGCAGTCATGCCTGCTTCTGCTTAGACACACGAATGAACAGGGAATTTTCATAGCTCATGAATTAGGCTTGTGGAAGAAGTAACCAGACGGGCTTTGAAACATGCCAAAATCTCAAGATCCCTTATTCACAGGGATGTAGTTTTTTAAAACAAGCACTGAGCAAACCTCAGGCTGTTTTGACTATGCCTCAGCATTTTACCTGTCCTCCCAAGACACAGCGTGGCTAAATCAGGCTGCCTTTGTTTCCCCAGGTCAGAGGAATCGGGAGAAGACGGGTGAGAGCAACTGCTGTGTGATCCTGTGACTGTCGCCAGCGTGCGTGCTGCAGACTGTTGATGGGCTCAACAGCCTCAACGCCTGTAGGACCGTCGTCCCCTGCACACCCCGTGGGACTGAATTACTCATAAACTCTGTCGTCTCTTCTCACAAAGTAAAAAGAACCAAGAACATTTTCAGTCTGGTCCTTTATTCCTTGTATCTCTCGTCTGCATTGAGCAGTCTGAAATGCACAGTGGTCTCCAGGGGAAGTGGCAAGTCTCCCTCGGCAGAAACCGGTTGACTTGCTGCCAGAAAGATCATCCGCAGAAGTCAGAAAGCGAGTGTTGAAGTACAATTTGCACAAAAAAATATATTTTTTTTTTCTCATCACCAGAGTCTGTAAGCACCTGTGGTTGCCAGAAGTACTCTTGTGTCCCGTCCACACTGGAGGACAGACACTCAGCATCCGTGAAGTTAATAGCAGGCCAGTCGGACAGGGAAAATGGGAAGGAATCTAAAATGCTGGGTGAATTCTACCAAAGTCAGCTTTGGTGGCTGTCCTCACAGGATATCAGACTGGGTGTGACTGTTGTCACTGCAGCAAATGAGGAGCCTGCCTGCTGCTCAGGGACTCTGCAGAGGGGACCTCTGCCACTTGCGCACCGAGTCCTCCCCGCAGCCGGCTCATCCAGACTGCACGAGGGGTGGCCATGCGTCCCTAGCCTTAATGTGGAAGGGCCAGTGGCTCGGGGACTGTCACTGCAGAACCGGTGAGAAGCCCCAGGTACTGATCCAATTGTGTATTTGAATATCAGAAATTGTAAAACTTCCACCACTGTCACTCACCCTGTAACCATGCCCTGCACTGTGCCTACTCACGAGAGAGCCAAGGGACCCTTTAAAAAGTCTCCACACACTAATTTTGTTCGTTTCTGTAGTTTGCATTCTGAATCAGTGCTTGCAATTGTATTAAAACCACAAGCTGAGTTTTAAGGCATACATGATTAGTAGCGCCACTCTTATTTTTATCAATAATTTAAAGATTGATATGCTATAAATAAACAGTTTGCACAGCACTGAAGCATGAGCTAATTACATCTAAACCTGTAAAAAAAAAAAAAAAGATTTTATATATATATTTTTTTTTCACTGGGAAGAAATCTTCCTGGATGAAATTACAAATATGTGTAGATTATATTTAATAAAAAGACAAAATATCTAACTGTAGAGCGCAAATATAGATTGGCGTGTAGCATATAGTCCAGTATTCCATATCAGTAACTTTATCCAGCCATTTTAAAGATGGAGTCGCAGACTACATTGTGTTGTGTATTTAATGAGGGCCTTGGCTGTCAGCGGCATTAAGTGTAAATGGTCTCCCTGGTCGTCTGTTTAAGTGCAGTCAGGTTACTTTATTCATTGCTAATGCTTTGATGAAAGGCTTTATATGCAGTAGATCTACGAAAATATTGTTCATACTGATCAGAATTAAATTTGTATAGAGCAGAGTTTTAAAGTGAATGTACATAGCACTAACCCTCTTCTTTCTGCTACCTGTACTTAATAGATTTCTTCTGTAAACTGAATAAAAAAAAATTGTAGTCCATTTGGTTGGTGATTTAAAGGCCGATAACTGTTTAAGCATTGTCTTGTCTGTTTTACAGTTAATTTCCTACTCTTTTGGGTCTTTGAAAATTCATTCACTCACCACTCTGTTGCTGTTTGGGAGTTCCCAGTGTCTTTACTAGTCACCTGGTTGGTGCGAGGCACAGTGGCCCGGGTTCTGTCTGTCAGTGCTGAAATGGCACCTGCTGGGTAGGTAGCTGCTGGCTGAAGAAGGCTCCAGCTGTTAGCCCTAGTGACTGTCTTCTGTTAATCACCTTAACACTTGGATTCTAGTTGCTCTCTCTGTCTTCCCAAAGTGAGAGAATTTCAGCTCATTGTGTTTGGACTGTTAAAAATACCCTCTATTGACCTTCCATATATTTTGTGTGTGTTCCCACATGGCACGAGACTTTATGAGACCAGTTTGGAGTTTGCTACATGGGATAAGCTGGCTCATCAGTAGAGAAGGAATTAGCTCACTCAATACCTAATATCATAGTTGTACCAAATTTTAAAAGGATTAAAAGTAGAAGTAAAATTCTATACAGAAAACACCCAAAATTTGCTAGTGTGTATACATGAAAACGCTAGACTTCTTTAAGAAAACAAACAAACAAAAAAAGCCCTTGGTTAATCCCAGCACTTGGGAGGTAGAGGCAGGCGGATCTTTGTGAGTTCGAGGCCAGCCTGGTCTACAAAGCGAGTCCAGGACAGCCAGAGATATTCAGAGAAACCCTGTCTCGAAAAAACCAAAAAAAAAAAAAAAAAAAGCCCTTGGACCGCTGCTAATGGGATGGATCACACTCAGGGCCGAGATCGGACGTTTCTGCCCCGATAGCCTTGGGCAGTGCCCAGACCCAGTGACCCAGCCTGTCCAGAGAGCCTGAGTCATGGGCCCGACCCCCAGCCCTGTAACTCAGTCGCCGGTCACAGCATCCTAGGCTTAAGTGCTCTGCACAATGGAGGTCTTTTTGTTAATTTTAAACCTCAGCTTGCCGTCCTGGTTGAAGTTGTTGGCTCTCTCTTCAAGGTAAGCCCTGTCTGACACCCTCATTCATGTGGAGACCTCCTCACAGCCAAACAGGCCTCTGTCCTGACCTCGTCTTGACCCACGCTGCCACCATTTCTGTTAGCCAGTGCATGGTAAGCCATGTTTAATGTGACAAGAAATCAAAACCTTCTTCACCTGTGGGAAAATGGTCCTTTTCTTTTGAATGGCTTCCATTCGGGTTTTCTTTCCTAATTCTTTATCTTTCTACTCCTTTTTTCGTTTTCCATTTATTTTATGACATTTGAATAAAATTCAGCATGGCCTCAGTCTCTCCTCTGCTGTTCACCTAGGTGAGAGGAAGGTGACCAACCAGAATTTCCTCCACCTCCATACCATCCTCCTTGGTAACCATTGTGGGCATTCCATCTCCCACCCCCAATGCATCATTTTGTCCTGCAGCCAGCCAGTTTTCTCAGCACCATTTCCATGCCAAGATGTGCTGGGGCTCTTGGAGCACAGGCAGCAGTTCATCTGTGGCTCCTCACGTACCCCACACCCCCCCAGGCGCTTTCCTCAGAAGGTCGTCACCCTACCCTTCCCATACTGAAGGAATCATGGACAGAGCCAATGGCGAGATCCCTTTCCTGTCAGTCTGTGTACTTGCCACCAGGTCAACCATTTAAATACTGTCTTCTCCACACTGGCAACTTCCAAGAGATACAGAGTAGACTGAGTGAATAAAAGTTAGGAGAAAGGGGCAGCAAGCCTCCTCATGCACCAGTGAGGAACTGGGTGAGCGCGGCTTTAAGTGGGGTTTCTGAAGTGGCCCCTGAAAATGGGTTGTTTGTGGGCATGCATGCAGTGCTGGTGCCGGGATTTGGCTCCCTTTAAGACTGCAAGAAAGTGAATGAAGGGATCTGGTGGGGAGCTCTACAGAGGCAGAGCAGTGTCCCCAGTTCCCCACCGTGGCCGCTTCCTCTTGGGACGCCACATTCTGTGTCTCACTAATTGGTCTCAGAACAGTTTCTGGACTCCGCTGTGTCTCTCCAGTTTGATAATACTGCATCCTTGAATGTCAGTACCCTAGCAACAGCTGGGTTTGGACAGTGGGCGACTTCAGGAAAGCTGATGTTTCTGTCTCGGTGTTCCAGCTGTTTGGTAGGTTTGGTGTGAAGACTGCTTTTAAACAAAGCCATCTCTGCCCAAGAATGTACATGAGCCCTGTTGCAAAGCTTCATGTGATGATCCAGGACATCCACTCTAAATTTTAGGAAAGCAGTCTGCAAAAAACGCCAGAGGACACAACGTGGATGAGCCCAGGTACGAGTCAAAAGGATGACAGCGATGAGAAAGCATGGAAAACGTGCTCCGTGTTAGCGAAAGGCCTGACGGTTCGATGAGATGTGGCTGTAGGGTGTGTGTGTGCCCAGCCTGGAGCCTGGGCCATAAGAACCACTGTGTTTAACCTGTCATAGCTGGACACCATATTTCAGGTCTACATTGTCCTTTAGCATTGGGCTAGATGGGTGTGGTGGCTCAGGCCTTTAATCCCAGCATTGAGTACCACACCAGCACACTCTACATAGAGAGTTCTACTCCAGCCGAAGGCTGCACGGTGATGCCCTCTCTCAAAAATATAAGTAAATAAAATAGGTAGGTAGGTAGTTCAAAGAAGAAGGCTCAGCGATTGGGTACTTGCCAAGGCTCTGGGTTCCTCCCAGCATTGAAAGAAATGTACGTCATGAGGTCTGAATTCAAAACTCCTCAGTGTTTCTAATCTAGATTACAGCTGCTGGCTTCTGTCTAGCTCCACATGAGAAAAACTGGCAAGATGTTGTATCGACATGGTTTGATGACTCTGAATCTTGCTTGACAAGGGTTCTGATAATGTTTTAAAATAGTTTATTATTATTATTATTATTATTACATTTATTTATTAGGGGGAGGGCACATGTATAAGGGAAGATGGTGGTAGTTAATTCTCTCCTTCCACCACGGGGCTCTGTTGTAGGATATCCACTGGGGAAGATGTGCTCGGACATGGGTTTAAACCAATAGAACATCATTAATAGCCACCCGGGGACTACTCTGGCTATTTGGGATCCCATCATAGCTCTGAACCTTTCTCAGGGTGAGCTTTTAAGTACAAAAGCCACATCCTGGGCTGACATACTTCAGTTAGTAAGAACAGTTAGCCAGAAGTGGAGCTACAGAAGCCAAAAAGCAAGGTTAGGACATTTAGAGACTTTCCCAGAACTGTGGACTGTGGTGGAATGGGTCTTGGTTTTCATTTGGTCAGGTGGTGCTGTCTAGGAGCTCTTCCTGAATGACATTTCTTCCATCATGGCATCAGCTGTGCTTACGTCTGGGCCCCTGTTACAGTAGTGTAGACAAAAGGGTACACTGTGGGACATACAGTGACACACTACAACTTCCACAGACTTTTTTTTTCTTTTGGGGGGAGGAGGTTGCCAGGGTGGAGGGACCGATACGAGGGGAGAGGGAGATGAGTAGGATTGGGATGCATGATGGGAAATTCACAAAGAACCAATAAATTTTTTAAATAATCTTTAAAAATATGCATATATATGCCAGATTTAAAACCAAAAACTATACTTAAAGAGAAGACCATTGATTCTCAACCCTGACCTGTACACTAGAATCACATAGTTTTTAAAATTTATTATTTTCGAGGCAGGATCTCACGTAGCCCAGACTTACCATGATCTACACGGCTTTGGGGATTGACCTAACTAAGGTGACAGAGAATAAGGAAAAGACATTTGTAAATACATGTATAACCTGGGATCAGATGGCTATGCTTGCTCTGATGGAGTAACCCAGAAACTCAGCTCGCGTGCTTATAAGTCTGGATGGAGGAGGCGGGTTTATTGTATAGTATACAGATGAGCAAGGAGGCAGGCAGGCTTAGTGATGTCAGCCAGAGGCTACTGTAGAGCAGCAGGCTGAGGCTGCAGCCATCCAGGAGGAGGGAGCCGTGGTTGAGTTTCTGCATGCAATCAGACCAGAGGAAGCTTTTGCCATCCCTCTGAGTCTCACCCGGGGGTGGCTTTGCCAATCCCACAGGTCTGTTGCATTTGGGTTTTTGACACACGACTCTGATGGGGTCAACAGCACACATTCGCTCGGATTCCTCCACTCCCTACACAAGCTAGCATCCAACTCAGCTTGTCCAAAACGACCCTGACTTCTGATCCTGCCTCTGAATGCTGGGATTGCAAACATGAACCACCAATACCCGGCTAGTACCGTGCTGGGGACCAAAGACCCCAGGGCTTGGTGGATGCTAGGCAAGCTCTCTGCCAACTGGGCTACATCCCCAGGCCTGAGACTTTAAATCTTGTTATGTCTGCTGAGTCTCACATTGTTTAAATTAAATCTGAATGCTTGTGGCTCAGCAGATGCCTTGGTGGTTTTGTTTTTGTTTTTCAAATGACTAAAAACAACTACTTAAATAAAAAGAATGCAAGGGAAAACTGGGGAAAGGCGAATGGGAACAGGAACAGGCCAGTGACAGCAGGCACAGGCAGGCAGGAAGGAAGCAGGTGCATGGAGTTCTGCTCTGGGCTGCAATGGCACCTCTGCACTGCAGGAGCCGTCCCTCTGTCCAGTTCCACCAGCTGTGGGGAGTGCAGGACTCCCAGGTACCCTCACCATCATGGCTCTGAGACCACAGGAAATCTCAAGCAACCAGGCCTCTGGTCCACACCTTCTCTTCCTGGAGCCCCATAGGGCCTCAGAACACATCCCACCCCCTACCACACCCCCCCCCATTTCCAAAATCCTTCCCTGTGGATGAAACTTAGTCGCTACACGAAACCTGCCATGGTGGATTCACGCAGCAGCATACTCCCTATGAGCTACTTTACTAGCAGTTGTGAAATTACTCTGTGAAGATCAGACAGTGGCCCCCCCCCCCCCCCACAGGAGACTGAAGGCTTTGTAGGAATCCTAAAAGGTTCTGGATCTTGAGTGAATGGTAGTTATTTATTTGAAGACTGTGATGGATAGTGTGAATTGTCAACTCACCAAGTTGTAGATTCACCTAAGAGACAAGCCTTGGCACACCCATGAGGCATTATGTAGGCCTCAAAGCCCACCACTAGTGACACACCTTCTCCAATAAGGCCACGCCTCCTAATCCTTCCCTAACAGTTCCACTAACTGGGAACCAAGCATTCAAACACATGAGCCCATGGAGGCTCAAATTCAAAACACCACAGTTGGGTTAAGTGAGGTGGGGAGACCTGCCCATGTGGGTGGCAACATTCCCCAGGTTGGGATCCCAGAGTGTATACAAAGGAGAAACTGAGTCATGCACAAACATACATCTGTTGCTTTCTTCTTCCTAACTGGACACAGTGTGACCAGCTGCCTCAAGCTCCTGCTGCCTCAACTTCCCTGCCATTGATGGACTTGATGCCCTTGACCTTGAGCTGAAACCAACCCTCCATTGATTTGTTTTTGTCAGAAGCAGAGACAAGGCGCCAAGGTAGATCTCAATAAAAAACAAAGCAAAAATAAACATTTAATAAGCAGCTTCCATGTGCCAGGAAAAAAAAAAGCACTTCTTCATCCTATCTTCAGACTAGATTAGAAAAGCAGACACACACACACAACCCAAGAAGCCATATGAGGTTGCCCTGGGTTTCCCTGAGAGACTCTAGGAAGAGACTCTCTGAAGAGACCAACACCAGTTCCAGTGGACTTAGTGATGTAGATCCCCTATGCCCAGAGTGGGCAGGTCCCAGCCTAGCAGTTGAAGTTACTGAGGTAAGCAATTTCCACTGCCCACTGGTCTTCAAACTGAGACGTCCATTTCCCTTTTCTTCCTTCAGAAGCAGCCGAGAGCACAGGGGCTTCCCAGGCATGCGCCTCTGGACTGGACCTGCACTGTCATCCCTCTGGGCTCCAACCTACTGGCTGCAGAGCCTGGGCTTGCCCACCTCCATGACTGTGGGAATTAGTTCCTTCTAACAAAACCCTTCCTGTACACATATCCCATCAGTTCTGTTTCTCTGGGGAATTCTGACTAATACACTCAAAGGCTTTACCTTAGAACATAAAGGCTTGGCAATGTGCTGGAGGGTATGACATCATCAGGGACTTACCTGATTGGTTCCTTCTCTGCTGACAGCACCCCCCCAATCCTATTCTTTCTCATGCTCTGTCTCCTCCCAATCCTATTCTTTCTCATGCACTGTCTTCTTTTGTCTTTCACATTGCTAGAGTTTGAACTCAGGTCCTTGTATATGTTAGGTATGTGCTGAATCACTGAGCTACATGTCTGCCCACCCTTTGTTTTTAGGGCTTCACTTTCCTCTTTCCCTACCAGGTTAGAGTCTCTCTCTCTCTCTCTCTCTCTCTCTCTCTCTCTCTCTCACACACACACACACACACACACACACACACACACACACACACATTGGTGGTGCGACCCAAGCCTTAGGGGAGCCCTTAGGGATTCCAAGTCAGACAAAATGTTCTTTGCTCTCAGGAAGCCCAGTTGTCTAGTGGGAAGCTGGAAAGCAGAGCTGAGAAAGCAGCAATTGTGACAAGACATAGGCTATCATGAGAATACAGTGGGTGGGCACTGAGCCCTAAATAAGAAAGTCAGGACTGACCCTTAGATGCTGTCTGAGCAAAATCCTAGAAACAAGTACCAGGGGCCCATCTGTTCATGGCAGCGTTGTTCAGAAGGATGGGGACAACCTCAACATCCATTAGTGAACTGACAGCGGACAGATAATATGAAGGGACACAGAGAGAGCCGCTATCCAGTCCAGAGGGGGGGAAGGAAGTTCTGACACAAGCCAGGGCAGGATTGCCTACAGTAAGTAGTAAATGTACAAAATGGTGGCTGTCGTCCGTTAAAAGGGGGAGGAGTAGAAGAGGGTATTTAATGGCTATGGAGTTGCAGACTGGGAAGAGAAGATCATGGAAATTGGAAATGATGATGGTTACAGGACGTCCTGAATGTATATGATGACTTTAAAAAATGCTAATAAAAAATAAAAATGGTTATCTATGTGTTTGCCTTAGTCACTGTTCTATTGCTACCAAGGCAACTCTTATAAAGCAAAGGATTTAACTGGAGGATGGCTTACAGTTTCAGGACTTTGTCCATTGTCGTCATGGTGGGGAGCATGGTGGCACTCAGGCAGGGTGCTGCAGAAGTGGCTGAGAGGTACATCCTGATCCAAACAGGGGAGATGGGGGACAGGGTTGGGCCTGGGCTGGGCTTTTGGAACTTCAAACAAAACAAAACAAAACAAAACAAAAAAAACCCACATGTCCACCCCCAGTGACGCACTTCCTCCAACAAGGCTACACCTCCTTAATCCTTCTAATCCTTTCAAACAATTTTACTCCCTGGTGCCTAAGCATTCAGATATAAGAGCCTATGTGAGCCATTCTTACTCACAACTACTACCATGTTGTATGTATTTTATCATACAGAAAATATCAGGGCTAGCGATATAGTTCAGTGCACAGTGCTTGCCTAGTACAGGGAGGATCCTGGACTCCATCCTAACATTGTCTAGAAGAAGTTCCTGCACTAAGAAAGATAAGGAACTGGGAGAGGGGGAGAGCAGAGAAGATACCGGGTCATTGTGGAAACGGAAATGCCAAGGCCCCTACTGTGAGGGTATGAGCTGGCCAGAACACTCTACAAGTCCCTCAACACGTCCAGAACCTGGAGGATATGAGAGCAGGAATAATTAAGGAAGCTGAGTTTGGATATCTAAGCAGGGACCATGACATGAGCGGCCTTGCAAGCCTTGCCAGTGATTGCGGCATCGGGAACTTTCCCCAAGACCCTTTGCATAAGTCACTGTCATCCCCGTGTGTCCACGAGTGAACCCCAACCACCATCTTGGCATAGGATTCCTCCACTTCCATATCTCTAGTGTGGCAAATTATAAACCACTTTGTCTTTGTGGAAATGCAGATTATAAGGAACTGAGACGTCCAAGATGAGAAGACGACAT
Organism: Lophiomys imhausi; assembly: GCA_907164525.1. Lineage (NCBI taxonomy): Eukaryota > Metazoa > Chordata > Mammalia > Rodentia > Muridae > Lophiomys > Lophiomys imhausi. The sequence continues at coordinate 2,365,792 of CAJQZJ010032578.1, read as the reverse complement.
GAAAGTGTTTTTGCAAATTGTTGGGGGACTTGCTGCTCATGCAGAGTTCACACGGATAACAGGCAGAACCACATTTGTGGGGGGAGGGTTCGTGATTTTTCTTATTGATTCTTTGTGAATTTCACATCATGTACCCCAATCCCACTCATTTCTCAGTCCTTCCATATCCTCCCTGCACCCTTGTAACCTCCGCCCACAAAAGGAAATCTAAATAAACCACCACCAACAACAAAACATCTTGCCACGGTGTGTCCCACAGTATACTCTTTTGCCCAAACAGCTTCACTTGCAAATACTCGTTGCAGTGAGTCATTGGTCTGGCTCAAGGCCTCTCTGACTTCCGCTACACTATCAATACTGAACCCTCGCCAAGACTCCTCTCAGACACCCTGCTGTTGCCTTGAGTCATGGAGATCCGCAACTTTGGGTCTGCAGAACCAGCCTCTTCGTGTGCTCCAGCAGAATATAAATCAGGTAGATGTTGGGGTGGGCCAACTCAAAGCCCTGGCCCTGGGCCTGGGTGATAGCTGAGTTACTGAGTTGGTCAGGCCACCAGCTGTCCTGCACCAGGGCCACCAGGGCCATCTTTGCCAGGCTACCCAGGCAAGGGGGGGGGAGCCAGCTCTCCTGTGCCCGGTCACTGGTGACATCACGGTGTAGTGGCTGGTAGGAGGCTGGGTCAGCTAGTGTGAACTTTGTACATCATCATGGCCTCAAGTGGCAGCACAGACCTCTCACGTCAGCCTGTTCCTCATAGTTCTGCCTCTCTTCATAGAGGACAAACCCATTCCACCACATACTGGCTCATTGCCGTGGCACCCACCCTGGCCCTCACTGCCCAGCTGCAAGCCAGGCTAGTGGCTGGTAGGCTTATTTTTTTCTAAGATAGGTACTTACTATGTAGCTCAGGCTGGCCTCACATTCAGAGATCTGCCTGCTTCTACCTCCCAAGTGCTGAGATTAAAGATATACCCTACCACTCGAGCCCTAGGACCATGTTTCTTAACTTGGATTCATTCATGGCAGCTGTTTTCATTTTAGCTGGGCTGATAAAAGAAACTGAAGTGTTCCACTCAATGGTGGCACACGCCTTTAATCCCAGCACTTGGGAGGCAGAGGCAGATGGATCTCTGTGAGTTCCAAGACAGACTGGTCTACAGAGCGAGTTCCAGGACAGCCAGGTATACATGGAGAAACAATGCCTAGAAATACCAAAATTCTTTGAAATTTTGAAAGAAACAAACAAACAAAAGAAAGAAGGAAGGAAGGGAAAGATTGTGTGTGTGTGTGTGTGTGTGTGTGTGTGTGTGTGTGTATAGAGAGAGAAATTGAAGTAAAATGCAAGAAACCCTGAACTGTCACAGTGGCTTCTTCTTCATTAAAGACGTGTATCCTTTCTAAGACTGTGGAAAGAAAAATTTTGAAATGGAAGAGGAGGAGGAAGAGGAGGAGAAAGAGAGGCTGGTGGTTTTTGTGAGTTGGCCCTACTTAATTTTTGTCAACTTGACACAAACTAGGGTCATCTGGGAAGAGGGAATTTCAATTAAGGAAATTGATATTTCCTCCATCGAATTGGCCTGTGGGCGTGTCCTTGGGGCGTTTTCTTGATTGATGATTGGCGTGGGAGGGCTCGGCCCACTGTGGGCGGTGCCAACCCTGGGCAAGTGGCCCTGGGTGTATAGTAAAGTAGGTTGAGCAAACCGCGGACAGCAAGCCAGTAAGCAGTGTACCTCCCTCCAGGTTCCTGCCCTGAGCTTCTGCCCTTTCTTCCCTCAGTGATGGGCACAGTGCTGAAACTGACCTGTTTCTCACTGAGCTGGTTTTAGTCGGTGTTTGATGGCAGCAGCATAAAGCAAATAGAACACTTGTCAATTTCTGACGACACCGATCAGTTCCATGCTGAGGGAAAGGCTGCTATGGCTTCCACCTGACCTCCTGGAATCTTGCCCATCTCATAGCTATTCTTGTATGTTTTATATTACTAACATGTCTGTCCACAAGCCTTCACATGTTGTAACCTTAGTTTTAACTCCACGTTTAAATAGCTTCTGTTGTCGCTTGTAATCTGTCCTGTGGTTTTTCTGTTCATTTTCATGGTTTTACTGGTGGTGGTAGTTTGGGGTATAGTGAGACTGGGCCTTACACTGTCACTCAGGTTGCCTAGAACTCCTAGCTATCCTCCTGCCTCAGCCTCCTGAGTATTAGGACTACAAGTGTGAGCCACTGTGCGCGGCTATTGCTTTGTTTAAAATCACGATTCCTCCATTAGTTGGTAAGATTTCCTCTAATATGCTCATCCAAGAAGATGTCTGCAGAAGCCCGGTGCCTTTGCACATGAACAGCATGTGACAGGGTGACCTTTAGTGGCACACCTCCCTTCAGTGATTTGTAGACATGGCTTCGTCGTTTTTAGGGCTTTGATTATTTTTGGGGGGGTTTTGTTTGTTTGTTTTTGTTTTTCAAGACAGGGTTTCTCTGTGTATCCCTGGCTGTCCTGGAAATCGCTCTGTAGACCAGGCTGGCCTCGAACTCACAGAGACCCACCTGCCTCTGCCTCCCGAGTGCTGGGACTAAGGGCATGCGCCACCACTGCCTGGATATGGGATTTGGTTATTGTAAACAACACAGGCCCGCCCGTCAAAGTGGTTTCAATTGCTATTGATTTTTTTTTCTAGACACCTGGACATTTTCTTAGCTTGTCTTAGCACAGAAACCTCAGAACCAAAATTCCCTAGAACACGAGGTATACCTTCAGTCTGTGCATTTAATTCTATCTGGAAGATTTTGTACACACACACACATACACACACACACACACACACACACACCTTCCCTTCCTCCTTCTCTCATCTCCTTCCTCTCTTCTGTATTTCAGATAATGTTGCCCAGGTAGCCATTGTTCTCCTGGGCTAAAGCAAGCCCCATCTTACTCCAGCGTCACCAGGTCTGTGTTTTGCACACATCTTCATGAAAGTCTTGTGACCCGACCCCCTCCCCCTTTACTCCTGGGTCCTCTTCAGCCCCGTGCCTGTCTACTCTCCCCTCTGCGTGTGTGAACAGCTTTGTCCCCTTCATTTGCACTCACTTTCATTTCTGCATGTCTTTCTTCTGTCAGCACTTTTTGATTTCCAGCTGTGTCTAGGGCTTTGACATTTTAACTTCACACGCTGGTTCTCGGATTGCAGTGGTCTGGACTTTAAAAGAAATGCAGTGGGCAGACAGGAAAAGGGAAGCTGGATGTGCAGGCTCACTGGCCAAAAGCACACCATGCAACTGCTGCTGGTGGGGCCCAGGATCCCTCCACCTGGCTGGAGGGGTGTAGCTAATGTTCCCACGTGGACTTCAGATGATCCTTCCCACTTAGGGGCAACTCTGAAACCTTCGTTTCTGGAAGAAAGCCCCCTTGCTCTTCCCTGTCTGACATCTCTGATCCTCTACACCTCCATCTCCTCAGACCTCCCCACACTCCTACAAAGTGTTCTTTTAGTTTATTTCTCATTCTGCCAGTCAGGGTGAAGCAGGGAAAGCCTCTGATGCCTACAGTCCACACGGTTATTTAATCGCTTGGCTCTTTAACGATTTTTATTGGAATATATTAATTTACAAAACAGTGGGTTTCATCATGAGATTTTCACTCAAAGTACCTACAGATCAGGTGCTTTGGTCGCATTCGGCATCCCCTCCCAGTCCTAAAACATTTTCCTTTTGCTTTCATGTCTTGTGGGGAACCAAGAAAGTCTGGTGATGGAAGCCCGGGTGGATGTGTGAGGAACATATAAGCCCTGAGTGACAGGTATTATTGACAAGGACCATTGCCTCAGATCCGTGGAAATTGGCGAAGCCCTCCTCTGGTGTGGGTATTGATTGATCTTGTATGCAAAAATGAGCAATTGTAGCTTCCTGCTGCCAGCTGACTGCAACCTGAGACTGCTTGCCTCCAGAGACCTCCGCACCAAGCCTTAGCTAAGCAGCCCTCTCTGTGCTGCACATAGTAGACTTGCTGAGGTTCAGGTTGGGCTACTGCATTGTATGGTTAGTTGGTGTTCTCTCCATCAGAGTGAGCTCAGCCCACAAGATCCCCACTTTTCTCTGTGTGTGTCTGTTCTCCAGGGTCAAGTCTACAGACATATGGGACATCTGGAAGTCTCTTTTTGGTTTTGACCTCCAGAGTCTGCCTTTAAGAGAAAATCGATGCTATTCGTCTTTCTGAGTTTGGTGTACTTCACTTAATGTTCCAGAGACATCCGCTTCCAAATAATTTCGTTGTCCAAGATGGCTGAATAAAATTCTATTGTATATGTACAGTATAATTTCTTTACTCACTCATCTGGGAGTTTAGGCTGGTGTAGCTAAACTGTTTTGGCTACTTTGTTGGGTTCTTTTTCCTACCTCGTTACACCACCCCTATCCCTTCCAATTCCCCAACACTAGGTAGGAGAGAAAGCAAGGAAGGGAAAGGAGGCATCGATATCTTTAGACTACTTCCTGCTGATTTGGGCCATCGAGTTCCTTGGGATGGGTTTGATCTTTGTAGTCAGGATAACTCCAACCAGCAACCAGTAGTCCAGCAACTAGGGGAAGCAGCAACCACTGCCTCTCCTGGAGCTCTGGCATTCATTTACCCTCTGAAGCGTCCCCAGAATTCCAATCCTAAATTGCCCTCAGCTGGAAAAATCATGTCCCTGCTAGAGCAGGAGACAGATCATAGTCAGCTGCTGTGGACAAGCCGAAGCAGACCCATACCCCCCCCCCCCCCCCCCCCCCCCCCCCCCCCCCCCCCCC
>CAJQZJ010032578.1:2288561-2341349 GCA_907164525.1 Lophiomys imhausi | reverse complement strand
ACACACACACACACACACACACACACACACACACACACACACACACACCATACATAGTCCAGGACTCAAAATCAGAACCCTGAACAACATGCTATTATTTACCACCAGTATTATGTTTATGACTCCATTCCCAAACCATTCCATTTGTATATATCTAGCAAGTCTATTGCTGACCACTGAGGATATATGGAAAAGACAGCAGGCTATTACCTGTACCCTTGGAATAACACGAGGTGTAATACACAGTGGCCATTTGTACTGGGGAGAAATAGCCATCAGAATACAGAAGTGGGTGTTCAGGAATGGTTGTCTGAGGACCCGCGCCATACATGAAAAGAAAAAAAAAACGACAGAAAATAAGATGTGTTCTTCACAGAGCAGTGGGTGAATACAAAGGCCTTGGGGCAAAGAAGATCTTTGAAAATTCCAGAAATTTCTGGCTGGCCCTTGTGACGCTTGTGAAGGGGTCTAGCAGGAGATGGTCATGGGATGCATCCATGAAGTGAAGAGAGGGCAGAACCTTGTTAGCGTTTCTCTTTAGGGTGGAGGGACATCACTGAAGTATTTTAAGTGGGAAAAATGACATAATCCTGCTTCTCAAAGAGTCTTTGTGGGCCACTGGTGGGGGGAAGGCAAGAGAGGAGAGTGGCTAGCAGGCTGCTGCCATCAGCTGTGTGACACACAGCGGTGACATCCGTGGAGACAGAGAGCAAAGGGCTTGGGTCGTGGCTCCTAGTGGAACAGGACACAAGAGTGAGCGGTGGTACCTAACAACAAGGTGCCTCGGAGACCAGGTGTGGGTGGTCCTACTCGCTGAGACACAGAGGAAGGGAATGATCCTACTGAGGGAGGGGGACTTGAAGGACTCTGTGAAGATGGCACATCTAAGTGACACTATTGAGAGGATGGCTTAAAGAGAAAGCCGAAGCCTGTGCTACAAAGAGAGACAAGGACCAATCCTTGCAAGGTGGTCAAGAAACAGGATCAAAACCAGGACAGCGTGTGTTGTGTAAACACTGTGCTCAAAAGCAAGCAGGGGAGTAGATGGTTCATTTGGCTATGGGTTACAGGCCATCTCCAAGGGACACCAGGGAAGGAACTTGGAGACAGGAGGTGAAGCAGAGACACGGAGGAGCACTCCTTACAGGCGTGCTTAGCTACCTTTCTTTCTTTCCTTCTTTCTTTCTTTCTTTCTTTCTTTCTTTCTTTCTTTCTTTCTTTCTCTCTTTTTTTATTTTTTTATTTTTTTATTTATTTGAGACAGGGGTTCTCTATGTAATGGCCCTGTCTGTCTGTCCTGGAACTTTCCCCAACTCTTTGTTGTTGTTTGTTTTGCTGTTTTAGACAGGGTCTCACTATGTAACCCAGGCTGACCCCGAACACATTAGGTAGACCAGGCTGGCCTCAAGCACACAGAGATCCCCTTGCCTCTGCCTCCTTAGTGCCAGAATTAAAGGTGTAAGTCACCATGCCTGGCCTAACTCTTGCTTTTTTGTTTTTTGTTTTTTTTGAGACAACTCTAAGTATCCAGCCCAGGCTACCCTAGATGGCTCCATCCCCTTGCCTCAGCAACCCTAGTGCTGCAGTATAGCTGTGCACCACCAAGCTCAGTCCTGCCCGTATCTCTTTTGATGCTCAGTATCTCAAACCGAGTCTCCATCATTTATCACCAGGAGGCTCTAGCTAATTTCTCCTTTTTTTCTTCAATGGTTCAAAAACTTTAAATAGCTTTTCTGGCTTTCTCTCTTCCCTAACGTTGTTGTGAGATACTGAAAACGTCTAAGAAACATCTGAGGAAATGAAGAGGAACCTCAGAACATGCACTTGCTCTTGTAAGAAGTTTGAGGGTTTTTTTCTCTCTCTCAAATTTTATTTTGTTAAACTAACTACATTATAGGAAATTGCCAATGGAGGAATATCGACTTTTTGAAGCTAGAGTGGTGCTTCCGAAAGAGATTACATGGCTTTTATTGAAATCACAGAGTGACTTGGTGCTGTTCGTGCCCTCTGTAATGGCCTGGGGGGAGAGTGAAGGATGGGTAATGGCCATGAGAACAGAATTTCATTAAAGGGTGGGAAGGGATGAGGATTCCAGCTCCTAGATAATGTAAGGGTAAAAACTGGAGATTGGGAACAAGAGGAAAGAAATGAAACAAGATAGAGTGGAACAGAGCCTCCTACCGCCAACCAGTTTCTTACTGTTCTCAGCAAGTCTTACCACATCTCTCCGTTTGAGCTAGAGCTTCCTGGGTCCAGGCTGGCATGGGGTGATGAGGTCATTGCAAACTGCAATGAAGACCCTTTGGACCATCTAACCTGAAGCTCTTCCCCGCTTCATCAGTTAAGTCCCACCACCCAAAGCAGGGGAGGAGGAAGGGAAATAGAAAGAGAACACAACTTCCTTCCTTTCCCCTCCAGTGTTTCCCAAGCCTCCCCACCTCTCCCACCCAGTGCACCTTTCTCAATACTGGACAACTAGAAGCCACAGGAACCCAAGGGAAATGCGTGTCTTAGGACAAAGTGATATCTGTTTCGTTCAGTTCATTGTGTGCTTGGGTGCCCGGCACATGCTGGACTCTCCATAGTATTCTGGGATGAGTAGATGAATGCATGAATGAAAGCCTTGGAAGATGGCAGACTGGCGTGCTAGCTCAGCCTCTGTATCTACATGCTTCCATGTACCACTGGAGAAGTTTCTCTTGTTTGTTTTTGTGGTTTTGTTCCTTGGGGTGGGAGATGGTGACGGCGAAAGATTTGAGGCTGGATCATGAGGCACAAAAATGAAAAAGCTTGGAGAGTCCTCAAACTCCATGACACCTTTGACTCCCTTTCGGGGTCTCATCTCCATTCCCACTCTCCAGCTCTCCCCCTCCATCCTGTGTTCTGCCTCCAAGTCCCCAACCCCTTGATCTCCAATAGTTCAACTTCTCTGCAAAGCTCTAGGGATTGGCCTAACTGGGCCAGGGAGGGAATGAAAAAGAAATGAGAGACACAGAAGAACTGAGATCAGGGTTTGGGTTCTGAAATGGAAAAGCCACAGCACCCCAAGAAGATGAGTGTGTTTACTGTATACAGTTGGATGGGAAAACGTTATCACATACAGATAGTCAAGGAGACTGGGGCTGTTATATACAGCGGAATGAGGAGGTGGGGTTATTACATATAAATGAACAGGGAGACAGGGTTATTACATAGAGCTGAACAAGGAGGTAGGTTTAATTAATCTTGGTACAAGCTGTCTCTGTAGGGGAGCAGCATTCAGGCTATAAACAAGGAGGTGGCCGGGAGTTGAGGATGGCATTTTCTGCACACACTGTTGTTAACATGTGCATTCAGACCAGAGGGAGGCTCTGCCATGACTCTGAGCCTCACTCCAGGAAGGAAAGCTTCGCCACTCCCATGAGTCTGAGACTCTGGGGTCCTTAGCGTGGCTGTGCCCGCATCAAGCAACATGTACCCACTCAGGACTTCACTCGATCCCCACAAACTTCATGTAGTTTTTGGCCATTTAACCCATTGAGAATGACTTGAATTTTAGTAGAAGGTCCTTGAACACCACCCAAAGGAATTGCACAAATCTAGGAAGAGGAACCACATGATTTAGGAGGCCTTAATTCTTCCATTTCAAATCCTCTCTGCTCATCAAACTGCATGCTAGTCATTCATAAGGCTGTGCCGACCCAGGATCTCTTCCCACAAACTGTACTAGATTAAGAGCTAGGGTTGCAAGGTTGTCTTTCACAAGAAATGACCATCCTAGCCTCCTTCCATTCACCAATCAATTTCATGAATTCATTCACTAAATACCGGTGATGAAAGACAGAACTACACATTGGTTTGTCAGAAGCCCAAAGACTAGAGAGGAAGGGGAAACGAGGAAGTATAAACACCAAGCAGAATATCCAGGGCACAAAGGGAACAGCTCAGGTAGAAGAGGGAGTGGGAGTGCTCCCCAGGAGGAGCACGTCATCAGGGAGGATCAAGGGATGCTTCTCTGAGGAAGGAGAGAAGAGGAGACTCAAAGGTTGTGGGGACGTAGCTGTACAAAGCAGAGTGGAGAGCAAACATCTAGGTAGTCAAGTCACAGAGAAAGAATAAGCAATCTGAGCCATGTTTACGATGATATATTTTTAGATTTATTATTATTGTCTTTTGAGAAAGGGTCTCACTGTGTAGCCTTGGCTGTTCTGACTTGCTTTGTAGGCCAGGCTGGCCTTGAACTCACAGAGATCCATCTGCCTCTGCCTCCTGAGTGCTGGGATTAAAAGTGTGCACCACACACCTAGATTAGGCTTATTTTTATTAGGTGTATGTGTTTATATGTGTTTATGTGAATATGTGTGCATGACATGAGTGCAGGAGCCAGCAGAGGCCCAATATAGGTGCTGGGAACTGAACTTGGGTCTCCGGAAGGGAAGGACACACTTGTAAACACTGAGCCATCTCTCCAGCACCAAGACTACAAATTTTGAATCTGTGTTAGTCAACTTTCCCTGGATGTGACTTGAAATTATAGACTTATATGAGAAAATGTTCATATGGAATAAGTTGTTTTGTGTTTGTTTATTTGTTTTTAATCCAAAGTCCAGCACTGTTGCTTTGGGGACTGGAGCAAAGCAGAGCATCAAGGTAGGAGGTGTGTGGTGGAGCAGAGCCGTTCACCTCATGGCAGTTGGGAAGTACAGAAGGAAGTGGATCCCCTTCAAGGGCATGCCCTTAGTAATCAAACATCCTCCTATCAGGCCTTTCTGGCTAGTTTTATGTCAACTTGACGCAGGTCAGGGTCATTTGGGAAGAGAGGCTGACTGGTCTGGAGGGCCTTTCTTCACTGATGACTGATGTGGGAGGGCCCAGCTCACCGTGGGTGGTACCATCCCCTAGGTGGGTGTGTGAGAGGACAAAGTGAGCAAGCTGGTTAGCACCCCTCTAACCTCCAGGCCTTCTGTTCCTGCCCTGACTTCCCTGGATGATGGACTGCAAGCTGTAAGGTGAAATGAACCCATTTTTTTCTCCCAAGTTGCTCTTAGTCAACCAAGGCTTTAGCACGCTGACCTTTGGAAAGTACTCAGGAGCTAAGCTGCAGCGTTGTCTTAGCAGCTCCTGAAATGCCAGCATTTGGGAGGCCGAGCGAGGCAGGAGCACTGCTTCAAGGGCAAAGTCAGCCTGAGTCCCATAGTAAGTGCCAGCCCAGCAGGGCTGCAGAGCAAGAACTGGTCTGTTGTTGCTGCTGTTGTTTTGTGTTTTTTTGTTTTTGTTTTTAAAGCAGGGGGTGAAGGGGTAGCTCAGTAAAGTGATCGCCTCCAAGGATGAAGACTTGAATTTGATCGCCAGCACCCAAGTTAAAGAAACAAAACAACAAAAACATACAATGACACGCACTTGTCATTCAGCACTGGGGAGACAGAGACAGGTAAATCACTGGGGCTGGCCAGCCAGCTTACTCGGCAAGCTCCAGATCTCAGAGGCTCTGTCAGAAAAGGAAGATGGGCAGTTTTCACGGAACTACATTTGAGTTTGCTCTCTGACCTCCACACATGTACAATGCATCCTCACACATATAAACATACCCATGCATACATGCCCTGCAGACACACATGCACGCACGAACGTACAGAAGCACGCATGCGCACACATCAGATCCAAAGGGGAAAAGAGCGATTCTTGAGAATGAAGACTTCCTACAAAGCAAAGACCAAGGCAGAGTCAATGTTGCAAGGCTCAGTTAGTTACTCCTCAGATAATGGGGAGAGGAAAAAGAGTCCTTGGATCTGGACAAGAAGCGCTTCCAGAGACTCAGAGGCAAGGCCCAGGTGAGCAGATGAGAACTTCACCCAAGAGGGAGAAGGCAGCACTTCAGCATATGTAGGGAAAGGAGGAAACAGACCCCGGAGGTGAATGCAGAGGGTGGAAGGCCTTCTTGAAGCAAAGGAACAAACGAGAAGATGAGGCCTGGAGAGGCTGCCCATGTTCCAAGTCAGAAGGTATGAGAGCCCAAGTAGCAGCATCTGTAGATGCTTATACGTGTGGGAGAGAACTCAGGTGGCACACAGTGTGTCTACACCAGATAGAGAGCACTCAGCAAGCACAGTGTGTCTACACCTGATGGAGAGCACTCAGCAAGCACAGAGCGTCTACACCTGATGGAGAGCACTCAGCAAGCACAGAGTGTGTCTACACCTGATGGAGAGCACTCAGCAAGCACACAGTGTGTTTACACCTAAGGGAGATCACATAGTGTGTCTGCACCTCTGGAGATCACCCATCCAGGACACAGCATGTCTACACACCTGACTGGCGTTTTTCAGAGTTCAATCACTCTCCTGTTCAGAGAGGTGATGCCAAGTGGCCAGAGAGAAGATGACCACAGGAGTCCAAGTGGGCAGTGGTCACAGCGTGGGGAACAGAGGAAGACAGGGCTCCCAGCAGATTTACTAAGAGAGCATAGTGACAGTGCAGTAGTCACCTTGACTATCAGTTGTGACACTGAACAACCCACAGCCAGCGGCTTACAACACTCACTTCCCTGTCTCTAGGCCTGCAGGTTGCCAGCTGCAGGAGAGGCTCATGTGTCTCATTCCAAACCAGTGGTCACACGGGGGAGAGTTGCCAAACAAAACCATGAAGGTGGCAGGACACACGTGTCCTCACATCCCATTGGCCAGTGGTCAGCAAGGGGTGACGCCCAGAGGCAGGGGGATGGGTCTTTAACTCATCCCAGTCAGCCAGGAACAGGGTATGTGTCAGTCACCTTTCTCACTTCTGTCACAAGACACCCAGGCAAAGCAACTTAAGATGGGAGGGGTTAGAGTCTGGCTCTCACGTTCAGCTCTGTAGGGTGGGAAAGGCATGGTGGCTGGGGAGACTTCATGGTCTTGTCGGACCAGAGTAGCTAGATCTAGGCAGATGGGGAAACGAGCTCAGATGAGCAGCTGGGCTCTAGCCTCAAAATCCCGCTCCCCCTGGTTCCACAGCCTCCCCAAACAGAGTACCAACTGGAGACCAAGTCTTCAGAGACATCAGCCTGCAGGGGGAGGAGGGTGCATTTCAGAGCCAGACCTTTAGGGGTTGGTGTGCCCTGGTGTGCATGTTGAGCAACTTGGGGAAGTTGATTCTCTCCTTCCGCCATGAGTGTGGGTCGTTGGGATCAAACGAGGGCCATAAGATTTGACAACAAGCCCCTTTACCCACGGAACTGTCCTGCTGAGCTATCTCTGTAAAGAGCGGCAGTTGGCCACTGAGTTTCTGGGTTTGCACAGGCAAACACACTGTGGTGTCTGTCACTGCTAAAGTAGGGTGCTAACAGCGGATCAGGGTGCTGAGGTGGAACGGGGTGGGCTGCTCACCAGCTGTGCCTTGGACACCTGTGTTCAGGACTCCTTTGGATACTAGAGTGGCTGGGGAAGAGAACTCGGGGAGTGCAAATAGAAACTACTATGTGTCTCCTAATATCCACCCATTTCCCTTTCTTCTTTCATATTAGAACCTGTGAGCTTTATCTGGACACCTGAGTCTGATAAAGCTTGCGCCAAGGTGATCACCTAACTGAATTAACCAGTGAAATATAACAAGCTTGATGCATGGATTACAAACCATATCCTTAAAGGAAAGAGTGTGTGGTTTTTTGTTTTGTTTTCTGCTTTATTCCTTTTTTTTTTTTTTGTCACCTGGCAGAAATGTGGTTGCAGAGGATGGAGCTGAAAAAGTTCACTGCAAGCCATAAAAGTATTGTGTTTACAATGGCAGAGCCAAGAGGAGACCCATTCTCTCAATAGTCACGCGTCTACAACTCAGTAACACACCTTCGGTCAAGTCCAGCCCTGGGAATAGAAGAGTGGCAGAAGCCACTGAGTTTAGAGTTAAGAATTAAGAAGAGGGCTGGAGAGATGGCTCAGCGGTTAAGAGCACTGGCTGCTCTTCCAGAGGTCATGAGTTCAATTCCCAGCAACCACATGGTGGCTCACAACCATCCATAATGAAATCTGGTGCCCTCTTCTGGCCTGCAGATACACCTGCAGACAGAACACTGTATACATAATAAATAAATCTTTTTAAAAAAAAAGATTTAAAAAAAAAAAGAATTAAGAAGAATTAAGGGTAGGTTAAGAAGTGAGCATCGAGCGAGGCGCGGTGGCGCACGCCTCTAATCCCAGCACTCAGGAGGCAGAGCCAGGCGGATCTCTGTGAGTTTGAGGCCAGCCTGGTCTATAGAGTGAGTCCAGGACAGCCAGGGCAGTTACACAGAGAAACCCTGTCTCTATAAACAAACAAACAAAGGAGCATCAAATAACCTGGCGTGTGATGCCCCAGCATAGGAGTTCCTGTCCACAGTGGCAAAGGGCAGGAAGCAGGCAAAAGTGGCAGAAAGAATTGGAGAGTAAGTAATAAAAATGAAAAAGGAAAGGGATATTTCAGGCAGGAAGAGGCCAAGTCGGGGCCGGGGCAGGAAGCCAGCGGGCAGTACAGGGTGGTGACGAAATCCCCTGGGAGGTTTAGAAAGGAGATAAACTGTACAATGAAGATTAAATACAATTCCTAATGAATTTCTTTTTTTTTTTTTTTTTTTTTTGGTTTTTCGAGACAGGGTTTCTCTGTGTAGCCCTGGCTGTCCTGGACTCACTTTGTAGACCAGGCTGGCCTCGAACTCGCAAAGATCCGCCTGCCTCTGCCTCCCAAGTGCTGGGATTAAAGGCGTGCGCCACCACTGCCCGGCTTCCTAATGAATTTCTAAAGATTCCTAAGGGCCCTGTCCAGGGAACTTCAGGGAACAGGCTCCTGTGTCCTCATCTTCCACTGGAAGAAATGCAGAGCAGACATGCGGCTTGCCATCTCTCTTGGCTGTTCTGTTGTCAGGCAAGCATGCTCTCACCACGCTCCCCAGGCTTTCCAGCCAGCCTCCCCCTCCCTCTCCGCCCTCCTGCCCCTTCCCCCTTGCCTCCACACCTCTGCTTACAATTTTCTTGATGACCTGTCTCTACTGTGTGAAGGGCCCTGGTGAGAAGAGGCAACTCACAAGGCTTAAGGTACTGTTTTACGTTTTAATTTCCTGTTACGGGACTGGTGGGGTAGTTTGGTGATAAAGCATACACTTTGCATGTACAAGGTCCGGAGTTCAATCCCTGATTCCAATTTGGTTGTTTGTTTTTTTGTTTTTTTTTTTTTTAAGATTTATTTATTTATTTTATGCATATGTGTGCTCTATCTGCATGTACACCTGCAGCCAGAAGAGGGCATCAGATCACATTGTGGATGGTTGTGAGCCACCATGTGGTTGCTGGGAATTGAACTCAGGACCTTTGGAAGAGCAGCCAGTGCTCTTAACCGCTGAGCCATCTCTCCAGCCCCCGGTTGTTTGGTTTTTTTGTTGTTGTTGTTTTGTTTTGTTTTTTAAGAATTTATTTTATTTTATGTGCATTGATGTTTTGTCTGCACTCATGTCTATGTGAGGGCGTCAGATCCCATGGATCTGGAGTTACAGACAGTTGTGAGCTGCCATATGGATGCTGGGAACTGAACCCTGAGTCTTCTGGAAGAGTAACCAGTGCTTCTAACCACTGAGCAATCTCTCCAGCCCCCCCAATTTGAGACAGGGTCTCACTGTGTAGCTCTGGGTGACCCAGAACTCACTATATCGACCAGGTTGACCTCAAACTCACAGAGACCCACCAACCTCTTCCTCCTGAGTGCTCAGATTAAAAGTGTACACTGGAATAATAAATAAGTGTGTGTGCATGTGTGTGTGTGTGTGTGTGTGTGTGTGCGTGGACACACACACACAGACACACGCTTGCATGTGCATTTGCACATCTGGCTCCCAGTACCAATTTCTTTTTTTTTTTTTTTTTTTGTTTTTTGTTTTTCGAAACAGGGTTTCTCTGTGTAGCCCTGGCTGTCCTGGACTCGCTTTGTAGACCAGGCTGGCCTCGAACTCACAAAGATCCGCCTGCCTCTGCCTCCCAAGTGCTGGGATTAAAGGCGTGCACCACCACCGCCCGGTTTACCAATTTCTAAAAACATTATCTCAAGACACAAAGTTTCTGGATGGGATTTTACACAGCAGCAGTAGCTAAACAGAATGGAAATTGGTGTCAGGAGTCACATACTGACATTGAAAATGGAAACATCAGCCTGGTGAAATGACTGAGTTCAGTTCCCTGGGGCATTCGTGGTGGCAGAGGGGAACTGACTCCCACAAGGTGTCCCCTGACCTTCACGTGATTCTCTGGTGCTCACACACAAGGCAGACCTACACCAGCTGCCTCGAAAACAGGCCAAGAGAGCTCTGAAACAATCAGTGAGTCTCAATTGCCAGAAGAAAGGATTTGCACAAGGAGGTGACAGAAAACTCAGCAGAGCTTCGAGGCACAGGAATAAGGACCGCAGAAGCATTCCACGGGTGGTGCGTCTGGCTAGTGAGACCTGGGGGCAAAATGTTGAGAAGTGTTAGCTGCTGCTAGTACTCCGTATTAAAGGGTGCAGAGAAACAAGTAGACACCATTTTGAAAAGTTCTGCTTCTCAGCATGCTTTGAAGAAAATAAAAAGAATTGAGGCCTGACTTCAGAGTTTGTGGGTTCCGTACTCTCAGCACCCACAACCCTGCAGCAAATTATTCTCAAAGTAGATGGCCTGAAAATCAAAAAGGACTCTCCAGACAAGCTCTATTTTAAGACTTCCGACCACCCCCACCCCCCATGGACCTCTCAGCTGGCCAAAAGACTTCTCAGACTCTAAGTCTGTCCTTACAGCATCCTCACTCTTCTTTCAAGCCAGGCAGACAGGGCCTTGTCTCAGAAGTACGTGTGAGTGTGGCTTCCGTCAGCTCCAGAGTGATTCCTAAGAAATCCGGTGATTGTGTGAGTTTTGAACAGGTGTGCCCTCCGCTGGGCCTCAGTGAGACAGGGTTGGCTCAGAAACTCCGTAAGGAAATTCTGGCCTCTAAAGTTTTACGGGTGGGAGGCATGACAAAGAAGTTATTCATCAGTGTGTGTGAGTTCCTGTTACAACAGGGCAGGACCAAGGGCCACAAAGAAGGACTCGCTGGAGAGAAATGCTGCCCAGCTTGGAGCTCAAACATCTGCCTAGCTGGATTTCAGGCTTCCTGTGAGGAGTGACTGGTGGCGTTTCTCATACTGAAGGTAAGCCCTCTAAGGAGACTCATTTGCATCTTGGCCTGATTTACAAGACAAGATCTCGGCCTTCCAACCTTAATCCCATAAATCTTTGGAAACATGGCAAGACTTGACTTAATCATGCCTAGAGGACAGTCTGTAACAGTTTGTATTTTCTTAATATAACCACAACAGTGTGGTCAATCCTGATGTGTCTGCACTGCCAGTCTATCAAGAGGTAGTTGGTTAGCTCAGTAAGCTAGTAATATCAGTACAAGTTGGTTTTTTTTTTTAGGTCCCTTGTGGTGTAAGTTACACCTATTTAGTTTTAGTGAATTAGTAGGCAGTTCAGATTAGCATCTGGCAGCACATAATGAGGAGTTTGATGTTCCTTTAACATGCTGAAATGGACAAAGCCCACTTGTAGCCGGATGATACGCCCTAAACTTGTGTGGCTAAGAAACCGTGCAAGCTGCACAGATGACGTCAGCTGCCGTGAGAATCAACGAGACTCATGGACATCTTGAGAAATCTCGCAGACCCTCAAGACCTCCAAGGATCGGGAGATAATGTGGTATGTAAGCCAGAAAGCTCCACTTGACGTTCTCTTCCTCCTGCCCTTACCAACTGAGAAGTCGTGCCTAGCAAGGCACGCCATTAACAGAACTTGGGTTGCGATAGCCCAAGGCAAAGGCAAGGCATAAAACCTGCTGAGAGAGAGCTCCTTGAAGGTGTCTGTCTTGAGGCCCCAGGGTGCCAAAAAAGTGAGTGAGGCTTTCGGGTGTGAGGTTTCCCTGGGCCAAGGAGGCGAGTCTCAGCTGATGGAAAAAGCCGGCCTCAGTTTGTCGATTGGAACAGACTGACTTTATAAACCAGCCACAATTTGGTGGTTGAAATAAATTGACCTTGCGAACTGGCAAAGTAAGGCCCAGCAGACTTTAAGCTTAAAAGATACTGCCTGATGGGACTGCCATAAACCAGGTCACCCTGTACGAACCTATGCTAAGAATATTAATATCCTTTTAAGAAAGTTAAAATAGTGTTACTTAAGTGTTTTTAGATAGGTATTAGAGTGTTCTTAGGTATTAGAATGCTCTTAGATATAGATTTTAGATGATAGTATTTAGATATTTTATAGGTGTTTCTTAAGCATTAATAAATATAAATATTTATAAATAAAAATGTTCTGTTAGAGCCCCTCCTTTCTGTTCCATTGCTCTTGATTTGTTCTCTCTCTCTCTCTCTCTCTCTCTCTCTCTCTCTCTCTATCTGTCTTCAGGATAATCTCCTCATGGTTCTGAGATGGCTGCTATAGCTCCAGGCTTTGTACCTAACAGCCATATACCAAGTACATAGGGAAAATTGCATTTCTTTTTCATTTTTAAAATGAACAAGATGCCTCCAATAGACTTCTACCCCCTTGGGGAGAAAAGTGCATCTCAGGTCCATTCTAACCTAGACCATGCCACTCGAGGCCTAACCTCAGACTCGACCCTCGCCCACAGGAAACATCCCTGAGTACACAACAAACTGGGGGTTCTTTGAACCAGGAGTTTAGTAATGGAAGAGAAGAGCGACGGCCACATGCAAAGAAAATGAAAGAGCCACGCCAGATGACCTTGGGTTAAACATATTCCAGAATGTATCTCTCTGATTTCCTCCTTCAACCTTAAACCTTAGTCTTTGCTCAGAAATGTCCCTGTCCCTGGAGTGCCTTTCACAGATGGCCCAAGTAAAATACTGCCAACCCCTGTGTGTTGAGAACGACGCTCTTGAAACAGCTCAGCTCTCAGCTCTCTTCTCATCTGGCTCTTTCTCCACTGGTATTTCTTGGTATTGTAGTTGTCTTGACATTTTATCTACAGGAGCATGAGCCCATCACTTTAAGTTATGACAGAGTACACCAGGCAGTGGCGCACGCCTTTAATCCCAGCACTCGGAGGCAGAGGCTGGGGGGATCTCTGTGAGTTCAAGGCCAGCCTGGTCTGCAGAGTGAGTTCCAGGACAGCCAGAGCTCTGTTACACAGAGAAACCCTGTCTCGAAAAACAAAAACAAAAACAAAAAAATCACAACAGAGTTTCGAGGTAGTCTGGGACAAGAACTGGTGCCAGCCTCCACATGGAACAGTTAAAAGGAACAGATTTCAGGAAGAGCTAGAGTGTATACTTCCAGGTCAGGCCTGGCGGCTCCTCCCAAAGCTGAAAGGAGAAAGATTTGGCCACTAGGTGGTCCTCCCGGTTGCCCCAGGGACCTTAAGATGAAAGGCCCTGGGGAGACGTGTTGCTGAAATAAAGTACTGTTTCCTTCACTGAGCTTCCGGCCTTCTAGGACTCAGGATGACCATGGCAGCATGTCCTGGGGAAGGTCAAACACTGAGGCTCTTTCTAGCTGACTGGGAATTGGTACCGCTGGATCCCACCCTCAGGGTATTGGAGGAGGGTGAAGCACTGTCAGAACTGTGGGAGTGGCTGATCTGCCCCAACTCCTCCCCGGTGGCCTTTGAGCCTATGACATCCAGGCTAAGCGCACATACACAGGGACCCTTGGCCCTTTGTTCACAGCCACGAACACTATGGATCCTGCATGAGGTCCCTTTCTTCACAGAGACGGCCACGCTTCCTCCCACCACTTCTGCTTTGGGCACCTATGGCCTGTGTACACAATCACACTGAGATTTCCTCTTGATGACGTCACCAGCAGCCTATCCATTGCAGTGCCCCAAAAGCTTGGGCCTGCACTCAGTAGATGCAGGGTGAGGCAATGCCAGCTGCCCTGTGTGGCCGCTATTTCTGCTGTGCCGATTTGCCGGGTGGTGTCCTAAAGCTGGCTCACGTGTGCAGTTGAACTAGCCATCCTAGGCTGAGGAAATCGAGGTTGCAGCTTTTCTGTAGAGCGAGCAAGGCCACACAGGTGGGATACGTAGTCACTGTCCTAGCTCTTAGCTCCTCCCACCCACCTTCTCGCCTGCTAGAATTGGATAATGGAGTCTATTCTCTAAACCTAGTGTCTCTCCAGACCCTCCTGGTAGTGCCTGAAGCTTCCAGAATCTGTTTCGGAACAGCTTGGAGCTCTTGCCAGTGACTGCCTACATATCCGTCTCCGTGCCTCTGGGTCCTGGCTGACTTCTGCCACTGACTATATGCTTATGTCCCACTGAAGACCTCTGTGGTCCAGAAAATGGCACAATCCACCTTTCTCCAAGAGCCTAGTTTTGCTGATATACCTAACAGACCATTCCATGGAGGCTCTCTCACCAAGGCACCACCAACGCCCTGGACCAGCCCAGTGTCCTTGATTGACCTCAGTATTTTTTCCACTTCCTCTTTAGGTGAAGTGAATAGCATCTCACAGTCCCCTCCGAGAGTTGCACAGTCCTGGGCCTTGTGCCTAAGCAGTTTTGCATGAGGAACGAATGAAGTCCTGACTGAGTATGTATTGACGTGTCCAGTACCCCAGTGCCTCAGACCCATGGAAATGACCAGGCCTTCCCCTGGTCATGTGGGCAGCATGTGCAGTCAGTATCAACCACAGCTTCTTTCTCCAGAATGACTGCAGTCTGACACTGCTCCTCACAGAGACCCATAGTGATGTAGTCTAAAACCCAAGCTTTCAAAAGTTTTAAAGTTGAACCTGAAGGGACTGGTATCAGCACGGGACACCCCAAGACCAACTTCTCAGCGCATAGGAGATTCATTTGCCCAAGAGGGACAAAGGGTGGGGATAAGAAATAAAGACAGGAGATAGGGGATGAGGGAGAAGAGGAAGGGATCAAGGGAGAGGAGGAAGGAGTATTTGTCTCAGGGGAACAAAGAGCTGCCTCTGGATAGAGAGGAGACGGATGTGGCCAAAGCCAATGGCAGTTTCTTTTCTTTTTTTTAATAATTGCATAAGCATTTTATTATTTTAAGTTATGTAAATTTATTTATTCCCATTCTGATTTTTACAGATTAAAAGATTGTTTTTAGCAGAATCAATTCAGAAGCACTTTGTAGCAGTGATTTTTTTTTTCATGAAAAAACAAGAGAGATCAACAGTGAGGACTAAGATCTAAATGGCCACGGAGACAGGCCTTTCCCCCAAAACCAAGCTCACAGGTACTTGCCCACCTCTGCAGAAGTCCTGTCCTGATGAGGAATAAACAAAGGCAGAACATTTTCTTTTTTTTTTTTTTTGTTTTTCGAGACAGGGTTTCTCTGAATATCTCTGGCTGTCCTGGACTTGCTTTGTAGACCAGGCTGGCCTCGAACTCACAAAGATCCACCTGCCTCTGCCTCCCAAGTGCTGGGATTAAAGGCATGCGCCACCACAGCCCGGCTTGGCAGAACATTTTCTGTCATGCCCAGAATGTAGGCTAAGGCTCGGGGCTGCAGGCTGCAAGTGTCCCCAACAGACAAGGCCTGAGGCTGCAACGCTGCTGCCCTGAGATGTGTCTGTAGGCATGATGGCTCCTGCCCCCCTGGGAGACACAGCATACTCATTTGCAGAAGACATGAGTGAATGAGTCTAAGCAATGCTTTTAAAAAAATGGCAAAAAGGTTCAGAAAAAAGATGTTTGCTCCAAGGCACTGAGGGTATAAAGCTTTGTAGGAAAAAAAATACATAGAAGAGAACAGACTAAGCCAGAGAATTAGATCTCAGTGGAGGAATCTCAGTACTGCAACTAGTCAGACGATTACTTCAGAGAGGCTGCAAAGGAGGGCCCACTGAGCAGCCCATGGCAAGCCTCGAAACCACAGCCCCTAGCACGCTCATTCATGTCCCGTGGCTGGCTTGTAATGCTGCTGAGAGAAACATCACCTGAATTTGTAAACTCCTTCTCCAGTCTTCTTGCCTAGCTTCTTCTGGGCCAGCAGATTATTCATGGAAGGACTGGGCTGAAACAGGGGGTTCTCTGGTTCCATTTCACGCCACCCATCCAAGATGAACTTTGCATCATGTAACCCAACATAGTAAAGAAGCTCAAATGGACCCATGGGGTACCCAGCTCCCAGCTTCATTGCCGTAACGGTCCTCCTTGGATGCTTCACCTCGCTCATGTAGCCTGATGGCTTCTATGAGATATGGCACCAAGAGACGGTTCACGATAAATCCAGGAGTGTCCTTGCAAGAAACAGGACGCTTTCCTAAGGTTTTACAAGAGTTGACCAGAGATTCAAATGTCTTCTGACTGTTCTGGTGTTTTTCTTTTTTTGTTTTTTGTTTTTTTTTTTTTTTTTTTGGTTTTTTCGAGACAGGGTTTCTCTGTGTAGCCCTGGCTGTCCTGGACTCACTTTGTAGACCAGGCTGGCCTCGAACTCGCAAAGATCTGCCTGCCTCTGCCTCCCAAGTGCTGGGATTAAAGGTGTGCGCCACCACCGCCCGGCTGTTCTGGTGTTTTAATGACCTCTACAAGCTTCATCATGGGGACTGGGATGAAAAAATGGAGGCCAGACAATCAGTCTTGTCTGGTGGTGGCATGGGCTATGCTTATGATCAGCAACGAAGAGGTGTTGCTGGCAAAGGTTGTATATTCTGCACCTAACTTGTCCAGCCTCTGGAGCAGCTCATTCTTCAGCTTTAGGCTCTCCATGATGGCCTCCACCACCAGGTCCCTGCTGTGCACGACAGAGGCTGCGTCCATGCTGGTTGAGAGGCAGCTCAGGGTCTTTGCCACAAACTCATCACCAGCCTTAGGGTTTTCTGTGAGCTTCTTCTTTGCCTTTCTCCTTAAGCTGTCCTCAATTCCCTTCTTGGATTTTGCCAGAATGTCCTCTGTTTTGGTCCACCAATGTTACTGTAAGCCCAGTTGCTGCAGCCACCTGCCCGATGCCCGCACCCATCAGCCCGCCACCAATGACAGTCACATGCTTGATAAGGATTTTCTTGGCTGCAGCCGACGCGGAGGAGGCGGAGGAGAACATGGAGCGCACCAATTGCCGAGTCACGAACGCCATGGTGCAATTGCAAATGGCAGTTTCTAAAGGTAAAAGGGGAAGCTGTGTTAGTATGAGATGTTTAATTTTAATTGGACGTGCCAATTAGGTGAGCCAAAGGGGGTTTTTGATTACTAGACTTCAATAATTTGATTACTGGACCTTGGTGGTCAGCCCCAGGAGGAGGAAGTGGCCTAATAAGGGAACAGACCTCAGTGGCTAGTTTTAGGGATGTGATCTAATGGTTTTTAGCAAGGCAGAGGGGATGGGAGAGAAGGGCAAGGCCTGCCAGAGCCATGCTCGCCATGCTTGAGCTGGATAGAATCCCTTCAATGTTGTATGAATTATTAATGTTTATAATTGATACTTATGATTACTAGGGTGACAGGGTTATTCCTTAACCCACCACTTATAAATAATCACTCAGAGACCTGTTAGAATTACAATATAGCCTAAGCACTCAGTCTGGGCATATTTTAACCCTCTAAGCTAGCTTTCTACCTCTCAGATAAAACCCACAGATACTTGCATACTCCATGGGCGGTTTCTCTCCACGCCACATCGATGCTCCAGGCCCACATGGAGTTCCGATCCACCTAACCCATGATGTCTGTCCTTCCTCCTCCTCTCTCTCTGTCTCCCACTCTGCCTTTCTTTCATTCCCCAGCCCTCAAACCTTCTCCCCAACTATCTCTCTCTCTGCCCAGTCACAGGCTTCAGCATTTTATTAAATCCAGTCAGAGAAATGGGTTAGCAGGCTGGATTACCCAGCATCACTTGGTGTAGGTGAGTGTGGGCTCGTACAGCAAGGAAGACAGCAAGAAGATCTGGGGGAGTAAATTAATTAACTTTAGAATACATAATAGAGCACCCCATCACCTCAAAACCTAACAAATATTGTTTTACTTAGAAATCTGTTTGTGGTGGTTTGAATGAGAATGTCCCCCATCAACTCTTTGTCCCTGGTAGGTGGTGCTGTTTGGGGAGGTTGTGGAAGCTTTAGGAAGTGGAGCCTTGCTGGAGGAAGTGTGTTACTTGGGCAGACTTTAGCCATTTATAGTCTTGTCCTGCCTCCCATCTGCTCTGCTTCCTGCTGGTAACTGAGGACGTGAGCTGTCAGCTCCTTGCCCTCACCACCGTGATGGCTGCTGAGGCAAATTCTTCCTTCTATCAGTTGGTTTAGGTGGTCTATTTTTATCACAGCAACACAAAAGTAGCCAATATACTGTGTAAACTCACACAATCATTTGCCAAAGGGCTTTAGAACATAGCTGATTAATTTCCCTTGAGCATGTCAAAGCACTTTTATAATTAAAATATGTTTATTTTCTTCTTAAGAGCCTTGGCTGTCCAATAAGTACAAACTCCCCAAAAGCTGAAATAATGCCCACAGGATGAACAGATCAACCCCTTCACATACACTGGGCTTTAAATTGTTCTTTATAGAAGCTACTGTGTGCATCTGATAACCTCCTAGAGTCCAACAGGCTGTCATATTATATACATTTGATTCCCACAAAAAGCAGAGCAGAAGCCAAGAAGTGCTGGTACACGCCTTTAATCCCAGCACCCAGGAGGCAGAGGCAGGTGGATCTCTGAGTTCAAGGCCAACCTGGTCTACAGACCAAGTTCCAGGACAGCTAAGGCTCTACGGAGAAACCCTGTCTTGAAAATCAAGAAGCGAAAACAGAAAACAAAACAAAAAAGCAGAACAGGCCTGGTTGACCAAAGACCTGGTACACAATGCAGGGAAACCCCAAGCAGACAGACCCCACGTCTGCTACATGCTTCAAGTCATACAACAGGAAGATGAGCCAAGCAGACCTCTGGTTCAGGTCCTCTCTCCCTCCTTTCTTCTCTGCACATTCAAGTTCTATCCACAACCCAAGTCAAAGTCAAGGTTTTTACAGATCATCACTTTTATGTCTTGAATGTTAACTGTCCCTCCATAACCCCAGAGACTCATGGGCAAAGGCTTAGTTGTCAGCCTGCGGTGGTAGTGAGGGATGGTGGAACCATTAGGTATGTGATTCTCAACCTGTGGGTCGTGACCCCTCAAAGACCATTGAGAAAAAGTTAGGTTACTAGAAGCATACTCTTGAAGATATTGGGACCCTTGTCCCTTCCTCACTCATTTTACACTCTGGCCACCATGAGACGAACAGCCTTGTCCAACCATACACTCCCTCCACAGTGTTCCTTGACACAAGCCCAAAACTGTGGAACCAAAGGTTGATCAAATCAACCTTTCCTCTCTTTAAGTTGATTTGTATGAAGTTTTTGTCATAGTACTATCAAGCCTCATGACTAAGAATCCAGTCATGGCTTCTGCCCTTGAATGCTTCTGTGTCTGGTATCTTAGTTTTCTTGACAGGCTTCCGTTCTCCTTGTCACTCCTGACTAGGACTCAGAACTTCTTAAGAGTGCTTGCAACAAAAGGAAAAATTAGTCGAAAAAAGACTGTCTTAGCACCAAAGGATAATTATTCTGCACAGCCACAGAGGAGTGTGTGAAGCCAGAGCCTACCACAGGCTATCCCAGAGCTTCATTTTTTGTTCGTTTGTTTGTTTGTCCATTTTTTGAGACAGGGTTTCTCTGTGTAGCCCTGCCTGTCCTGGAACCCGGTCGATCTGTAGGCCAGGCTGGCCTCGAACTCAGAGATCTGCCTGCTCCTGCCTCCCAAGTGCTGGGATTAAAGGAGTGTGCTACCACCACCCTGTTAACCTTCTTTATCCTTCCATAGAACAATTGAAAGGTCAAAAGAAGCCATCCAGTGTAAACAGATGGCTCAGGCAAAGTTGTTCCAAAGCCAACGTGGAAACCTTTCCGTTGCCAACTTATAGCTTGCACACACACCAACTCCCTGGTCACATTTAATGTGGTTGTTATTTAGGGAGATGGTGAAAACTCAAAGTGCTTTGTACTGGATGAAATATGAAGCCAGAACTCTAGATGGCTCACAGCTCGGCTGACGGTACTCAGCCCTTTCCCGGTTCAAATACTCCCCTGGCAACACACAGATCTTCAGTGCCTCATATGGAAAGCTGTGCCAGCAAGCAGGCATGTTTCTCTGCACTCTCCCCGCACATCGGTGGTGTCAGGTGACACGGGACTCGCAGCTGAGCGTTTTGGTGGCAGCAGGTTAGAAAGCACATGCCTAAGGCTCCGGGAGTCACTGGAGTCTGCATGTGGTAGAGCCAGAAGCAGAGCATCCCTGTCAGTGGGCTCACTAAGCTGAGGACAGACTGTAGGAGCAATGGCTCAGATTCTCAAAAGTAAACTCTGGGGTGCAAGGAGGCTGCCTCAGTCTGAGAGTCCCACCAATTCCCTCCCCTAGGACAGCCTAAGCAGTCCTCCCCACGTCCTTCAACATCATCTAGGCTGCAGCCTCAGGACAGACCCATCTTTTGTCATGTGCCTTGTCCACTGTGGTCAAAGCCCGTGCATGTGATGAGTGCTCTCTGGTAGCTCTTATTGTGGAGTGAGGTTATGTCAGTAACAGAGTGTAGCGGATATGTATGCATTCTCAGGAGGCTAGAAAGAGCCAAATGCTTGGGCCCCAAGGCCACAATCAGAAGCATTGACTATAACAGTTACTCCTGCCCAGGTTGTCTGTCTGACTGTCTGTCTTTTTTTTTTTTTTTAACTTTATCTATACATGAATGTGCACTATGGCACACATATGGAGGCCAGAGATTGTTTGTATTTTTGAGACAGGGTTTCTTTACATAACTTTGGCTGTCCTGGAACTCACTCTGTAGACCAGGCTGGCCTCGAACTCACAGAGAACCGCCTGCCTCTGCCTCCCGAGTGCTGGGATTGGATTCACGGGGCACCAACAAACACTTTTACCTACTGAACCATCACATCACCCCTTGACCAGGGTTTAGTACTGGCCAGTGAACCAGTTGATTTCTTAAAGTTACCTCACTTCCCCAGACCCAGGATGGCTGCTAGGATGAAAAGAGCCAAGCAGTGTGCTTATGGCTTCTAAAGACTTCCCTTGGGAAACCAGAGTGCTTACTGACATGATCCAGGAGCCGTCATCTGCCAGCAAACTGGAATTTGCCCACAGTTCCAGCCCTTCGCCACTGGAGGATCATCACTTGTTAGAAATCACTTTTCTAAAAAGATTTAATTTAATTTAATTTAATGTAGGTGGGCACTTTGCCTGTACATATATCTGTGAACCACATGAGAACAGTGTCCAGAAGAGGACGTCAGATTCCAGCAAACTGGAGTTACAGAGCTTGTGAGCCACCCTGTGGGTGTTGAGAATGGAGCCCAGGTCCACTGGAAGAGTAGCCATTGTCCTTAACCTCCAAGTTACATCTCCAGCCCACTTAAAAAAATATATTTGTTACCAAAAAAAAAAACTGCAAAAAACTGCAGTTGCCCTTTAAGGTAAAAGATTCGGGCTGAGGCACATACACCTAACTAGAAAGGGCCTTGATTAAGGAAACGGTGCTGGGTTCAAACCCCACTGCTTCTGCTTTCTCTCATGCAGAGATTCAGGAAGTTCTCTGAGCTCTTTTGAAGCTTAGGGAATCCTAGCTCACAGACTTTGTTAGGAGCAGAACGGAAACTCTAGAATCTAGAGTCTAGACGTTTCATTGTACACAGATCACACGAGCATCATCTCATCAGAGGGCAGATTGGATTCAGGGGTGTGGGTGGAGCCCGAGAGCCTGGATCTCTGACACTTTGTGGGGGGTGGGAGACACTGATGTCACACATACACACATTTCACTTAGAGAAGCTGATGAGCAGAGTTCTGTCTCATGCGTGTGGGGCCTTCATAGATGCTGCCCCCTGATGCAGGAAGCACCTTGTGGCCCAGAATAAAAGTTTGGTAAATGATACCAAACCTGTGTGTCTGTGTCTGTATGTCTGTGCAAGGGTTCCTCTGTGTGTGGGTGCCTGTAAGTCTGTGCATCTGTCTATGTATATGTGCCTATATATAATATAATATATATAATATATAATAGTATATAATATATTTCTTGAAATGTTGATCAGGGTGTATGGGAGCTAGTTGGCATTCAGAAGGCTTAATCCTTGGGTTTGGCCTATTCATAGGCCCTTGTACCTCCTAGGGTGACTTGAGTCAGCACTGGGCTAGATCTTTTCTGTCTTCAGGCTTGACCAGTGGTCTTCATGCTGCCCACAGGTGGCTTGTAGCTGCTCCACCTGGACCCAGGCATGATGAAGCCCTTTGTGATCTGGTGCCTTGAACCAAGTTTGTTGTACCTGGAGCCGTGTGGAACATTCTGCCTGTGCTCCCCTTGAAGAGCAGCCAACTGGGGAGCCAGGAATGTCAGAGGACAAAGGGACACCATGCCCCAGAGGGGGTAGCATTTGCAGCAGCAGGGTCACTCCTCACATGGAATTCGGCTGGGCTCAGATTCCTGGAACCTGCAAGAATCCTTTTGCATAGTGGATTTTGAGGCTTGCTTCTCTGTGGGGAAGCCTTTTGTTGTGGACATGGGTGGCTCTGAAAGGGATGTGCAGCTCTCCTATGAACAAGCCATCCTGGAGCCTGAAGCTTCTACCCTGTAAGAACTCTTCTAAGCCCATCTTGGAACTGACTTCCCTCTGTAATTATGGAGGGGCCTCCCCTCATTGGAACATCACACCCATTTCGAAGGACCCCTTTCCTAGACCTGAAAGATGATATTGAAGATTTTAAACATGCTTGAAAACACAAAGGCATCTGCACAAACACTTCCCCAATAAACCATCCCTGGAAGTCCTCATGTGCTTGAGGGTGGGCCCAGCTCTTCCAGTGGCCTCTCATTCCAGGAAGGCATGTCCAAGCTCTTCTTGGAACAGTATAACAGTATCAGGAAAGACACACTCAAGTGTAGACCCAACAGTCCTCTTCTGTTGGCTGCACAAACCACAGGGACCTCTACCCAGTATCCAGCTCTTCTCCATACTCTTGGGAAATCAATACCTTTTCGTCTTTGTTCCTGATGAATGAATTTGGGGGAATGGCACCAGAATGGGAAATGTTCCCAGGAATTTCTTCTAGACTCGGAGTCTGGGAATCCTTGTGGGTGGCTGGGGGCCTGCTCTGAGTCTCTTCAATGCAGAAAAGGATGTATTTGAGCAGCTGGCTCAGAAATTGACTAAATCTGTCTATGGCGTAATTGGTGCAGAAAGAGCTGGAAGACAAATTGAGAATGGTGGGTGTAAACAGAAGGAAAAGGTGGCAGAAGGGGAGCCAGATGGATGAGCCCAGACACAAAACACACACAAACAAAGGCTGCTAGGGACACCAGGAGGGCAAATTTGCATGTGGGGAGCAGAACCCAACTCCTTGGCTTGGAGGCTGGTGGGTCCCATGTCTGCTCCTAGAACTGTGAAAAGTCGGGTTCCACAATGGGCAATCACTACGGCAGGTGGTCCAAACTGGCCTCATTAGTGAATTCAGTATACAAACTCTTAGACTAATTATTCAATTCCTTAAAGAATTTAGGCTCTAGGAGGACGCAGGGGTCTGCTCAGAACCCAGGATGTGTGTGTGTGTGATATTTTGGTTACAGTACACAACTTTTCCTTTTGCATAGCCTCATTCCAAGTCAGCCTATATTTGTTTGCAGTGTGACAAAGGATGACAGATCACCTTTCGTGTGGTAGAGCATATTACACATGTGACCCCACAGTGCCAAGTCCGTTGATAAATTTTTCTGTTTGATCGAACCTTCTTGCAGCAAGGAAGAATGGGTGGTCAGTCCACACCTGCTGGAGTGGACTTTAGCTTTCTTGTCGGCAGCAGACAGGCTGACAGGTGACACTTCAACACTGGAGCAAGCTCTATGTTGGCTCAGTACATACTTATAAATGAAGAATAATAAAATTTGCATTTGCTTAGGAACAGTGACAATCTTCTAACCCACAGAGTTCGACAGATGCCACCTCCGGGGGAGATGACAGTGAGCCAGGTGCGGTTAACAGCGGAACAATAAATAAGTGTGTTGCCCTTTTCAGAGATGCTAAGCACGACCCACCCAATTAAGCCTCCCAGAGTTCCCTCCCGATGGCCTGTCGTTCCTCACAGCCCTTGCCCATTTGTCACATCAGCTTTGCTTTCCCGAGTGTGCTTTCTTTC
Organism: Lophiomys imhausi; assembly: GCA_907164525.1. Classification (NCBI taxonomy): domain Eukaryota; kingdom Metazoa; phylum Chordata; class Mammalia; order Rodentia; family Muridae; genus Lophiomys; species Lophiomys imhausi. Next base: position 2,317,216 of record CAJQZJ010032578.1, on the reverse strand, counting down.
CTACTCTGCCCCACCCCACAGTCAAATCTTATGCTTCCAAAAATGAAAAACAAAACTGCCAGTTCTCATTTCTTTTGGGGGAAAATAGTCTTATTTCTTCCCATAAATCATAAGTAGGCTTCCACTGTAAACAGCATTAGCAGCCTTGGAAGTTGATTAACTGCGATTCTCTGAGAGACTGGAAGGTGCTGAGCGAAGTTTGGTAATTCTGACTTAGGGAGGGGTGGTGGGCAGTTGGGGAGAATTGTGGAGGACTCAACTCTTCTCTTTGAAAGTGGGGGTGGCCTCCCTGGCTTCACAAAGGTAGCCCTAGGTCCTGACACTTGCCAGTGGAGTAACGGTTACAAACAGAATCTTTCTTTCATGTGTTGCACTTTGGGTGGCAAATTATATAGTAATTGGAATTGAAGTGTGAGTAAAACAGGAACAAAGGTTTGTTTTGTAAAAGAAGCCAGAGCAAAAGGCCACCTACTATACAAAATGTCTAGGACAGACAAATCCATAGAGAAGTATGAAGGTGTACTTTTAAACTATTTATTATTATATTAATATCTCTATACACCTTCCAACCCACCGACCTGACCTAAGGTACAGGAGAAAGTATATTAATAGAAGATGTAGACCTCTTTAGTGGTAGGTCCTTAGGGGACTCATCAGCGGTCCAGCCAAAACAGCATATATGGGAACAGGTGCAATCAGCAGCAATGGGAACACAGCTGACCAGGAAACCAGCAGCAGTTTGGGGGAGCACCAGCAGGGACAGCTGAAGAAGCAATTGCTCTCGAGGCCCCAAAAGAAGCCCTTCCTGGGCTTGGTCCAACCTGGGCTCAGCCCAGCATGGGCTGTAATGTTCAGCAAGCCTCAGCAGCAGCAAACTTGGGCAAAGCGTTGTCTGGAGTATTTCAGAGTGAAGCAGCAATGAGCAGTGAGCAAACCCCTCCGCGTTTCCAGGGCCTTCATTGATACGGCATCAGTATCTGTACAAGGATGCTTTCCAATTGGCCGACCGCTTGCCCTCCGAGGTATTTCCTGTTAACCAAAATCAGTTGTTCTCCAAGGAGTCTGTCTGTCCATCCAAGGTTGTGAATACGTTCCCCACATGTTGACAGTTTCCGGCTGTCAAACATCACTCTCTCTTCCATCGGGATGTTTTTCATGCCCCACTCACCAGTCTGTTTTCAGCAGTGGACAAAGCACTCCCACATCCCGAACTTGAGATCAAAACAAAAAATACAATCATTGAACACACCATGTTTCTAAAGAAATCAAAACTTCCACCACAGAAATAAGGTATACTAATGGTTACAAGAGGCTGGACATAGGGAATTCCCATTAATAGGGTCGGTTTTCTTCTTTTTGGGGGGCGTGGGATTTCTTTAGGGAGGAGGGAAATGGCCTTACATTGATTGTGGACCATGCTAATAGCTACACTGTGCACTTTAAGTGCGTAAATCGTAGTTCAATGAAACTGTTCTGTTAAAACAGAAGTTTAAAAATAACTAAGACGCAGAAATCCCCCAAGAGCGGAAAAACTAAAAATTTGCTCTCGGTCCTCCTTCTCCCAGTAAGCGCTCTCGCTTCCCCTTTGACCCTACCTAATTAATAGCTTGGACGAGGAGATGTAATGACTCCTGTTGGGCTCCAGAGGGCGCAGCGAACACAACCCTATTTTTAGGAACTTTGTTGGGGCAAGAAAAAAAGTGTTTCTCTGCAGTCATTTCTAGGAATCAAGGTGTATGGCTCGGCCTTGAACCTCTGTGGGGGCGGACACAACAGGTACAGGTAAATCCTAAAAGCCCAGAAATGGCTGGAAAGAAGGTGGCACTGGGTGCTATTTGCCCATTGCCAGTGTGTTGGGAGGGGAAGGGAAGAGGCACGTGCTGAGCTAGGGGTTTTTATTACTTAAAATGAGGATCATCCCAATCCAGATACCAGCACTGGGATGAGCTTTTAAAGAAAAGGAGTTGGCCAGAATTCGGTCCCCAGCAGCCACACCTGGTGGCTCACAACTGTCCTTAACGCTATTTCTAGGGGACCCGCGCTCACACACGTATGACCACACACAGGCATACATGAATACAAATAATTAAAAATAAAACGAATCTCTTAAAAATATTCAACAGGGAAATATGTTTTTAAAATATTTTTTTAAAGTCTTTTAGTTTGTGCCTTTTTATATCTTGAACTTCCAGACAGAGCCTGGCACTTAGCAACCAGCGTTTGGGTGGGCAGGCGGAAGGGTAATACACAGGGAGTTCACAGACGCTCAGTGATTCACAAGCCCAGGGCATTTAGTCCAGGTGGCCAACAGAGGGTGTTATTTACCTAGAGGAGCGAGGTGAGGTCCCAGGGCAGGGCTTGCCTAAGAGATTGCGTGATCCAACGGGGACCTACAGCCAGCACAGAATCCCAACACCCACATGCAAGGGGCAGGGCAGAGTCAGGCATCTTCCTTGCCTAACTGTTCCTTCAGCATCAAGAAAGGAAAACCGGCCACTCAGAGGACTGAGTTTTTGCTCACAGAGAAGTTCTTCAAGAGAAGGAATGAATGCAGGAAACCCCATGGTGAGACAGGCCTTAAGCTCCATCTTTGGCCTTCTCGTGGTGTGTCTCAGAAGCCAGTTACACAGAAATCTCTATAAACTGTCCAGGAGACTCTATGCTGTGATACCCCCCTAATGGACAGAGCCCGGCACTCTCAGGGCTTGCAAGGAACGGTATTTCTGGCAAATCAAAGCTCGCCTCGCCCCCTAAACCGAGTCCACAAACACAGGGTAGGTAGGGAAATCTGGGTGACAAATCAGATCCGAGCTCCCCTGACCACTGGGCATCCCCGCCTGCCGGCATCAGCTTTTACAACGACATCCCATGAGTCTCAGACTGTCGGGTTTAGAAGCAGTAAGGTTAATAATGTGCTACAGGTTGCATCTGCTACAGAACCACTTTTCTGTTTTGTTCCCCCCTCCCCCCCAGCCATACATCTGTTTCTTTCCCTTGGTCCTTGGGCTTGAGTCTGTCTTTGCTGTGATCAGAAAACAGGAATCGTCGACAAGCAGGAACCAATGGGAATGGGGGAAGGTCGCTCTTCAGAGCTCCTTGAGGAAGCTCTTCCCCTGGGTCCAACAGGGAAGCAGAAATCCACCCTCAGGCACATTCCGTGTGTGCAACCATCTTGCCCCCTGGAAGATTAAGAACAAATCAAGGAAAGGAGTTATGGTGAGTATGAGATTGAGTTGCTCGGAGCGGTGCATCCTGTGGAAAGGGCTGGGGGCGGAGCCTGAGATTTGATGAGCAAGAAGGCCAGAAAAATTTCTTACTTCCTGTGGCGATCACCATCTGTAGTGATATGTGCAGTGGAGCCATTCTGTCTGGCTTTGAGTGAAATGTTTCAGCAAAGCCTCTGCCATGCTTGGGATAATCAGTAGAGGCTGAGAATTGTTTGAAGACTGTTTGACCCTTGAAGAAGCGTTGTCTCCCTGGAAAGTCTGCACTTGGTGCTACGTGAGAGCTTGCAACTGTTCACACCTTAGTCCTAAGACACTCCTGGCTAGCTTAGAGTTCTTACTTTTGATTATGGCTAGCCATGGTCAAAAGGGACTGAGATTTGTGTGGGCTGTCTGCTCTCTTGGGCAGCAAGGGCAAGATAACTTTGGTAGTTGGAATCTTCTCCAGCTCCTACTAACCTTCTATAATGTTTGGATAAAGTTAACTGGAGTGAGCTAGCCTCCAGGGAGGCTGAACCCCTCGGCTCCTTCAGAAAATGATGGCTTAGTCTCTTGGTGAGCTACATCAGCCATTACCCATCCACAGCATAGTGGAATAATCGCAGAGCCAAGGGAGGGGAAAAGACAAGATCTTTAAAGAGCTGTGCATTTACAATGAAGAGAAAACCAAAAACTTCAGTGGCTAGTGGTTGATTCCCGCCTCAACACCCCACCATAGGAGTGAAGCAATAATAAAGCTCTTACTTTGAAATTTTGATCACCGAGGCATCACACTTTATTATCACAGCTTTCTTCAGGAGAACCAGCTCTCGCGACACAATGTTATTGAACTTGGAGGCCGCTACAAATGCCAAGTTAAAAGTGGAAAGCAGGAAAAAAAAAGATTTATTCAATGTGGCCACCCTGGGAAGAAGGATAAAGAGATTCCCCAAATCCATCTTTGTCTTTGGGGTATTGGAGTGAGAGCATAGAGTTCAGATACAGAGCCAAGAATATGGACTTCTAAGTAGTCCCATTCCGTCTGGTCCTACCTACTACTGGCCCATGCTTGTCTGGGCTTCAGTCTCACGCTGTAAGGTGGCCTGACAATTTGTTAAAACTGTGTAAAATCTGTTGGCCTTGATATGGTCTCTCAAATCCACCAGGCTACATGACGAAAAGCTGGCTGGCTCATCACCTTTGTCCTTCTCCTAGCCTCCCCGAGAGCCACCCCAGCCCTCTGTGGGGAAGGGCCAACCTCTCCCTCCTTTCCCCAAGGTAGGGCCTTTAAACCATCCAAGCACCAGTTGGCCATATTGTCTTTGCTCGGTCCAGAGGCAGCCCACCTGCTTATCCTTCCCAGATAAATAAATCTCCTTTATGCTGAGAATTTGGTGTCTGGGTGTGTTCTGTACCAACTCAGACCTAATCCTTCTCCAGAAATCAGTTTCCCTGTGGTTGGTGCCTTTTCCTTCTCTCAGTATGAAATTTCGGGGGAAATTCCCATCTCTCTGGGGTTCATTGCATCAACAATCTGAGAGACGGAGACACATAAGTGTCTCTTTAGAATTTTCATTGCTTCCAGATGAGTTAGAACATCACAGGGGTCCCGTCAACCATCCTACTAGTGAGTGTGGAATCCCAACCATGAGGGACCTATTCCACCCATTGGAAACTTGAACCTTCTTCTTAGAGAAAAAAACTAGGGAAACCTTCCCATAAAGATGGGATTAGTCATTTTGGGAACTGTGAAGAATGGTTGGTAAGCAGATGACCCAAGAGATCAGAATCACCCAAAATCAAGGGGACCCGAGGAGATAAAGTAGCTTTTGGAGTCCTGAGATCATGTCCTGTTTAGAGAAAGGTACCCTGTGGGCCCAAGATGCAGAGACAAGAGAGAGGTTGGGCAAGCTAAACTGGCAAGGAGTGGAGACCACTGGTGAAGCTTCAGACTTTGCCCAGTACAAACTCTCCCCAGGTGAGCATACCCTCCCACACCCCAGTCAGAAGAGTTCCTGAATATCTCTCTATTGCTGCTTGCAAGGAGAGTGTCTCCAGCCCGTTATTCATGTCCAGATGCCCCTGTGCCTTTCTGGTTGTAAGTTCATAAAGACCAAGAGAAGTTGGTGTAATAGACAGGGAGCTGTGGCTCCCTCTGTTACCACTGGGGCCACTGTTACAAAGGACAACAAACAGGTAGCTTCAAACAACAGAAGCTGATTTTTCCTGCGCTTCTGGAGCCCGCAAGCCCAAATCAGCATGTCAGGAGGGCCAGTCTCTAGAAGGTTCTAGAGAACATAAGCCCATTTGCCTCTTCCAGCTTTGGTGTCTCTAGGTGTCCTTGGCTTATAACCGTACTCTTCAGCACTCTGGTTCTACCTTTATGTGATTGCCTTCAGAATGCCTCTCTTGAAAGGTTATGAGCTGTCCACCAGAGAAAACTACTCGGACGTACTTTATTGGCTGGCCAGTGACTACACTGGGTATTTGGGACTTCTCAGTGTAGCCCCAAGCCTTTTTCGGGTTGAGCTTTCAAGCACAAAAACCACACCTTGGGTTGACACGCCTCAGTTGGCAAGAACACTTAGTCAGGATCAGAACTACAGAAGCCAAAAAGCGAGGTTAATATATTTAGGGCCTTTCCCAGAACTGTGGGCTTGGATGGGTTAGGTCTTTGTTTTTCATTTTGGAAGGTGGTGCTGCCTACATGCTGAGTTCCATGGCCCGAATGGTACTTCCATCATGGCCTTAGTTGTGCTATGGTCTGGGGGCCTGTTACAAAACCTCCTCTTTTCCCTGATGAGGATGCTCACCATGGAATGAGGGCCTGCCTTAAGACTACAATGATTTTATCTCAAAACGTTCAGTCACACTTGCAAAGGCATGTTTCCTACATAAGGCCATATTTAGAGGTTTTAAAAGTTAAGACATGTCTTTTAGGGGGGTCATGATTCAACCCACTATGCTGATCCACTTCAGACTTCTAAAAGATTGTCACGCTAGGCCAGCCTCCGGGAACAGGACAGGCTTCCACAGGGACAATAAAACCATGGACCACCCGACAAACATTTCCATCATTGTCACAACTTACTCTTCTTTGAAGAAAAGTAGCTGATCACTTTGCTCTGTTGATGACCCTGTGTCTGGCTGGCTGTACCACATCCTGCCTGCCCCTTAAAACACTCAACTTTTAGCTGGGCATCACCCGGCAGGCAGAGATAACTTAAGAACAAGTGTGGTTCGAGGCCAGCCTGGTCTACAAAGTGAATTCCAGGACAGCCAGAGCTACACAGAGAAATCCTGTCAAAACCAAAACCAAAACAAACAAACAAACCAAAAAAAGTTGGGAAATTCCCCTTCTGAAGTTATCTCATATCAACCTAGAAAGAATATTCCGGAGGAGTTGGATACACACGGGCATGAGTCAAAAGCAGGCTGAGCTAAATTCATTTTGCCCAAAGTACAATTTCCTCATCTGTTCCCCCCGCAAAAAAAAACCCGCGACAGGTTCAGCCTGCGTCTGCTCATCCTGTATCTGCCAACTGCTCCGCTTCCTTTCTGGGCTCTGGTATTGTTTTGAGACAAGGGAGACAAGGTCTCATTTTCCCACCCTCCCTTCAACTTGTGCTCTTGCTTAGATGGGCCTCCGCCTAAGGCAGCTAACTGCAAGGCTGGGAGAAGCTCAAGACACACGGTAGCCCGCACTGGAATGCCTTGGGACTGGGGAACGGACAACGAAAGGGAAGTTATTTAAGGAATCATATCTGAGATGCTAAATCTACCAGCCGCGGATATATCGATGGTGGTGGTTTGAATGAGAATGGCTCCCATGGAATGGCTCTCATATATTTGAATGCTTGGTGCCAGTTGGTGGAACTGTTTGGGAAGAGTTAGGAGGTGTGCCCTGGCTGGAGGAGCTGCATCGCTGGGGTGGGCTTTAAGGTTTCAAAAGCCCATGCCGTTCCTTGTGAGTTCTTTTTCTCAGCCTCCTACGTGTAGATCAGATGTACGCTCTCAGCTGCTGCTCCAGCACTGAAGCCTCCTGCCTGCCGTCATGCCTGCCTTGCTGACCCTTCCACCTCTGGAAACATGAGCCCTAAACTTAATGCTTTCTTATTAGAAGTTGCCTTGGTCATGTGTCCCTTCACAGAAAATGAAAAGTCACTGAGGCCATAGGTAAACTGCTGACCTCCTCCAACTTCATTAGAAAGACTCCCCCAACATCCGTCAGTACCTGGGTTTGCTCTCCAGAACTGTAAAAAAACAAACAAATAAAACTATAGGCAGAGGAGTAAACAAATAACTAGTTATGGTGCAGCATTCTGAGCCTGGCTCGCAGTGTATGGTCCGTAGGTGTTCCTTAAGAAGATATTGGAGGGGCTGGAGAGATGGCTCCGCTGTTGAGAGCACTGGCTGCTCTTCCAGAGAGCCTGTGTTCCATTCCCAGCACTCACGTGACAGCTCACAACCATCTGTAAATTCCAATCCCAGGTAATCTGATGCCCTCTTCTGGCCTCCACGGGCACTGCACTCACATGGCGTACAGACAGACAACACCCAGGCACATAAAGTTAAAAAGGAAAAGAAGATTTTGGCTTCTCACACCCATGTTCTGACTCCACAAAACTCAGCACTGATGAACCATAACCAGGACTGTGAGCTATTCACCTTTACTGGGTCAACTCTTCCACTTTCTGGCCTGTGTGTCATCGTAAAGGCTTTTCAATGCCCAGTGAAGGCATTCTTCCAATGATCTAACTTATGTGAAATGCAAGGCTGGGTTTCTAGCCATTAGGAGCTGGGCAGAAGGAATTTATTTGAAGGGACCCTGCCATTGACTCTAGACAATCATTCTGAGCAGTGGAAGGATTCCCACACAGTGCCGCCTTAGACTGCAACTCTCACATTGTGTGCTATGAACAGGGACTAATTTCCTTGCAACAAATTTTTCCAGTAAGAAGGCTGGAGTGATGGCTCGGTGGTTAAGAACCCTGGCTACTGCTCTCACTAAGGACCAGGTTCGATTCCCGGTATCCACAAGAAGGCGCATAGCAGTCTTCATTCCAGTCTCTAGGGATCTGAAACTCTTTCTGGCCTCCTCCTGCCTCAGGCATGCAGGCAAAATGCTCACCCACAGTGTGTGTGTGTGGGGGGGGAGTTAAAAAATAATGTGGTGGTGGCACACAACTTTAATCCCAGTACTCAGGAGGCAGAGGCAGGCAGATCTCTGAGTTCTAGAGTTTGAGGCCGGCCAGGTCTACAGAGTGAGTTCCAGGATAGCCAGGGCTACACAGAGAAACCCTGTCTCAAAAACAAACAAACAAACAAAAAATCCAGTAAAGCCACCGAACATTCAACAGCTTTAAGGCTGTGGAAGAGAAGACTAAAATAGTTCTTGCAAATGACTTCCCAATGACCTCAGCAGGATAACCTGGCACACAGCGCATCTGCTCCCAGCCTCCTGCAAAAGGAGAATTAATGAGACTTGTCCCTTTTACCTCCCACACTGACCTGGGGCCCTAGCCATTTTCTTTGTTTCCTTTTCTGTTTCTATCTTCGTTTCTTTTTGTTTTGTTTTGCTTTGTTGTTTTGTTTTATTTTTTGAGACAGGATTTCTCTGCGTAATATCCTTGGCTGTCCTGGATTTGCTTTGTAGACCAGGTTGGTCTCAAATTCACAGAGATCCGCCACCTGCCTCTGCCTCCCGCGTGCTGGGATTAAAGGCACCACCACCACTCCTGTCCCTGGCCATTTTCTTGCTACCCTGACCTCCCACTACTTTTCTCTCTTTTCTTTCTAATGTTAAACTGTCCGGACCCGGACTTCTGATAACGCCATGCCTCCTATCTGGCACAGTCTCCCTCCTGTCTTTGCGCTGGCTGGTTCCTGCTTGTCACTCATGTCTCAATACAGGGTCCCTTCCTCCGAGGTTGTCCAGTCCGTGTCCGCGCTTCCGGCCGTCAGCAAGCCTGCTTTGTGTCCTTCTCGGCCCGTTTTGCACTGTTTCATTTGAAGGGTGGTGCGTTTGCCATCTGCCTTTTCCACGGAAGGCAAGGGTATAAAGAGTTAGCGGTGCACGCGGCTAAGTCCCCCGCGTGCAGAGGAAAGGAAGTTTTCGCCGGTGCTCTCTTGTTGCATGATGGGCAATGCTTGGCTAGCTGAGGCTGGAAAGGAGAGGCAGCCGGCAGTACTGTAGGTACCAGGGCCTGCAAATGAAACCTGCTTCTTGGCTCCGGCTCCTTCCTTCCAGCACTGTCCGCCAAAGGGCAATAGGAGCAAAAGTCAGGACTGCGCTCTGCAAACCTGGGAGAGGCCAAGGAACAGCACCTGGAAGGAATGGAGACCCTGGGGTCATGCTGGCAAGTCACAACTCCAACCCCGGAGCAGGAAGTGAATCAGTGGAGGTGCCCAGGGGTGACGGTGGGCGGGACAGCCTTTGAAGGGACTGCCTACAGCAAAGCTGCAAACTCGGGCTTTCAGACAGAGAGGCAGCATTTAATAGGGGCTCTCAGCGACAGGCCGGTGAGTCAGGCTGAAGGTATGAACGGATGCTATCTGATGATCCTCCCAGGTCCCAGCATGGGCTAGGCTTGTCCATCTGCCAGGCAGCGGCAAGAGCCTGGAGTTCCTGCCGACTTGCTGCTCCTGCAGCTCAACGCACAACCCCTTCCTCCTTCAGGAAGCCACAGGGGTTATCTGTTCAAGTCCAGCTCTTGGACTGTGCATATAGAATGTTGCTTTGCGGGACAGTGCTGTAACACTTCACATTTACATGGCGATGTAAATGCTTTCTTTGTCTTTGTTTTTAATGTTCTTTTGAAACCCTTAACGACCAGCACTGAAGATCCAATGGATTTTCTACAGTATAGAACAATCTCTGATTTTTTTTTCCATTTAAACTTTATTTATGCATTTATTTGGAGAATTTCATGTAAGGGTATTGTGTTTACGTTGCTTCTATTCCTCCCTCTCCCCCTCCAACACACACACCCTACTGAGTCCTTTTAGTAATGGGCATACGTACATGTGTTTAGGACTGACCACTTGGGCTTGGAGGACCTATCAGTGCGTTAATTCTCCTTCTCTTGGCAGCCGCTGATTGTCTGCACCTCTTCATTTAGGGGTAGGGCTTGTAACACTTCCCCCATCCACACTGTCTGGGGGAAGTGTTACAAGCCCAATGTTGTCATTGTACATGTCTTGCTTACACCACCATATTGTTGAGATATCATGGGTACATTCTATCTGAAAGCAGACTCCCTGGTCCTCTGCTTCTCAGTCTTCCTGAGAATCAATTAGGTTAATTAGGTTTGGGACAACTTTTACTTCTTTTTTTTTTTTTTTTAACTTTCACTAGGGGAGCCAGAACCTTGATTGTTAGGTCTCAAATCTGGGACCAATGGCTGAGGTGCCCATTTAACGAATTAAAGCCAACACTGGCTCCCAGGTTCTCCCAGCATCCCTCAGTCCCTACCTGTTACAGGGCCCTCCTGGCTGGCATACCCTGCCCCCTACTCCAAACTTCTCCAGCCCGGGGCTGGGCTGCCCTTCCTTGTGGAATCCAGTCATTGTGATTATCTATCTGGTCCTTTCATCTTCTCTCTTGGCCCAAGCTGCTCCTCTTGGTAGGCAGCTGCTCTCCCCTTTCCCCTTCCTCCCTCTTCTCACATGGCTCAGGATCATGTCCACTCTGGACTCTCCCAGATATCCCTGCCTCTGGTTATATTTCCTCCACCATACCTAGGAGCAGCCATGTCTTTTTCCCTTTTTTAATTTCTTTTTTTTTTTAATTAATTGACAATGCTCACTTATTGGTTGTTAATTTTTTTTATTGTTGAGCCATAACAATCTTAATATGTTCTAAAGATAGATGATAGATAGATGGATAAATGGATAGATAATAGGTAGATAAATATGCATATAGCGCATGTGCACATATATAATTTTTTCAACCTATAACTTATTCACTTTCTTAACTTTTTTTTTTTTTTTGGCAAACAGAACTTTTAAGGTCCAGTTTATCACTGTTTTGGTTTTGTTTCATTTGTGGCATGAGAGCTCAAACCCAGGGTCTTACCAATGCTTGGCAAGTGCTCTGGCCTGGACCTGTGACTGCTCTTTAGTGTGGTTAACTGTCTTCTTCGTGTCCTGCCTAAGCAATTTCTTCCTATTCTGGCATTATAAAGAAGATCTTGTCTTATGGACCTTCTTAGAGGCTTTATAGCTTTAGATTTTATATGTACATTTATAATCTATGCAGAATTAATCTTAGTGTACAGCATGAGGTAAGGAACCAACATTCAGGTTTTTCTACGTAGACATCTAGTTGGTCTACATCTTCAGATGTTTTGTTTTCTCCTGTTGAATGGTTTTGGTAGATCTACTGGATATAAACTGATCATATAATCATGGATCTGTGTCTGGATTTTTTTTTTTTGTTATAGTTTTTTGAGACAGGGTTTCTCTGTGTATAGCCCTGGCTGTTCGTGACTCATTTTATAGACCAGGCTGGCCTTGAACTCACAGAGATATGTCTACCCCTGCCTCCATAGTGCTGGGATTAAACCACCATTCTGGGCTCTGGGTCGGGAGTTTGTATCCCACTCTACTGAACTAGAAGGATTTTCTTATGTCAATACCTTGCTTCCTTTCTTTCATTTCTTTTTGTTTTTTTGAGACAGGGTCTGACTATGTAGCCCTGGCTGACCTGCAATTCTCCATGTAGACCAGGCTAGCCTCAAACTCATAGAGATCTGCCTGCCTCTACCTCCCAAAGTTCTGGTATTAAAGGCGTACCACCATGCCCCACTGATAGTTGGTCTATATATTTTGAATCTAGTTAAAATTGCTTAATGCTTCTTAATTCTTTCTCATTCTCTATCTTAGGGTTGGCCTGTCAATTTCTAGAACTAAGGTTGGATTTTGAATATGATTTCATTGAATTTATATATGACAGGAGGAAAAATTACTTGACAATATTATCTTCTAACACATAGATTTGGCATGCTCTTTTATTTATTTTAAGCCTTTTAAAATTCTCTCAGAAGTGTTTGTGTTTCTCACTATAGACATCTTGAACTTCTTAAATTACTTAAAATACTTCTTAAATTAATTTTGATTTGCACACAACCATAAATTGTTTTTATCGAACTTTAATTTCCAACTCCACATTTTGCTATATACAGCACATCTGCTTTTGTTATTAATTCTGCATCCCACAACTTGAGTAAATTTGCTTCTGAATGTGAACGATGTTTTCTAGACAAGTGCTTTGTCAATCCCTGGGCAAGGGCTCTGTGTGTGCAATCATGCCTGCTGTGAAGAAAGGCAGTTTTGCTGGTTCCTGTTGTTTGCCTTTTCTTTTGTGCGGTCCACACCTTTCAACGTAACAAATAGAAGCCCTTTTGCGTTTACTCCTATCTCAGGGAAAAGGCATTCAGTTTTGCACTGGTACAATAGTAAACAACTTCTCATAGATACTGTTTTCCCCCAGATTGAAGAAAGTAGTTCCTGTTTTCTTTCCCCCCATTAAAAAAAAAAATCTTTATTTTATGTGGATGGGTTTTTTGTTTGTTTGTTTTTTTGCCTGTATGGATGTCTATGCCTCACATGCATGTAGTGCCCACGGAGGCCAGAAGAGGGAGTCAGATCCCCTGGAACTCGAATTACAGACGACTGGGAACCACCATGTAAGCGCTGGGAATCCAAACCCCGGCCCTCTGCAAGTGCGGCCAGTGCTCTGAACCGCTGAGCCTTCTCTCCAGCCCCAAATTTATGTTTTTGTAGCTCGTAAATAAATACTGAATTTTGTCAGTATTTTATTTAGTTGTTTGTTTGTTTGGCCTGGTTTTTCAAGGCAGGGCTTCCCTGTGTAGCTCTGGCTGTCCCAGACCTCGATCTGCGGACCAGGCTGGCCTCAAATTCAGAGATCCACTTGCCTCTGCCTCCCGAGTACTGAGATTAGAAGAATGCACCACCCCCACCCAGCTCTAATTTTGTCAGTATTTGAACTTGAGGGGAATCCATCCAAATGATGGCTCCTTTCTCATTTGTTAATGAGGGAATTATAGTGATTGCTTTCTTTTTTTCCCCTAGGACAAACCAAAGTCGTTACCTTTTGTGGATGGTTTAATTCTCTTTCCTAATATTTTTTTGACATGAGGTTGTGTGTGTGTGTGTGTGTGTGTGTGTGTGTGTGTGTGTGTTCATGTTTATAATGGGCATAGGTCTGTCATTTAATTTATTTTCCAGTAATAGCATAATCTTATCTTGATAACGGTAAATACCAATCAGGCTTGATTTGGAGAAATATAACCAACTGGAGCTATTTAAAAGGACATGGTTGGTGGCTGGTGAGGCAGCTTAGAAAACAGGCCTGAGGGAAGGCAGGTGGGACTCTTGAGCAAGAGTCGGAGCTGCTGTGAGTGCAGTAGGTGGAATTCCTCAGAGGAGCCAAAGCTGGGTCTGCAGTTTTCAGACCACTCCCTTACTTCATCCAAGCACCTGATTGATGCCCTGGGGGTGTGGTCCAGACTACGAAAGGCCTAGATTATGTCCTCAGTGATTTAAAAAAAAGTCAAGTATATGTAAGTACATGTGTTCATGTGTGTGTACATTATGTGAGCATTCCCGTGGAATCCAGAGGCGAGCCTTTAGCAGCATTTGCTTAGAGGCCGTCGTCCACCTTGTCCTTTTGAAGCAGTATCTGTCACTGGCATGTGCCTCTCCTGGTCAGCTGAGGCTGGCTGGCCAGTGAGCCCCAGGCTTTTCACCCAGCTTCTAGGGATCTGAGTTCAAGTCCTTATGTGTTAGTGGTAGACCACCCCCTGAACCCCAAATTCACCTTCTAAACTCAACAGTGTCCCAAGGATGTACACTCCATCACCGTTACTAATTCCAGAACTCCGTAAGGATTTTGTCTGTTTGTTATTTTAAGTACGTGTGTCTCTGTTTGTTATTTTTAATTACGTGTGTCTCTGTGTGGGCGTGTGTATAGGTGCCTAGGAAGACCAGAAGAGGACACTGGATCCCTTGAGCTAGGCTGCATGGTAGTAAGTCACATGATGCAGGTTCTGGAACTGAACTTGGGTCCTCTGGAAGAGCAGCAAGAGCTCGTAACTGCTGAGCCCGCTCCCCAGCCCCCAACTGCAGAACATTTTTATCACACTGAAAGGAAAAATCCTTACATCCGATCCGTTTATACTCATTTCCAGCCACCTCTCCCCTGGTTCTTGGCAACCACTAATCTACTTTCTACTGCTATAGATTTGCCTATTCCGGATATTTCAAATAAATGAAATTATAGGATGGATAGCCTTCGGCGTGGGCCTTTATTATTGTTTTGGGGGGAGGAGTGTTTCAAGACAGGGTTTCTCTGTGTAGCCCTGGCTGTTCTGGAATTTGCTCTGTAGACCAGGCTGGCCTTGAACTATCAGAGATCCAGTTGCCTCTGCCTCCCAAGTGCTGGGATTAAAGGTGTGTGCTGGGCTGGAGAGATGGCTCAGTAGTTAAGAGCAATGGCTACTCTTCCAGAGGACCTGGGTTCAATTCCCAGCACCCACATGGCAGCTCATAACTGTCTGTAACTCCTGTTCCAGGGGATCTGGGCACCCTCATGCAGACATAGGTGTAGGCAAAACACCAATGTACATAAAATACAAATAAATACATTTTAAAGGTGTGTGCCACCACTGCCCAGCTGGCTTGGGCCTTTTTTGACTTAGCGGTCATCCAGGTTAGTCCACATGGTAATGGACTTTTCAAACCTTTTACTGCTTAACAACAATCCTTACGGAATATGCCAGCTTTGTTTACCCAGTGACTAGCTGGTAAACATTTGGGTTCTTCCCCCTTAATTAAATTATGTTATTGGGTATATGTATGAACCTAAAATTCCAACATTCATGAGTCAGAGTCTGATGGAGAAATCGACAAATGTGTAATTAGAGTCAGAGACTTTAGCATTCTTGTTGAGGTAAGCCTTATAGCAAGGCAGTAAAGATAGGGATCTGAGTATCTACCAGCCAACTAAAGTCCAGGTAGGAACTCATCCCCCAAGTATTCAAAGTGTACATGGAAGAGTCACAAAGACAGAAAACAAGTCTCAGCAAATTTCAAGACATTGATACCAGAATACAGTCAGTGCTGCAACGTGGGGTCTGTTCCTTAGTATAGTAGCACTAAAGGAACACCTATAAATTAGTTTAAAAAACAACCCAAATACTTGAGAATTCTGTAACATACTTATAAAAAACTCAAAAATCACAGAAGAAAATATTTTAATTAACTAATAATGACAGTCAATACAAAAATGGCTAGTATATAATATCAGAACTTAAGGTATGCATTTCTTTTCTTTTTTTCTCATTTTATTCTTTCTTTCTTTCCTGAGCCAGGGTCTCTCCACAGAGCCCTGGCTATCCTGTAACTCATGGGAGATCTACCTGCTTTGGGAGTATATTATTTAGTTCGCGCACATTTTAGAAATTACCCAGATGTCTTCTGTGACTGTTATTCCTAATTTGACTCCATTGTGGTGAGACAGCGTGCTTTATTGTATATTGACTACCTAAGATTCATTGAAACTTGCTCTGAGGACTGGTGTAGTTTACCCTAAGCACCTGAAAGAGTGTGCATTCTGCATTTACAGTGTTCTGACTCTATGTCTAATGTTACACTCATTCCTAACACAATAAGTACTATCTATTATTATTATAAGTGGATTTTTTTAGTTTCCAAATGCTTTTTTTTTTTGTGGAGACAATTTTTCTTTTTTTTTTTTTTGTTTTTTTGAGACAGGGTTTCTCTGTGTAGCCCTGGCTGTCCTGGACTCACTTTTGTAGACCAGGCTGGCCTCGAACTCACAAAGATCCACCTGCCTCTGCCTCCCGAGTGCTGGGATTAAAGGCGTGCACCACCACCGCCCGGCTACAATTTTTCTTTATGTAACAGTCCTGGCTGTCCTGGAACTCACTCTGTAGACCAGGCTGGCCTTGAACTCAGAGATCTGCCTGTTTCTGCCTGCCAAGTGCTGGGGTTAAAGGCATGTGCCTCTTCCGGACAGTATTGTTTAGCTGATAACCTTCCCATTCAATTTCGCCATTTTTCAGTGCACGTCTGCTGAGACTCCTGTTCATTACTGCATAGAGCTTTAGGCTTAGAGTGTTTTGTTTTTGTTTTTTTTTTTGTGCTGAGTTACTGATTAGATTAGTCCCATTTTCTATTCTTCTGTTCATTTTGGTACTCAGTGTCTTTGGAAGAATTTATCCAGTTCATTCTGTAAATTGTGAAACTTATTGGTGCAGGGTTCTTCCTGGCCTTTGACTTGAAGCTGACATCTGGAGTTTTTGGGGATTACTTATCACTTTATTTATTGAGCCAGAGTCTCTCACTGGATCAGGAGCTTGCTCAGTTAGTCGTCTGGCTAGCCAGTTAGCCACAGAGATCTCCTGTCTCTACCCTTCCGGTTCTGGGATCAGAGGTGGCCACCACACATGTCCAGCTTTTACATGGGCTATGGGGATTCGAACTCAAGCCTTTTCTTATTGTCTTCTCCTGATGCAGGGCTGGTGATGATGTTCACTGTTCCCTGCTGTCGCTGTGATATCTTCTCATCTCTTTGTTAAGTAAAGTAGCCAGAGACTTACCAGTCTTCCTGTCTTCAAAGAGCAGAAGGTCATTTCATTTTTTTGTTCCCACTTCGCCATTCATTTGATTCCTACGGCCCTAGTTTGCTTTCTGAGGCAGGTAGATCTCCCATGAATTACAGGAGAGCCAGGGCTACATAAACCACACATTTAAAGAAGAAATTTATTTCTTTATTATGCCTAACTGGAACACCAACCCAATGCCTGGAGAACACTAGGCAAATGCTCTACCACTGAGCTAGGCTCCCAGTCCAAGAAATACCTTTCAAAATAAAGATAAATGGCTAGGGAGATGCTCAGTGGATAAAGCGTTTAGTGTGCCAGTGTGAGGGCCAGTGAAGTTCTTTCTAGAGCAATAAGAAGTCAAATTATCCCTATTTGCAGACAATATGATAGTATACATAAGCAACCCCAAAAGTTACACCAGAGAACTCTTACAGCTGATAAACACCTTCAGCAAGGTGGCTGCATATAAAATTAATTCAAAAAAATCAGAAGCCCTTCTTTATACAAAAAATAAATGGGCTGAGAAAGAAATTAGGGAAACAACACCCTTCACAATAGCCACAAACAATATAAAATACCTGGGGTAACTCTAACCAAGCAAGTGAAAAGCCTGTATGACAAGAACTTCAAGCCCTTGAAGAAAGAAATTAAAGAGGACATCAGAAGATGGAAAGATCTCCCATGCTCATGGATAGGTAGGATCAACATAATAAAAATGGCCATCCTGCCAAAAGCAATATACAGATTCAATGCAATTCCTATCAAAATATCACCAAAATTCTTTATAGACCTGGAAAAAGCAATTCTCAACTTCATATGGAATAACAAAAAAACAAAAATAGCTAAATCAATCCTGTACAATAAAAAAAATCTGTAGGTATCACCATCCCACATTTCAAGCTGTACTACAGAGCAATAGTAATAAAAACAGCATGGTACTGGTATAGAAAAAGACCAGTGGATCAATGGAATCGAATTGAAGACCCAGAAATGAACCCACACACCTATGGTCACTTAATTTTTGACAAAGAAGCCAAAACCATAGAAAAAGGACAGCATCTTCAACAAATGGTGCTGGTCTAACTGGATGTCGACATGTAAAAGAATGAAATTAGACCCATACTTATCACTTTGCACAAAACTTAAGTCCAAGTGGATCAAAGACCTTACTTAACATAAAGCCTGACACAGTAAATCTACTAGAAGAAAAAGTGGGAAAACCCTCAAACTCATTGGCATAGGTGACAACTTCCTGAACAGAACACCAACAGCTCAGGACCTGAGATCAACAATCAATAAATGGGACCTCATGAAACTGAAAAGCTTCTGTAAGGCAAAAGACACTGTCATTTGAACAAAACGGCAGCCTACAGATTTGGAAAATATCTTCACCAACCCCACATCTGACAGAGGGCTAATATTCATAATTTACAAAGAACTCAAGAAATTAAATGCCAAGAAACCAAATCATCCAATCAAAAAAATGGGGAACAGAGCTAAACAGAGAATTCACAAAGAAGGAATCCCTAATGGCTGAGAGACACTTGAAGAAATGCGCAACATCCTTGAGAGCTTGTTTGGAGGTTCTAGCAGGAAAGCGCAGCTACTCGTATACCCTTGACCGAAGACCGGTCCTCCTCTATTCGGGGAAGGTCGTCCTCTTCGACCGAGCGCGCAGCTTCAGGAGGGACGCACATGGAGCGGTGAGGGAGGAAGGGGACACCCGCCTAGCCAGCCAGATCAGCCGAATCAACCCTGGCGATCAATGGGGTGACAGATGTCGCAGCCGGATCGCCCTCACATCCTGCGCAACATCCTTAATCATCAGAGAAATGCAACTCAAGACGACTCTGAGATTCCATCTCACAACTGTCAGAATGGCTAAGATCAAAAACTCAAATGACAGCACATGCTGGCCAGGGTGTGGAGAAAGGGGAATACTCCTCCATTGCTGGTGGGAGTGCAAGCTGATACAACCACTATGGAAATCACTCTAGTGATATCTCAGAAAACTTGGAATAGCTCTGCCTTGGGACCCAGCCATACCACTTCTGGGTATACACCCAAATGATTCCTCACCGAATCACAAGGAAGTTTCCTCATCTATGCTCATAGCAGCCTTATTTGTAATAGCTAGAAACTGGAAACAACCCAGATGTCCCTCAACCGAAGAATGGATTAAAAAACTGTGGTACATCTACACAATGGAATACTACTCAGCTATCAGAATCAATGAAATCATGCAATTTGCAGCCAAATGGATGGAGCTAGAGAGGCTCATCCTGAGTGAGCTAACCCAGACTCAGAAAGATGCACATGACATTTATTCACTTATAATCGGATTTTAGCCATATAGTACAGGATAACTATACTACAACCAATGCACCAAAGGGAACAGGAACATAGACTTTGTTTCCTGTCAATGAGACAATTTGCCTTAGTGGTGCTGCCTTGTAGGCCCCCAGTGTATGAGGAGGCTCTTGGCCCTCATATAACTGCTGAACTGGGGCGGGGGACTGTTATGTAGGGACACTCCACTCCAGAGCAGTGGGATGGAAGGGAGAGGGGGTAGAGGGTGGGAGGGCGGGACTGGGAGGAGTGGAAAGAGGGCACTGTGATGGAGATGTAACCTGAAGAAATAAATAAACATAAAAACAAAACACAGCTGAACTGGAGGTTTTCTTTGTGCTCTGCCAGTCTTTCTCCTGCTCCAGAATTCTGCCTGTGATCATACCACCTTAGGCATCATGTCCCACCAGCTACCTCCGGCTGGCATTCTTTCTGTCTTTTTCCTTGACAGTTTTACAACCATTGGTCAAGTATTTTGTAGAACATTTGGCTCCCCTTAATGTTTCCTCATGGCTAGGCTGAGATCCAGGCTTTAGCCTGATCATATTTTCTAATCAGATACCTGCCTGAGTTCACCCTCAACATTCCAAAGGTGCCTCAGAGGTGGAGGATTCTTGCTTGGTTTTCTTTCTTAGTTGAAGGGTTTTCTTTCAACGCCTCTTGTTGGCTCCAATCAGAGAGAGGTCACGGAGAGGATATTCCCAGGGCCTCCACTGTCCAGCTTTCCTTTAACTGGAGTGGTAAAGGGATTCATATGATCTAAAATAATTTGGCCTCATGGTCGTCAAATTGGCTTCCAATGACCAGGGGGACTTTGAATCATACAGTCACCTCCTGCCCAAACTGCTTCTTAGCAGGCAGTAAAACTAAGGGCTGGGTGTGTCTCCTGCTGTGGACTTGCCTGGCCAGTGGATGAGGAGTGGGGATGGTTCTCAGCATTGCTAACAATGTGTGTAAAGAAAGGAGCAGGGACAGGGGAGGAGAGGGACAGGGAGGGAGAGACTGTCATAGGAATCAGAAACAGGCAAAAGGCCTGCTCCTTTTGTGATTTGGGTGACGTCTACATTGTGTCTTCTCTCAGATCTTCCACCAAATGTTGCACAGAGAAGCATCCCTCGGGACCAGAGAGGACCTAGGAGACAGCAGAGAAGGGCAGAGAGGCCTACTGGAGTGGCTTAGAGACACACATGGTCTGAGGGGCAAAGGGCTGCGGGTCTTGAAGGTCACATAAGTCTGAGGAATGTGGAATTGACCTGTGGGAGATTTTAAGAAGCATTTAAAGGGGCGGGATTGGCTTGATGTTTCTGAGTATCTCAGGAAACCCTACAGTGGAAAAGTGAGAGGGAGGAGGGGCAGGAATCAGGGTGAACAAGCTAAGATTGCTGTCACCCAGCCTCATGGTGAAGAATTAGCAGGAAAAGAGCCTTTCTGAGTCTATCAGCAGCAACAGGCTTCAGATGCTAGGCTAGAAAAACACCAGACTAACCACACCATGTCCAATCATGCTCCAATTTCTGTAAACACAGAGAGCTGTTTTTAGTGTATGCCTCATGCGGGTTTTCATTTGTTAAATCTAGCAGCCTCAGGCCCCCAAAAGGGAAAGCAGGCTGCTCAAAGGTCATAGCCAAGTGCCAGCACGGGGCTTAGCTGTGTCCCTGCCTGGGCGTTCCCACTGAGGCACTTTTGAGCAGGTAGGCTTTCAGCCATCGGAGCAGACTTGCCGGGGGAAGGACCAAGCTAGTGAAAATGGTGCCTTGCAGGCTGACTGGGTGCGCTTGAAATAGGCCCGCTAGCCTCCTGTATGCAGGTTTAACACTCAGAGCAAATTCCATGTCCCCGTGACTTAGTTAAGGCAATTCTCCGGACTCTGAAGCTTTCTGTGCCCCGAGGGGTGAGAACCTTTGTAATAGTCCTCAGCCCCGCTGCCCCCAGTCTGATGGGACACTATAATTAGGAACTTATTCAGGTTTTATGCACAGATAGAGCCCGCCCGCCGGCGGCAGCTCTACCTGCCTGTTCCTACCGGCCTGGAATATAAAACACCACCGAAACAGAACCATTTGAACATGTTTCATGAGGTTTTGCCTGAGGTGCAAAATGCAACTGTACTTTCAACATGCAAGCAGGCTCAGATGCTCAGCAAATGAATGCTAGAGACTGCCAACACAATGGGCCACGGGGGCTGGACTGCCGCCTACGGAGAGTTGCATTTAAAGACAGGCATTGAAAAATAGACCCAGGAAGGTGCACGGATGCTTTGCAGAAGGGACGGACACAGTGGTGCGGGTTGCAGAGCCACAACTGTCCGGGAAGCCGTGATATCATGGGGCCCTGGCTCTTCAGTGTGACTCTCATCCACTTCATCAGCATCCCTTGAGAAACATCTCAGGAGTCAGGGTGGGTGTTTCTAAGGCACTGAGGATGATGGGATGGAGGATGCCAGGTTTAACAAAAGGAATGTCGTGGGGCATACATTTAAAAAAAAGCATGCTGTTGGGCTGGAGAGATGTCTCAGCGGTTAAGAGCACGCTGCTCTTCCAGAGGTCATGAGTTCAATTCCCAGCAACCACATGGTGGCTCACAACCATCCATAATGAAATCTGGTGCCCTCTTCTGGCCTGTAGATATACCTGCAGACAGAACACTGTATACATAATAAATAAATCTTTAAAAAAAAAAAAGCATGCTGTGTTCATCAGAAATCCAAACAGAGCAGTGAAGTGGCTTAGCAGCATGCACTGGGTAACTGTGTCCTAGGGGTTAGAAGTCGTGTGGGTCATGGGATAAAATTGAGATGTGGATAAAATTGTGTTCCTCTTGGATCACTTAGGACAGAATTTGTTCCCTGAGTCCACATCTTCTAGAACTCCACGCTGTCCTCAACTATGGCCTTTCCTCTGTAATCAATGCCAGAAGTAGTGACCTCATCAATTTTGACTCCCCTTTCTCCATCATATCCGATTCTAATCCTCTTGCTTTCTCGTTCACTTCTGAGAATCCTCTGGTTACACAGGACCCACCCAGATAACGCAAGAGTCCACCCCCACCCTCCACTCCCCACCCCCCAAACCCCCATCCCCCATCCCCCCATCGCTGAGCTGTGACTCAGGGAACCACATCACAGATTTGACTTGAGCATCTTAGAATAAAAGTAAAGCATTTTGATTCCAGTAAGATTGTACTATTTCATCTAGAAAGGGCGCCATTGTTTACGGACTTTTGTTTCGGCTACATGCATGGATATACTACTGGTCTCCAATATAAATATAGACTCTCTTTCTTACTGTCAGTTGTGCTATGAAAAAAAAGGGGGGAGCTGAACCACTGTAGAACTATCATGACGGCCTCCTAATTTGGTCCTTCCCCTGCAGGCACTTCAATCCATCTTCCTCTTCCCTGCCACAAACTTCTTGGTAAAAATAAACCGGACTTGCTGTTGTGTTTATGGACCTCTAATGGTGCACTGTTTGCCTCTCCAAACTCACAGCTGTCCCACTCACCCACCCGCCACTGTCTGTTATGCACAGCCTCAGCCGGACTCCTAGAGTGGGCTACCCCACTGCGGCCTGTGGGAGGCTGAAACAGATGGGGGTGGCTTAGAACTGCTTTCCAGTAGTTTCTTCTTCACCAGGCAAGGCTGGGACCATGGGTGTCGCCTCTCCCATTCCCACTCTCATGCTCAGCCTCCTGCTGTCTTGAATCCTCAAGAGTTTCTTTTTTTTTTTTTTTAAGATTCATTTATTATGTATACAATGTTCTGTCTGCAGGTATACCTGCAGGCCAGAAGAGGGCACCAGATCTCATTATAGATGGTTGTGAGCCGCCATGTGGTTGCTGGGAATTGAACTCAGGACCTCTGGAAGAGCAGTCAGTGCTCTTAACCGCTGAGCCATCACTCCAGACCCCTCACGAGTTTCTTAACAAAGTGGCCACACTTCCCTTTTTGCAGTGGGCCTGGCAAATCACGCCACCAAATTTGCTGTCCATGGATGGTGACTCTCAGCACTTGCTGGCCCAGGACACTTCACCCTCCTGTGTTCCTTCTCTCAATCCTGACAGTGTTTTAAAAATGATCCCTTTGTTAAACTCATTTTAAGAGTTTGCCTGTTTCCCCTCCTTGAATGGTAAAATCAGCCTGCAGGACAATATCCAAACTGACATTACTTCAGCATCTATCCTTTCAGATATTTCTGGCCGACCCACCACGTGGCCCTATTCTCATTGTAGCCCAGACTACTTACTGTTTCCACAAATATACTGTATCTTTCATATGTTTAATATTGTGACATTTCTAAGGATGATGTAATAAATGTTTTCCTCTTCTTCCATAGGATGCTGGTTAGTTTTTTGTCAACCTGACACAAGCTACAGTCACTTAGGAAGAAGGAACCTCAGCTGACAGAATGCCTCTGTCTGATGGGCCCGTGGACAAGTCTGTGGGGCATTTTCTCCATTGATGATTGGTGTGAGAGGGCCCAACCCACTGAGTGCCACATGGGGGGCAGGCATTCCTGGGTTGCGTAAGAAAACAGGCTGAGAAAACCACGGGGAGCTAGCCTGGAAGTAGTGCTCCACCATGGCCTCTGTTTCAGTTCCTGCCTCCAGGTTCCTGCCCTGAGTTCCTGTCCCCGATTTCCTCAGTGATGGTCGGTGTTCAAGCCATGGGAGCCAGATAAACCCTTTCCGACACAAGATGCTTTTGGCCACAGTGCCTATCACAGCAGTGGAAAGAAAACTAGGACCCAAGAGTAATAACCCATTTGCTGGACACATTACTACTGTCAACACCAACATGTTAATCCAAGAGATCTTGGGGTTGGGTGGGGGTGGGGGTGCTAATAAGCTCTCCCAGCTGCTAGCCAGAAATAAAAGACAAGTTCTCTAAGCCACCAGCCTTGGAACTAGGTAGCAACTGCTCAAAACATTGGTTGGATCTTAATAAACTAGACTAATTTCTAATGAAAGGTCGGGGAGAAAGGCTTATATGAAAATGGAAATGACACAGATGAGAAGGGTGGGACAGTGTGAAGTTCTTGTCTCTTGGTTGGTTGGTTTTGCAAGGTCAGTGCGGGAGCTAATCCCCCCACACAGAAAGGGAATGTATGGAAGTTTCCTTTTCTCTCAGTTGGTTTAGCCCAAAGCCATCAGTTAAAGGGACTCCATTTGGCTTCTGCTCTCCATCCTGTAACTCAATGCAGGGCACCTCACAATCCTTTCCTTTGATGAGGTCAGCCTATCCCAGCTTCTCTTGTAGGAAATGTGGCCGGGTGCCTGAAATGATACCAACTTAGAAAAGCTGCGTAAGGGGTGCCTGTCAGGGCCTTCCTCAGAGAACTGCTTCCTGGAGCATGACCTCTTTGCTATTCCTTCTTCCATCCTGTAGCCTGAGACTGAGCCATCCTGGACCAGGATCATGAGGTGTTTACCCTAGGCATGGTAGATGGGGAGGGACTCTACAGTACCTACTATAGACTAGAAGCCTAGAAGCCCTGGGGAACTTACAGTGGAGTTCTTGAACTTCCATTTTAACCCTTTGATATTTGGGCTTTATTTACTTACTTACTAGGAAGGGGTGCCACATGTGTGGAGGTCAGAGGACAACCTGAAGCCCAGCTCTTGCCTTCCACTGTACGGGTTTCACAGATTGTATTCCTTTCATCCATCTTAATGGCAAAGCACCCTTACCCATGGGTTCTTGGCCAGGTTTATGGTACCAGTGTTTCCTTTGTGTAGTGCACCTTAAGTCCAAGCAGAAAGTGATTGGCTACCCCTGTAACATGTTGCTATTGTCACATCCATGGGCATATCTTGCCACTCTGGTTATTATTACAGCACCCAGGGTTCACAGCTGTGTGAGACTCTTCCCTAGTGCCCTGCATAGTGCCTTCCAGAGAGCTAGCTCAGAGGGAGGAAGCTTCCTGGTCAGGACCAACTTGACTTCCCAATGCCTTGTGACTGCTGTGTGTGATGTCTTCAACAACAGGGCTCTACCATCAAGTTCTGGTGGGCAACCATTCGCTGTGGCAATAGCCTGAATTGTTTGACTAGTTTCTGGGATGCTTCTGACCAAGCCCTGGCCCTCGGATTTTATTTGACAGCTTATAGTTTCTGGGAGGAAGATGATCCCCTGTGTGGTAATTCCAATTAAGCTCTTTATGTGAATAAGTGATTATCTATCTATCTATCATCTATCTATCATATACCTATCTATCTTCTATCTATCTATCTATCATATTCCTATCTATCTTCTATCTATCTATCTATCATATTCCTATCTATCTTCTATCTATCTATCAATCACTTATCTATCTATCATCTATCTGTCTATCTATCTATCTATCTATCTATCTATCATCTATCTATCTGTCTGTCTATCTATCTATCATCTATCTGTCTGTCTATCTATCTATCTTCTATCTATCATCTATCTATCTATCTTCTAACTATCTATCTATCTTATAGAATAGTAAGGGAATCAATGTCTCTGATAGGATAACTAAGGTTAAAAGGGGTTCACAGGGTGAGGTTCTAATCCAATCAAAATTCAACCTTACAACAATAAGAAGAAACAAGGGTGACCACTGAGGAACAATCACCTGAGGGCAGCCATGAAGTAGCCACCTGCAAGCCAAGGATAGAACCCTCACGAGCAAGTTTGTCCCACCATGAGCTTTGACTCCCAGCTTCAAGAATGAAGAAAGAAAAACTGTCCCATTCTGTAGTATTTTGTTGCAGCAGCCCTGCCAGATAGACACGGGAAGTCACAGTATTCTTCGCTGACTAGGCAGCAAGCCTCCAGGATAATACTTAGCTCCCATCACTAATGTATCCTGTAATGCCCACCCACACCCCGGGAGGTGGGCAAGACAAGAAAACTCAAGTTCAGAGAAGCAACATGTTCAAGGTTACACAACACAGGACTCCCGACTGTGAGACCTCCGATGTGCTGTCAGGATACCCACGGTTTTCACTGTGGGAGCAGTGATTCTCAACCTTGTGTTGGGGTGACACCCAAACATGAAATTATATTTGTTGCTATTTCATAATTGTAATGGTACCTACTGTTATGAACCATAATGTAAATATCCATGTTTGGTTTTAGGTGACTCCTGTGAAAGGGCCGTTTGATCTCCCCAAGGGGGGTTGAGACCCACAAATTGAGAAGCGCTGGGTTAGAGGCTTCACTCCTCAATCCTCTGGGCTTAGTAAAATTTTAGAGGTCCTCTACCCTACTCAAGACTTAGCAGACAGGATCTTCCATTTTTCATATGCCCCCAGAAAGTGCTGATTTCCACCAGTATCATCCTCCCTGGGTATGTGGGAAGAATGTCCATCCTGTTTGGTTGATTTTCTGTTATGTGACAAGTAGATATCTGGGATTAGAAAAGCAATTTAGCATCTGTCTTAACCTCTCTCGGTTATTCGGGGATTCCTGGAGATAGTTTTCTTCGGTGATGTTTCCAGCAATGTCAATTTCAAATACAAAAACATCGGCTCTGACCTTGGAAAGTCACTCATCCATGATGCCCCCAGTCCAGGAATGCATTTTGCCTCCCACACAGAGGTATCTGACCTTGAAAAATAAAAATTCATAGCCTGGAAGTCTCTATCCGTTCTAGAGTATTCCTCATGAGCTCCACCCAGTGAGCAATACAGAAAATGCACAGTTGCCTTGGGAAATGAGTCGGCATTCCTTCTTGATGTTTTATAAATTTGGAGTTACAGCTCCAGATTTGGGTTTCTGGAGCTCTTTAAAAGGGTGGATTTTATGGCATGAAAATTATTTTATTTTCTTTTTTTTTCCCCATTGAGGTCTAGCTGTCCCTCAAATCAATAGAGTTTCCTTTTAAATATTTCTATCTCACCCAGGTATAGTGGCACATGCCTTTAATCCCAGCACTCAGAAGGCAGAGGCAAGCGGATCTCTGAGTTCAAGGCCGGCCTGGTGAACAGAGTGAGTTCCAGGACAGCCAGGACTACACAGAGAAACCCTGTCTCAAAAACAACAACAAATTTCTATCTCTTAGGACTGGTGACACTGGTTCTCACTCTTTGCTGTCCTTAAAATTGATCAACGTCAGGAAAAGTGTCAATTCAGGTTAAAACTGACTTTATATTCAGCCCTATTATATGTAGAATTTGGAGTACAGCTCAGCGGTAGATCTTAGCATGATGTGCAAGGTATGGGATTGACTCTCTCCAGCACGTAAATAAATAAAGATAATACAAGGTGAATGTATTGTCTGGACACAGAGGACTGTCTGCAAAAGTGTACATCACGCAATTTGCAGCCAAACTGATGGAACTAGAGAAGATCATCCTGAGTGAGCTAACCCAGACTCAGAAGGATGCACATGGCATCTATTCACTTATAATTGGATTTTAGCTATATAGTACAGGATATCTATACTACAACCAATGCACCAAAGGGAACAGGAACATAGACTTTGTTTCCTGTCAATGAGACACTTTGCCCTAGTGGTGCTGCGTTGTAGGCCCCCAGTGTATGAGGAGGCTCTTGGCCCTCATATGACTGCTGAACTGGGGCGGGGGACTGTTATTTAGGGACAATCCACTCCAGAGGAGTGGGATGGAAGGGAGAGGGGGTAGAGTGTGGGAGGGCAGGACTGGGAGGGGTCCCAGTGACACTGTGACAGATGTGACACTGTGATGGAGATGTAACCTGAAGTAATAAATAAACGTTAAAAAAAGAAAAAGTGTACACTAGCCCCAGACTGGTCATCTTTGGGATTGAAGCTGGAAGAGGCCATCCACAAGGAAATCATGTTTGAAATTTACTAGTTTTTGATGTTTATCTTTACAGTTTTTGAAATATCAACAAGTATTTGCTAAGTGGAAGAAAAAATATTTATTCATTTTTGGTTTTTCGAGCCAGGGTTTCTCTGTTTAGTCCTGGAACTGCACTGTGTAGACCAGACTGGTCTCTGTCTCACAGAGACCTCTGCCTTTCAGGTGCTGGGGTTACAGGTCAGGGCCACCACTGCCTGGGCAGAGACTCTAATCACATGAAATAATTGTAGCGTGGAGATTTTTTGAAGGGTACCCAGCCATGAGCCACTCAGGAGCTTGAATTCATCTGGAAAGCTCTCACATTTGAGTTCTACTTTTCTCAAAAATAATATGCTATGCAGGAGTTAAGATTTTTTTTTCTTTTGACAGGAGCAATAAAGGAAATATAATGGCATTGTCACACCCCAACCCACTGCCTCCATTAAAAATGGACTATCGTTGCCAGGCATTGTGGTGTAGCCCTTTAATCCTTTCATTCAGGACGCAGGTGGATCTCTGTGAGTTCAAGGCCAGCCTGCTCTACATAGTGAGTTCTAGGATAGCCAAAGCTACAGAGTGAGCCCCTGACTCAAAATAGGTAGAGAGATAGATAGTAGATAGATAGATAGATAGATAGATAGATAGATAGATAGATAGATAG
>CAJQZJ010032578.1:2173236-2288551 GCA_907164525.1 Lophiomys imhausi | reverse complement strand
TAGATAGATAGATAGATAGATAGATAGATAGATAGATAGATAGATAGATCATAATTGGCCCATTGGCTTGGTGGTTAAGAGCACTTGCTGTTCTTACAGAGGACCAATGTTCAGTTCCCAGAACCCACTTGGTAGCTAATAACTGTCCATAACTCCAATCCCAAATGATCGGATGCCTCTTTTGGCCTCTACAGGTACTACATACACATGATGCACAGATACACTCAAGGAAAATACATACAATAAAATAGATATATATATATTTTTTAATTTTTAAAAATCGATCTTAGTGAAAGTTCCTGGTTCATGCCTCCCAGCTGGCCCCTCATTGGTTGGTTCTACTCAATAACCACCAGAGCAGTTGTGATTGCCCGTCATCCTGTGGCCCACCGTCATGGATGGAGTTCTCTTAGGCTCTCTAGATGTGAATTCCAGGAAATGCCTATCAGGAAGTAGGAGTTTGAGGAAACTCTGGCCCTGATAGCTGACAATTTATTTTTCTCTGTCAAAATGCTTTCATCTCTGGTGAGAGGGAAGACCAGCCAGGAGCTGCCCAGGAGCCCAGACCCACTTCCTGGGAGCACAGGCTCCATGGCTGATAAGGAGGACTCGGCCGACACACACTCTTTACCCAAGTGTGCTCCTCAAAGCAGGCCACCTCATCTGTGCTGCCACACGGCACTTCTTTGAGCTTGTAGGTGAAAAAGGTGCAATGGTGTCTGTCCTTCAAAGTGGAAATTTAGAAAACTGGAAATTGCTGTTGACCCAAATCTTTCTTTATTTGTTTCCGTCTTATAATACTGGAAATTACATTTCTTCAATGCATTTTCATGTTCTGCATGGCTGAGTGCAGTAAGCAGTTCCTCGGAAATAGATGATGTAATTAAAGAATGTTTAATTCCTCCCAATTTCTTTTTTTTTTTTTTTTTTTGGTTTTTCGAGACAGGGTTTCTCTGTGTATACTTGGCTGTCCTGGACTCACTTTGTAGACCAGGCTGGCCTTGAACTCACAAAGATCCGCCTGCCTCTGCCTCCCAAGTGCTGGGATTAAAGGCGTGCGCCACCACCGCCCGGCTCCTCCCAATTTCTTGATGGTAGTTAAAAAAGATGGGTTCCTTCCCTTCTTCTTCCTCATCCTCATTTTTCTCCATCTTCTTTTCAGCAGAGTTAGAGAACCCAAAGTTGCTTTTTTTTTTTTTTTAAATTAAGGGAAAGAAAATTCACCACGTTTCACAAATATAAATTAAAACCACACAGTGGGTGTCTGAGATGGCTCATCAGGTTAAGGCAAGTGCCGTCAAGCCTGATCACATGAGTTTGAAGTCCCCAGACCAACATGGAAGAAAAAGAGAACTGATTTCCACCAATTTTCCTCTGATCTCCACATGTGCGCCATCACAATGCCCCCCCCGCACACATAAATACATATGATTTTCTTAAAATGTTTTTAAAAAATTATAAGCTGCCTCCAACTAACAGTGAGCCGTCGTTCAAAAGCACACGTGTCTCCCCCAACTCTGTTTTGTCTTTTCAACTGTTCTTTTTTTTTTTTTTGGTTTTTCGAGACAGGGTTTCTCTGAATATCTGTGGCTGTCCTGGACTCACTTTGTAGACCAGGCTGGCCTCGAACTCACAAAGATCCACCTGCCTCTGCCTCCCAAGTGCTGGGATTAAAGGCATGCGCCACCACCGCCCGGCTTTCAACTGTTCTTTGGGGTTTTGCTTTGGTCTGTCTTCGTCACAGAAATGTAATGTCTGCCCATCATACACTCATGTGTGAGGACACATGTGTAGAACCAAACATCCATACATATAAAATAAAGAAAAAAATAAACTTATATGAAATCATAATATATGAGATATAGGATCACATATATATGATAATACATTGAGTAACTGACCAAAATTCAAAGTAGATATAACCAAATATGCTTTAATTTTTAAGTAACAGTTATGTTTTCAAAATGGCTCCCTTACCACTATCAGGTCCCCAACTCCAACTACTAGGGATGGGTAGGGTGTTGGCTCCACAGAATCGGAACTATTCTTCTCTTTCATCACCCTTATTAAGTGTCTTTGATATGTACCTGAGTCGCTACTTCAACTACATTTTATTCTAATGTGGTCATGACATGTGTCCTAACAAATCAGTGATACATAATCCATAATACCTTTGCTCTCATCTGGAAAAGAAAAAAAAAACAAATCAAAAAACAAAAGAAAGAAAGAAAAAAAACAAGGCCAGAGTTGCTAGGACATGCCTAGGAACTTGTTAATTCAGAGCTGGAGTCAGCGCTGGAATTCTTAGTGTTGGAAGTTTTGTAGAGCATGCTGTTTTCTACAAAGGAAGGGGGATGCTAATTATGATAAAGTTGAGGACCCAGGGCAGCAAAAGGACCACAGCACTAACCATAGGAAGAGGAGACAGGCCCTTTTTAGGGCTCCTCTCAGACATTTGTAAAACCATTTTCTTGGTGAAAATTTTAGTAAGATTTGAGGATCGACACTTACAGCTAATACCTGTTTCAAAGAAGCCCAGATAACCTGAAGTCAGAGATGTGCCATTGGTTTCTCAACACCAGTGTTAGCATTTCAATCCAGGTGGAGACCGGCCAAGTGGAGAGAGATGTGCTGGCAGAATCCAATGCCCTTGGTTTAATACCTATTTCCTGGGAGTTAATACCAGACATTTTTTTCCTGGCCAGGTATGAGTAATTCTTGTAATGATTCAGTGTGTTTTTGCCACAGCTTGTCGAAAATACTTTTCTTGCATAATCTTCTGTCAAAACTCTTCAAGTTGAAATGCATACAGAGACAAGTGAGCATAAATGGAACATTTCCATTGTTTCCACAGATCCTAGGACCCAGCTCGTTTCTCCATAAATTAGCTAGGTAAAACTTTGAGCACAGCAGGGCAATTCTGTTCCTCCGGGAAGATCTGTCCTTTTATGTTTGCAGACAGCAGTAGGAAGCAGCAGCTGTATTCTACACTTGCTGTTCCCCAAAAGCAACGTGACGATAGTCCTCCATTATTGGGAAGACTCACAATGCTCCAAGCTGCACTTTGGAAGATAGTTCATGAGTTGGGCACATGACTCCTCTGTCTTCAGGTCAAGGGGAAGGTGGGGGTGGGTCTGTGTTTTTATCCGGCCTGACTCATCTGATCCAAATAATATCAGGCTGTAGGGAGCACCGAGACTATACCTTTTGTCACTGGAAGACTTACAGTGGTGACTCTTGAAGGGCCAAGTTCTGGACTTCATGATGCCTTCTCTGGAATGCAGTGTGGATGTGAGGTGCTGGAATTTTTCTCTGGTGTGGGGACAACAAACACTTACAGCCTCAAAATACCCTGAGGCTCTGAGACCCCGAGGCCTCTTGTCTAGCTTGTGTGGGGTCCTAGGCCTGGTTCCCAACACTATACCTCCCTTACCTAAAAGGAGGAGGCAGAGAAGGAGAAGAGGAGAAAAAGGAGGAGGCGGTGGCAGCAATGGCAGTAGTGTGGGTGGTGGTGGCTGAGAAATGGAGGAGAGGCCATTGAGTTTCCAGATTGCTACGTTCCCACCCCAAGCCCCATCTAGAGAATGTGGTTTAAGGAAACAGTAATATATATAATATATGATATATGATATATAAATATATATTACATATATTTTATCTTTAATTATGGGTGTGTGCTCACATGTATACATGTGAGTGGTGTGTATGTGTGCGGGGGTGAACGTGTGTGCCTGCCTTCGTGAGTGCATACACTAGAGTGCAAGCCACACACAGCAGAAACCAGAAATGGGCAACAGATGCCCTGCATTGAAGTCACAGGGGGTTCGGAGGCACCTGCCATGGGTGCTGGGAACAGAACTCAGGTCATCAAGGGCTAAACAAGTTCAGCAAGTGCCCGAACTTCTGAGCATCTCTCCAGACCCCTTCAGGAAACATCCTGCACCAGACAGAGTAGAGCATTTGGTGGTATGAAGATCTATTTACAGTATTTACAGCCACCAAGGCTGGGTTTGTTCTCCGGCTTCATACCCATAAAAGACTGATTGCAGGGTGGGAATGGGGCTCCATGGTAGCGAACATGCTGAGACTGTGAGACCTCAGGATAGTCCCTACCCCCAAGAAGAGAAGTGGAAGGAGGAGGAAGAGGCAGGTGGTGGCACCTCCTGGGTCTCTCCCTTGAGACCCAGGCTACCATTGCGGCCTCTGCTGAGGAATTACTGGTTATCAGCAAATGGAAAAGTCACATGTGGATTGGGAAACCACCTACCTGGGCACTTCTGCTCGTATTCATCATCCAAAGCAACACATACTGGCATTATGTGGGTTTGTTAAGTGGGCAAGTATAAGCACTCACCTAAAAAGGCCAGTGGCTGTTTGTGACGTCAAAACCATCAGTAATGACAAAACTGGATGTTTTCATCACTTTTCACATGTCTCTTTGGGACAGTCTCTGTGTGGACTTGGTTTCCATTTATCTTTCATTTATAAGTGATACATAAATTGCATTCTTGCTGCGAAATAGTCCAACAACAAAAATAGAGTGGTCTCTCAAAAAACTAAAAATAGAACTAACATATAACCTAGCTACGCCATGACTGGGTCGTAGTCGAAAGCAACATTCGCACGCTCGTGTTCACAACAGCAGTTGTCCACACTAGCAGAAGGAAAGTTGCTGCATCCTGCATGGCTTGATCCTGGGAACCTGTCTAGGGCAGCAAGAGGAATGAAACACTGGGGCCCCTTGACATGGCTGTGTTCATATCGACAATTCATATTTACTCAGAACTTCATCCACTTCTTATACAGCGTATATTATTCTTATATAATGTGTATTCCACCCTCTGCTTCCCACACAGGGGATTCCACTCAAGGGTCTAGATGCGTGAATAAACAGACTCTGATGTCAACAAGCAATAAACACTCCTCATTCTTAGCACGTGGCCTTTGTACAGGTGAACCTTCATAACAACAAAGTAGGCCAGACGTAACCCTAGCCCTAACCCTAAGGCCACAGCTGCTGACTGGATCTGCTTGCATGGGCGTTTAGAGGTTCAGGTTATAGGTCACAAAAGAGAATGGTGCTCACTGGGGCCTGGGGAGGTGGGAAATCAGAGCTGATTAATGGCTGCAGAGTTACTGCTTTAGGACATTGAAAAGATCTAGAAATAGGTGCCGGGAATGGGAGTGGGAGAGGCTAGCTCCTGCGACAGCC
Organism: Lophiomys imhausi; assembly: GCA_907164525.1. NCBI lineage: Eukaryota > Metazoa > Chordata > Mammalia > Rodentia > Muridae > Lophiomys > Lophiomys imhausi. Next base: position 2,283,339 of record CAJQZJ010032578.1, on the reverse strand, counting down.
AGGTCCCACAAAGGACATACATAAGGTCTCAGGGAAGGAGAAGTGAGTTGGCATGGTCACTCGGGGGAATCTTGCAGCCTGACTGAGTCTCAGTCAAAATGTTTCTTTATTTATACAGAACTCAGTAGGCAGGGATAGATTCACGTTATTCCAAAATATAGATCTTACCAATTTTGTCCCCAGGCATGTGTTTTAACTTCCTCTTGGTCATAAGTTTAGCTGTCATTGATAAGCCATAACAGAACAGAGTTATCTTTTACAATCGTTGTCCCTCATCAACCCTACAATCCGACTTTTTTAAAGAATCTTTCAGTTTCAAGGGTACTAGACATAAAGAAGATCTCCAAGCCAGCCTGGGCAGATTTTCACATCCCGAACAGTGTATAATCAACTTTTAATGGTCAGAGTGTTAATTATCATTAGGTCCAAGAAAAAAAAAATTCAGGCCAAAGCTGCTGCTCTTAGTATTCAGTTTCTGGCATAATATAATATAATGCTTATGTTTTATATATTTGTAGTACTTATTTATATGTATAATCTTGGCAATCTTTTGCTCCTTGGACATAGGACACCACAGTGGCCCTGCACAAGCTAACTCTTCTAAGGGAAGTCTTGATACTTCATTCTTTTATCATTTTTCCACACCATTCTTTGTCCATCAGTATAAGCAGAAATAATTCCAGCCAATCTAACTTTGCTGCTGTATCTTTTCCTCAAGGGGTATATACTATATGGGGCCCCCAATCTTATATGTCACGTAATCGCCTGAGCATACAGTGGGAAGAAGATTTTAACCTGATTTGCTGCCAACTCCTCTAGCCTATCCAGTCTTCTTTACTTTGTTCTGGTCATCTTGTTCCTGAGTAAGGACAGGGGCAGATGTTCCAGAACTATCTTGGAGGTGGAGGTCTCTGGCGTCCTTATGTGAGTCACAACCTCCAGGGCATAAGGAAGACCTTCAAGTCGGGCCAGATAAAGATATCTCCGTAAACGCTCAGGACTTTCCTGGGGAAGCTTAGAAGCAGTACTCCTGGGAGAAGGCATAAATAATCCATATGAAATTCCCCTTCAATCCAACAACCCCAAGTTGTACAAATATTAAAAGCCCCCCAAGCATGCAACACGTGGACTTCAAGACCGATGATAGTCTGACAGCGTTTTTTGGTGTATTTGCACACACACACACACACACACACACACACACACACACACACACACGTGCATACACACACACACACACACACACACCACGCAAACATACCCCTTCAGGACAATGGGGGATTGAACTGAACCTACAATTCCACACATACTAGGCAAACACTCACCTGGAAAGCTATATCCTCAGCCCCTTTAAAAGTTTTAGTTGGAGGGCGGGCATGGTGGCGCACGCCTCTAATCCCAGCACTCAGGAGGCAGAGGCAGGCAGATCTCTGTGAATTCGAGGCCAGCCTGGTCTCCAAAGTGAGTCCAGGACAGCCAGGGCTTGTTACACAGAGACTCTGTCTCAAAAAAAAAAAACAGAAAGTGTTTTAGTTGGAAACAAGTTCACCCTGTGTAGCCCAGGCTTGCCTTGAACTCACATTCTGCCTGGCTCGGCTCTCTCAGCGTTGAGATTACAGGAATAGTGCTGAGATAATTTCACAGCCGTGAGAGATAAACAAGGTTGCCAAGTGACCTCCGTCCTTCCCTTGCTTGGTTCAGGAGACCTGTGTTACTTAAGGAGCTGCTGGCTTAGGTGAGGCTTCTGGGTGGCAGCCCTCATGGCTGCAGGAAGTAAGTGCTAAAGGCGTGGGCGTGAGCAAGGTGGAGGAAAGATAAGTGGGTGGTGCTGACATGTGCGAGATCCAGAAAGGGAGACCGACCGACCGCAGGTCAGCGGGCAGGAGGCAGCCAGGCCAGGACAAGAGCCTGCACGCTCCCCACGGGTGACCAAGGCCAAGCTGTTGTCAAGAGGCTGCCCACCGCTAACAACCCACAGGCTGCTGCTTCTGCTTGGCAAGGCATCCCAAGCAGGGGAGGAAACCTTCTGGGTACAGACGTTCGGCAGCACTGCAAACACGTTTTAGGTGCCAGCAGCCTAGGCTGAGGTCTCTATCCATCAACTTTCAATCACCACGTTAACAGATACGCCCAATGTAATGCTGATGGCTTATTTATAGGCTTTAAGAAGAAAATGTAAGATTTCTTTGCTTCTCTTATTATTATTTTTTTAATATTAGTTGGTATCTGTTAGGTGTCAGGCAGTCCAAATATCCAAAAATGAGCTCAAAAGCCAGCACTCCTCAGGAACTTATGAAACTGGCACCTGTCTTCCAAAAGGAGTCATCTCCCGTACCTCTGACGAGGACAGATGGCCCCATTGACATACATCTGTGGCTGAGTATCAAAGCCCCTGTGGGCCTCCAGGATCCCTCAGTCCCTACTCTCTTATGAGCCTAGCCTTTAACGGCTGAGCCATCTCTCCAGCCCAGTCCCTACTCTCAAGTATTTGTTATAAATTCAATCCAAAATCCATGCTGGCCTTTCCAAGTTTCCCTCCTCCCAGATACCCGCTTCTTCCTGCCCCCAGGAGCTCTTCCCCCAATCTGTGTTTCTCTTCTCTCTCTCTCTCTCTCTCTCTCTCTCTCTCTCTCTCTCTCTCTCTTTCTGCACGCTATTCACTCTTCTTTCTTTAGCTAGTCTTCCTTCCCTGGCAGATAGCCAGTCTTCTTTCTTTTTCTCTCTGTTCTAGACTCTTCCAGATGACTCTGGATATATTTTTTATTTTATGTACAATAAAAAACTTCCACTTAACCATAACACTGAGAGGTCATGTCCAGCAGTTTCTTTACTGCACTCCTTGCCCTACAGTATATATGTGGGGATTGTTAGCGCCAGCCCATCTTCAGAGACTCAGTGACAGCAGCTTTGTCATCACCAGCCACCAAATGTGACATCTGAACCCTTTAAAATGATGACATGTGTTCCTGTCATCATGGCCCAGTCTCTCACTTTTGCTTTCTCTCTCTCTCTCTCTCTCTCTCTCTCTCTCTCTCTCTCTCTGTGTGTGTGTGTGTGTGTGTGTGTGTGTGTGTGTGTCTGTTCCCTCCCCAATAAAACTCTTGTGTGAGATCTAGTGCATGGTTTGATTTCTGTGGCATTCCTTGGCTCTGACCCACCAAGGTGCCCCACTGCCCAACTCTAACAAAGATGTTGTGATGTGCACTGTATACACTTGTTAACATGGCTGTGTAAATGTGAGAGGGTCATATGCACGTGAGTGTAGCTTTCCATGAAGGCCAGAGGTCAGTGTTAGGTGTCTTTCCTTGATTGCTCCCCCCCTGGAATTGACCGCTATCCCTGAAAAGTAACAGCTGCCATGGGCAAGAAGAAAATCACCAAGAGATCTTTGTGAAAGTTTGTAACTACATCATACCTACCAGATGCTCTGTGGATATCCCCTTGGACAAAATTTTGTGGTCAACAAGGATGTCTTTAGAAACCCAGCCCTGAAATGCAAGGTCAGGTGGGAGGCCAACTATGTATGTGTGTGTATGTGTGTGTGTGTATATGTGTGCCTGTATGTGTGTATATATGTGTATTGTGTGTATATGTGTATGTGTGTATATGTATGTATGCTTGTGATTGCATGTTGGCCATAGTGTGCATATGGAGATCAGAAGACAACTTGTGGGAATCACTGTGTCCTTCTTCCCTGTGGGCCCTGGGGATTAACCTCAGGTCATTGAGCAACTCTCCTTACCCACTGAGCATGCCTCACATTATTTTGTTGAGACAAGGTCTCTCAATGAATTCAGCTAGCCTGGCTGACTAATGAGTGTCAGAGATCTGCCCACCTCTGCCTGGCACCAGCAGCCCTAGGAGTTATAGGTGTGTGTCACCACGTCCAGTTTTTGTTTTTGAATGTGAATTATAAGGATCTGAATCAGATTCTCTGGCAGACACTTTACTGAACCATTTCCAGTCCCAGTGGGAACAGAGAAAGGCAAAGATTCCCAAAGAAAGAACCAATCAAAAAGATCAATTTGTGATGTTTGGTCTTGATGGTAGCAAAGTCATTCTACCTATGAACTTCCTCTTTGGTTCCGGGAACCTGAATCTGAGAACCACACCACACCACACATAACCAGACATGAAAATGGCACAGAAGTGCCATCAATAAACACCGGTCAAAAAGACTGGAATCTCTTAAAGGGAAGGAGCATTTGTTTTGTCTGAAGGCAATGCAGCCACTAACAGTGAAGCCTTGAGTGTGTGGGCTGAAATGACAAGGCCTCACAAAGGTCAAGAAAACATCCAACACAAGTCCAGTTGACCTCCCTCTATTGCACAAGATAAGCTTGGGGTGGACATTTTTCCCATGTTGCCAAGGGTCTCAGAAGCTGGCCAGAGGCTGAGACCAAGGCCACAGCAAGGCCAGGGCTGTGGCTCTGGCAATTTCAGGCTTCTAGAGGCTCACATTCCAACAAGGTTCCAGAATGGAGGCTTCTGTCTGCCAGAATGAGGACAAGCTGGTGTGACCCTGGGTATGTTGTTAGGCCAGTGATGTCGTCCTTGGGATGTTGGTATAGATGACCAAGGCAGGAAAAACGTTAATTCTACCCAGCCAGCTCAGGTTGACAAGCTATTCAGGATGACTGATAATTGTCTCCAGAGAAAACCTAACCAGGAGATCTAGCCAAGAATAAAATAATCCTCTTAAAGCCCACACATCAGTGATTTCCAGTTTGTGTGTCAATGAGTTGTCTTGGCTAACCTGGTAGGAGCATTTAAAGAGTGTGGGGCTGGCCTTGCCTAAAATGGGGTAGCATTAAAGACAAGGGACTTTTCCAAGAAGGAATTCAACACAGAGGGAGGGTTCAAGTCTACAAGTTTGAGTCAAGGCCAGTTTAAGGAGGACTGAGGATACTTGAGCCCTAACTCGGCAGATCATATGAAGTCCTTCAGTCTTGCTCCCTAGATTCCATGACAGAGAAGACAAGAAGAAGACAGGAGAAAATATGGCAAGTAAGTGTCTTGGAGTCGTGGAGTCATAAGAGCCCGGGCAGTAGAGGGTGAGCTTTGTAACAAGCATTAAGTTTATCTGCTGTGTATGGACAACACTGCCCAGGACACGAAGTATCTAGAGGGATCACCACAGAAGCCAGATGGGATTATAATACAGACTCCCCGGGCCCTGTGGGAATAGGTAACTAGATACAGAGGGGGGTTGGGGATACATAGTCCTCATGTGTCTGCTCACAGGCCTTCCTCCAGGGAGCTGCCCATGCCTCTGTGATACTGGAGAACCTGCCATTCCACACCTTTCCGGGGCCCCAGGCCCTTTGGAGGCGAGTGCATGACCCTGGATAGAAAACATCATTCTTTGGCATCAGCCAGAGGTACAGATACTTGGCCACAGACCGAAGCAGGGCCAGCCTGGGGCCTTCTACAGAGATGGGTTTCTCCTGTGCTGGAATCTGTAAAAAGCCATCTACCAATGGACAGAGACAATGTGTAACAGACCCAGGAGAACTGAGTCAGATTCTGAGGACCAGGCTTTAGCCACATGTCCATCTGCCCCAAACATAACAGTGAAATTTGAAAACCTCAAAACCGATGCCTAATGTGTGATTCTTACTTGTTCTTTTTTTTTTAAAGATTTATTTATTTTAATGTATATGGGTCTTCTGTCTGCATGTACACCTGCATTCCAGAAGAGGGCATCCCATCACATTGCAGAGGGTTGTGAGCCACTATGTAGTTGCTGGGAACTGAACTCAGGACCTCTGGAAGAGCAGCAGTCAGTGCTCTTAACCGCTGAGCCATCTCTCCAGCCCTAATGTGTGATTTTTTTTTTTTAAAGATTTATTTTATTTATTTTTTATGCATATGAGTGCTCTATCTGCATGTACACCTGCATTCCAGAAGAGGGCACTAGATCACGTTGTGGATGGTTGTGAGCCACCATGTGGTTGCTGGGAATTGAACTCAGGACCTTTGGAAGAGCACTAGGCAGTGCTCTTAACCGCTGAGCCATCTCTCCAGCCCTAATGTGTGATTCTTATGGATGAGCTGGGACTGAATGTTTCCTACCAGAGAGGAAGTTATAGTTACTTTTGCTGTTGACCATGAACCTCCAGGGATTCCTCCTGCCTCCAGTGGTGGCTGTTCTTGGTTGTCAACCTCACTACATCTGGAACCAAAGCCCCAAAATGGAGGGTACTCCTGTGAGGGATTTTTTTACTTAATTTGAAGCAGGAAGATCCACTTCTAATACTGGTCTTTGAGGTAGGAAGATCTTTAATGCAGACTGAATCTAATCTTTCTGCTGAAAACTTACCTGAGGACATGGAAGAAGGGAGCTTTTCGCTCTTTGTCTGCCTGCCCCTGTCCTCGCTACCCTTCACTGGCATTGGAGCCTGTTTCTTCAGGATTCCAGCGTATCCTGAAGACCAGCTGGGACACTCAGCCTTTCAGATCGGACAAGATTCTTGAACTTTCTGTTCATAGTTAGCTATTGTTACACTAGTTGGAGTGCAGCCCGGAAGTCATTCTAATAATCCCATACTTTTTTTTTTCCTGTAAGTTCTGTTACTCCAGAGAACCCTGACTAATACATTGGCCCATGCTTTGAATTAGGAGCAGCCATTTGTAGATGGTTGTAGTGGTCTGCCCATCAGTGCTGGACTTGCTGTTTGTTTGCAATGAAAGCAAGTGACAAAGGCCACCACCCCATGGTTGCTTCCGCACTACATACCAGCTGCTAAAGCATAAAATTATCCCTGGCAGCTTACCAGTGTTTCCTTATATCAGCAGAGAATGAATACGTTAGGAGAAAGGCTCACTCAGCCCAGAGAACTGAAATCGTTAATGCGTTCCCCTGTCTTCATGCAGCACTGCGGCTGGGTGGAGCCCCAGCGGGCACACTTTCTAGAGAGCCTGAGAATGGCTTCTGTCAAGGCAACCGCCTGCAGAAATTAACGAAGCCCTAAGCCCCACGAAAGGAATAGGAGCTGGTCCCTCACCCCCCAGGTACCAGATGAAACACCGGCGGCCCCCTTCCCTGGCTCGGCCAGGCAGGTGTGTTTTACTGGAGACAGAGATAGCCTGGGTCCTCCTACGTTGTCTTCTGGCAAGGAGAGAGAAAAGATATCGAAAAGAGGGTGAGTCAGAGCTCCTGAAGCTGACCCCGAGCTGTGTGCACCATCCAGTCGCCAAAGGGGTCAAATGGGAAAAGAATTGTCTTCCTTTCTCACTTAAGTAGCTTGACCAAGGTTCACCATTTGATTAGTTATGACGTCCAGTTTCACACCCACGCCTGCCTGATGCCAAACGCTCCATTTCTCTCACTCTGCGTCCGCAGAAGGGGACAGACTCGGGGCTGATAGCATTGTGTTCCTGTCCGTGCAGAGCTACAGCACTGCTTGGTTTGGCAGCAAACTCACCCAGTGACAGACGATGCAGGCCAGGGCTGATGTAGAGATTCTCCGCCGCCTCCCCAGCTTTCCTGTCGAGTACGTGGGCCAAGAACAGGAACAGTGATTGTAGGGAATGTCTGAAAATCCACAAACTGGTTCAAGACAAAAGTGAGTGGATCCAGGCAGTGGTGGCGCCCGCCTTTAGAACCAGCACTCGGGAGGCAGAGGCAGGTGGATCTCTGTAAGTTCGAGGCCAGGCTGGTCTACAGAGTGAATTGTGATTAGCGGTCTGGATATAGATTTAGGGGACTAGGATAAAGTTGACATAAAATCCAATGGTTTTGGTATAATTCTGATTTTCAATTAGCTTTATTGACTGTTTCTGTATGTGAACTGGGTGCAGTTCCCAGCACCCAGTTCCAGGGGAAATCTGTCGCCCTCTACTGGCCCCTGCAGGCACTGCATGCATACGAGCAGGCAAACACTCCTACACAGAAAAATAAATCTTTAAAAAAAAAAAAAATCTATAAAAAAATTAAGGCTTCCTCTAGGGATAGCTTTTTTGGGGGTGAGAGGCAGGGTTTCTCTGAATAGCCCTGGCTATCCTGGCACTCTCTCTGTAGACCAGGCTAGCCTCGAACTCAGAGATCTACCAGCCTCTGCCTTCCAAACGCTGGGATTAAAGACCTGTGTCACCACTGCCTGCCTTGGGATAGCATTTTAAAGAAATGTTTCTATCCTGGATATATTTATACGTGGGTATGTGCATTCATGCACACAAGTCACGTGTGACGTTAGGACTCTTGGACTACATATATGATACTGGTTCCTCAGGAATATATTGCCTGGTGAGGCTGTGTTGGGGGGCTCGCTCTGTGAGGTCTGCCCAGGGAAAGTTGAATGGCACCTTTCTGAGAACATGTTGAGGCTTTTAGGTCCGTGGTTCTCAGCCTGTGGGTCACGGCCCCTGTGAGGGCTTTCGAACAACCCTTTTCCCAGGGGTCTCCTAGGACCATCAGAAAACACAGCGATATTTACATTACGATTCAAAACAGTAGTAAAATTAGACTAATGAAGTAGCAATGAAAATAATTTTATGGTTGGGGCTCATAACAGTCATGAGTGATTTAACTATATTAATACAACTATATTAAAGGGTTGTGGCACTGGGAAGGCTGAGAACTACTGTTTTAGGAGACTTATGATTGTAAGAAGTTTGGAATTGCCGGGCAGTGGTGGCGCACGCCTTTAATCCCAGCACTTGGGAGGCAGAGGCAGGCGGATCTCTGTGAGTTTGAGGCCAGCCTGGTCTACAAAGTGAGTCCAGGACAGCCAGAGCTGTTATACAGAGAAACCCTGTCTTGAAAAAAAACAAAAGAAAAAAAAAAGAAGTTTGGAATTACAGTGCAGAGAAAACATTGTAATATTTTCATAATATAGTCCAAGTGCTTTGCATATCATGAACTAATATTTGGAAGCTTTATTTTCCATGGTCACTTGGTATTTAATTTTAGCAATGTATTAGAATGCATTTCACCAATTTTTTTATTTTTTTTTTTTATTTTTTTTTATTTATTTATTTATTTTTTTTTTTCGAGACAGGGTTTCTCTGAATATCTCTGGCTGTCCTGGACTCGCTTTGTAGACCAGGCTGGCCTTGAACTCACAAAGATCCGCCTGCCTCTGCCTCCCAAGTGCTGGGATTAAAGGCGTGCGCCACCACCGCCCGGCTAACACCAATTTTTTTTTTTTTTTTTTAGATGCTTATGGCATTTCTCCTTTTGGTATGAAAATTAAACACGCACAGTCTTGCCTAAGCCTCTGTAAGCATCTCTGGTGGTTTCTGAATATTTGTATTTTCTCACATGGGTTGTGAGAAGGACTCTTCCTCTTGAGAGTAGGTGCATTGCTTTTGTGGAGAGAAAGTACCCTTTACCATGACACATGCTGGTAGCTGTTTTAAAAGTCTCTGGGGCCGGGCGGTGGTGGCGCACGCCTTTAATCCCAGCACTTGGGAGGCAGAGGCAGGCGGATCTTTGTGAGTTCGAGGCCAGCCTGGTCTACAAAGCGAGTCCAGGACAGCCAGAGATATTCAGAGAAACCCTGTCTCGAAAAACCAAAAAAAAAAAAAAAAGTCTCTGGAGCTGGCCAGTGGTGGTACACACCTTTAATCCCAGGACTCAGGAGGCAGACTCAGGAGAATCTCTATGAGTTTGAGGCCAGCCTGGTCTACAGAGTGAGTTCTAGGAGAGCCAGGGCTGTGCGCGCGCACACACACACATACACAATCCCTGTCTCAAATAACAAAAACAAAAAAGGAATAAAAAGAAAATCTCTCTTTGAATATTTTGAACACCAATCCTTTATCATACATGCATTTTGCAAAGGATTTCCTCCCAGTCTGTGGCTTGTCTTTTTTTAATCTCATAGCAGTATCTTTTGCAGAGCAGGTTTTAGACTTTAAAAAGCCCAACTTCTCAATTAACTCTTCCACAGGTCTTGATTTATGATTTCTGTGTGTCTAAAAAGTTTTAACTATGTCTGCATTTGCAGTTCACTGGGAGAGTAACTGCCTAGTATGCTCTAGGCACTAGGCTTGACACCTACAACCACAATAAAGAAAGTCACCATCAAACCCAAAGTTACTAGATTTTAGCCCGTGGTGTCTCCCAGAAGTTTTAGAGTTTGTGTTTGATGGTTAGTGTGTTTGCTGGTTTTCTTTTCTTTTTTCTTTTATGTGCATTGGTGTTTTACCTCCATGAATGTCTGTGAACCACTTGCTTGCCTGGTTCCTGAAGAAGCCAGAAGAGGGCGTCAGATTCCCTGGAGCTGGAGTTACAGACAGCTGTGAGCCGCCATGTGGGTGCTGGGGACTGAACCCACGTCCTCCTAAAGATCAGTCAGTGCTTTCAACTGCTGAGCCATCTCTCCAGTCGTATTTTCACCTTTATCGAAGATCTATAAACCTATGGGTGTAAGCCTGTTTATATGTTGTCTAATCTGTTCAGCTTTATAATGTTTCCCATATCCACCACGCAGTTTGTGCCTATATGCAACTAACAAAATTCCTACTGGAAAGTGAAGGCACCAAGGATGATCATAAGCCAGTACACACTTCAGGTCAGAAGCTGTTAGGGAATGGGTCAGAATTCCAGCCTGCACCTGTCTTCCTGTTGCTAAGTTCTGTTAGTACCTTGTGCTGTGTGATGACGCTAGACTAGGATGTGACTTATAACACTCTAATCTGACAAGGTGTTCACCGGGGGCTAAATTCCAGCAACCTCTTTCCTTCAGGGTTTTCAGAATCTTGACTCAGCCAGCTATGATGGAGACTTCACACTCAGGGCTCTTTTGGACCTCTGCCATTTGTTACACTGTTGAGCCAGGGATACCTGCATCCTCTGCCTGACCTTGACCACAACTGGATTTCCCTACTTCAAACTGATATATTTTTTTAACCCCCTGAAATCATTTCATCTTCGTTAAATTTTATTGCTGCGATGAGATAACGTGACCATAGACCTGGCTGGCCTCAAACGCATAGGGGTCTACTCCCCTGTGCCTTCCCAGTGCTGGGGTTAATGGTGTGTGCCACCCAGCCCAGCGACCATGGCAACTCTTATAAAGGACAACATTTCATTGGGACTGGCTTACAGTTTAGAGGTTTAGTCCATTGTCCACATGGTGGGAAGCATGGTAGTGTGTGGGCAGACATGGTGCTGGAGAAGGGAGCTGAGAGTTCTACATCTGGATCAGCAGGCAGCAGGGAGAGAGAGAGAGAGAGAGAGAGAGAGAGAGAGAGAGAGAGAGCCAGCCACTGGGTCTGGCTTGAGCTTCTGAAATCTCAAAGCTCACCCCTAGTGACACACTTCCTCCAACAGGGCCACACCTATTCCAACAAGGTCACACCTCCTAACAGTGCCTCTCTCTATGGGCCTATGGGGTCCATTTTCATTCAAGCACCGCATGCTTTTTCATAAGCCCAGTCATTGAGGGATTTCTCTTGTCAGTATGAAGTGCAGCTGCTTAATGGGATCATTGAACTGAGAACTGTGCTAAAAAATCTTCTAGGTAAGGTGAAATCTATGTTGATTCCTTATGTGGAGTGTCTTTAAGGTTTGCAAGCCAAAAGTCAGTTAAAAAAAAAATCAAGGACTAGAGAGATGTATCAGTGGTTAGAGCACTGGCTGCTCTTGAAGGGTACCTGGGTTCAGTTCCCAGCACCCACGTGGGGCCTCCCAACCATCTGTGTAACTCCAGTTCCAAGGAATCTGAAGCCCTCCTCTGGCCTCCATGGTCTCTGGCACACATGTGGTGCTCATACGGTCATTCAAGCTCACACGCATACACATTTTTTTTTTTTTTTTTTTTTGGTTTTTCGAGACAGGGTTTCTCTGAATATCTCTGGCTGTCCTGGACTCGCTTTGTAGACCAGGCTGGCCTCGAACTCACAAAGATCCGCCTGCCTCTGCCTCCCAAGTGCTGGGATTAAAGGCGTGCGCCACCACCGCCCGGCACGCATACACATTTAACGAATCCACAATCGTATTTCAAACATTAAAGGGTTGTCTTTTTTTTTTCCCCTCTGAGAGAGGGTTTCTCTGTGTAGCCCTGGATGTCCTGGAAATCACTTTGTAGACCAGGCTGGCCTTGAACTCAGAGATCTTTGTACTGGGATTAAAGGTGTGAACCATCACTGCCTGGCCTAAAGGGTTGTCTTTCAATCAGAATTATTATCTGGGGCTGGAGAGATGGCTCAGCGGTTAAGAGCACGGCCTAGTGCTCTTCCAAAGGTCCTGAGTTCAATTCCCAGCAACCACAGGGTGGCTCACAACCATCCACAATGTGATCTGGTGCCCTCTTCTGGAATTCAGGTGTACATGCAGATAGAGCACTCATATGCATAAAATAAATCTTTAAAAAAAAGAAAAAGAATTATTATCTGGGCTGGAGAGATGGTTCAGTGGGTAAGAGCGCAAGGCACTGGGACAGACCTCAGTTTGAACCCTGAACCCGCTTTAAAAGCTGGGCATGGCTGCATGTGTCTTTACTGCCAAAACTGAGACCCAAACTGGCAGAGCAGAGATGAGCAGATACTAAGCACTCGCTGGCCAGTCAGCCTTATCAAAAAATGATGAGCTTTGTGGTCCAGTGGGAGATCCTGCTGTAAGACAATAAGGCAGATGGTGGTAGAGGAACACACTTGATATCATACTTTGGCCTCTGCATGACTGAACACTCACATGAATGCAACACACACACACACACACACACACTGTCAAATAACAAAACTACGGCTTAAAGATTTTTTTTTTTTGGTTTTTCGAGACAGGGTTTCTCTGTGTAACAGCTCTGGCTGTCCTGGACTCGCTTTGTAGACCAGGCTGGCCTCGAACTCACAGAGATCCACCTGCCTCTTCCTCCCAAGTGCTGGGATTAAAGGCGTGAGCCACCACGCCCGGCCGGCTTAAAGATCTTAATTGCAGCCAGGCATGGTGGCACATGCCCTTAAATTCCAGCACTCAGGAGGCAGAGGCAGGTGGATTTCTGAGTTCGAGGCCAGCCTGAACTACGAAGTGAGTTCCTGGACAGCCAGGGCTTCATAGTGAGACCCTGTCTTGAAAGACACAAAACGAAAGCTCTTAATTGCTTTTATTTGAAATTCTAAAATCAGATCCTTCGTCTCTTCAGTAAAGCTGGCCTAAAGGTGTGAACCACCACAGCCTGGCCTAAAGAGTTGTCAGTAATGCTGAAGAGATGAAGTTGGTCTTAGAAATAGGAAAGAGTTCAAGAAAGCATCTAGAAACTACTTTCCCTGTACACTAGAGGCAGGGAGAAGGAATGCTACAGAAATAACTAGTCGCTTAACATCTATCTGGCTGGCTTCAAGTTGCTCTTTTTTTTTTTTTTTTCGTTTTTCGAGACAGGGTTTCTCTGTGTAGCCCTGGCTGTCCTGGACTCACTTTGTAGACCAGGCTGTCCTCGAACTCGCAAAGATCCGCCTGCCTCTGCCTCCCAAGTGCTGGGATTAAAGGCGTGCGCCACCACTGCCCGGCTAAATTGCTCTTTTTTGTATAGAGGTTTACACAGAGAGAACCCGTGACTCTGCCAGTTTAAACTGGCTATCCCTAATTTCTTGAAACGTCAGCTTAGTTTCAACTTGGTGCTGTGGAATTTTACTACGAGTCACTCCATTTTGATTTTCCACCTTCTCTGTGGGAGCCTACTGTATTAACTTACTATCAAACAAGGAGGGGGCAAGTAACTTTTTTAAGAGAATGTAAATTTTTATAAGCAGTGCACCTACTAACTCGTGGAGGACACACAGTAAACTAAACGATAGAATTCAGAGTCAAATAAATACTCGTTCAGGGCTGAAGGCAAAGCCGGTGGGCTTTGAAGGATGACAGGGTTCCCTCTGTGAGGAGGGAGACCTCCTTACTAGAGTGGCAGATGTCTTTTCTTCACTGCATGATTGACACTTCAACTTATTATAATTCCAAACACTGGAGTGCTTTTGTGCTATGGACCAACCTTGCTCTACCTGTTCATTAAGACTTATTTTTTTCTGGGCAGGATAAATGGATAAACAGTTTAATTCCACAGGAATATCTACATCTGTGGCTGACAGTGAACCCCATCACCGATAAGGGACACTTAAGAACACACATAGCTTCCACCTTTTATCCCCCCTCCACTTCGGGGGGCATGGTAGTGTTAATATGACCTGTTTACTTCTCCCATGTCCCATGATTATATCGGGTCTATGTGTCCGTGCATATGCAGGCCTGGCACAAACACGAGTCACAGACGGCTGTGAGCCGCCACGTGGGTGCTGGAAGTGAACCCGGGTCCTCTGGAAGAGCAGTCGGTGCTCTTAACCAATGAGCCGTCTCTCCAGCCCCGTAGATAGTCGTTCTTAATTTTGGAGCAGAGATCAGAAGGAACCCGGAAGGTAAAGACTGGATTTGGCTGCTAAACGTGGGGGGAGTCCCTCAGGGGTGAGCTGCCGCCACTGGCCTGGGGACCAGCAGGGGAAGTACCGTGTCAAGGGGAGGCTTGCAGGCTCCGGGGCTCTTCCTGACCAAGTGGGAGGCTAGGGCACAGCCGTAGTAGTAGTCCAATGGCAGAAGAAGATTTACAACTGAGTCCTAACGACTGTTTAAAGCGTGTCTCACATCCAGTTTGGAGCAGGAAACCTGGGCGTGGGCGTGGGCAAGGTCATCGGTCAGTGGCTCCCCCGGTGGGTTTGGGGGGTCGCACAGCTGGTCACCAGCACTGACCCAAGCTCGCTGGGAGCTGCTGGGGACCTCGGGCGCGCGCGGGGAGAGGCTCCCGGAGAGGCAGGGGAAGCCGGGTCTCGGGTGTCCCCGCCCACAGGGGCGCGGCCGCGCGGCGCTGTCATTGGTGGCCGGGAAGGTGACGCGCAGCCCTGGCCGCGGCCGCGGGGCCCGCGGAGGGCGGCGCGCGGCTGATGAAACCCGCTCTGATCCCTCCCGCGCGCGCCATCCCCTCGGCCAGCCAGCAGGTGTGAGCGGCGGTCCACCCGCGGTGTGTCCGATCCTCACCCCCCAGCTCAGCATCTCTCCGCCTCCTCCCCGGTGAGTACCCGAGCCCCAGGAGCTGCCCGGGAAGCTCTGGGAACCTGGGCCGCCTCGGGGTGCGTGTGTGGGCCCTCGCGTGGCCGCTCAGGCAGGGCGAGAGTTCTTATCCTCTCCATCTCCGGGGATGGGTGCGCGGGGCGGGCGCCCGTGTTCCGGTCGCCTCCTCCTCCGAGTCCATCTTGGACCTTTGCGGGCGCCGCGCGGCGCGGCGTGGCGCGTGATGCAACAGCGGGAGGGAGTGAGCACGGGCGAGCTGGGTGACGCCCGCCACGCGGGGCTGTGCTGGGGCTCCACGTGGGCGCGGGGGACTCTTCTACGCGGGCTGCCCCGGGTGGCGTCTGGAGCCGCCGCTTCCCTTACATGGGAGACCTTCCCTTACATGGCGCGGTGCGCGGCACCCCGCCCCGCCACGCGGTCCCGGGCAGTGTCGTCAGCCTGGCCGCGCGCAGAGTGGACTCCATCAGGTCCCCCCCCAGGCAGGTTCTCCTCCGACCGGAGACCTGAGATCCCCGGCCTTCCGGGTCGCCTCCGTAGTCTCCGGAGGTCACTTTGGAGGGACCTTCTTCTTGGGTGGGTTTTCCTTGTGACCTGATTCGGCCAGCACAGGCTGTTCTTTCCAGATGGCACGGAGTGGGAGGAAGTTCTTCCGGCTCCATAGACAACCTGTGCACCCTGTGTTCCTCTCTGCGTAGTGGAAGACTTCCTGGGCACGGGTAGGTCACCAGCCACGCGTGTCCGCAGACAGCCTGGTGCCAGGGTCGCTCGCTCTAGCCCACGTCCTGGTGTGTGGACTTGTGCCTGGAGATAGGCAGACATGTGTTGTCAGGAAAAACAAAACAAACCCACCCAAAACTACATTTCCCAGCACCCATGGTTATACTCTCCCGTGCAGAAGGACAGGACAGGGCTGGGATTTCAACCCTAGGTGTATTTCTTCTAAAGGTGAGTGAACTTTTTACTGGAAGCCCAAATATTATCTTCTGGTAGAATATACTGTGATGAAGTCACTTTGTAATTTACTTGGGATTTTCTTAACATTTCTTGCCCTTCGTGTGTGGTTGAGATAATAGGAGACCGTGATACAGTCATCCCCCTGGTATTTTTGAGTTGGTCTCAATGGAAATTGTTAAGTGAGCACACCCTTCTGCCACTAAAACAAAGGAGCCTGAGTCACATGACCAAAATAGCCATTGAGTGGGAAAGTCAACCGGTGAATAGAAATAAGCTATTGGAAAGTTTAGCGTTTTGAGAGCACTTTTTTTTTGTTTTTTTTTTGTTTTTTTTTTACTTAAGGGTGAAATTTAGAGGGCATATAAGGGAGTTGAATACACAAGAAGAGCAAGAGTTAAGTAGATATCAGAGAGACTTCAGTGGCTGGAGCTGATCTCACAGCCTCAGGGCTCTCTTGGCCCATAATGTTTGGTTTTAGATTTTTTTGTTTTGAAGGTATGAAGACAAGCCAGCCATTATATTTGGTAGATCAGTTTCTCCCCACCCCCACCTCACCCTGTACCCTACCTGTACCCCACTTCATGTAGGCCAGACTGGCCTCAGACTTGCTACTTAGCAAAAGATTACCTTGGTACTCTTTTTTTTTTTTTTTTTTTTTGCCTCCCTCTACCTCTCAAGAGCTGGGATTCCAGGCATGTGCAGAACTGGAGAGCCAACCCGGGGTCTCTTGCAAACCAAGCAAACACTTTACAAACTGAGTTATATCCTCAGCCCAGATATTAATTACAGACTTAAAGCAGCTTTTATTTATTATTCTTGTGTGTGTATATATGATATATATGTAGGGGTGTATGTGCCACTATGCACATGGGGGAGCTCTCTTCTACCTTTATGTGGGTTTTGGGGATCGAACACAGGTCGCAGGCTCTTGTAGCAGGCTGGGTTATTTCACAGGCCCCAGATCACACAGTCTTTTTGGATGTAATTAAATACATTTATTGATGTTTGTTTGTTTTCTTTTTACTAAGCCCAGTAAAAATAGGTAACTATGTGGTTGCATTTTGCCCAGTGAACTGAAGCCTTTCTCCGGAGTTAGAGGTGTTTATTAGTAATACGGAGGAATGTGAAGAAGGAAGTCCTTGTTAGGGAAAGAAATGTCCAGCAACCCAGGGACATCTGGACTTCTGTGCCATGTTACCCACAGGGATCCCCTGACAGGTCCTGCCATTTCACATGGTTCTAAGTCATCACTCCAGGCAGGACCTATAGTATAGGTAAGACCTTGGGGCAGTGGTCCTCAACCTTCCTAATGCTGCAACCCTTGAATACAGTTCCTCATGTTTTGGTGACCCCTCCCACCATAAAATTATTTTGTTGCTACTTCATAACTGCAATTTCACATCTGTTATGAACAGAACATAAATATCTGATATGCAGGATATCTGATGTGTGCCCCCTGTGAAAGGGTCATTCAGTCCCAAGGGGGTTGAGACTCACAGGCTGAGAACCACTGCCCTAGTGTTCTCTTCATAGATGGTCCCTTTAGACCTGTGAGGATGGGGCTTGGAAAGTGGGGAGTGAGTGTGGGAAAGGGGTATGTATGCTTGTGATTAATACCAGGGCCTCTAACATGCTAAACACAAGATAGCTATTCTAATACCAAATAGCACCCCTGGCCTACTGTTTGGATACATTTTAACAGTAGATCCAGCAAGACTGGCTAGTGTTTCTGTGTGAGGAGAGAACAAGGTGCTGCTCTGAGTGGGTGGGTAGGCTAGACGAGAAGCATGCTGGGTAGGAGGTGGACGTTTACACAGTTTATTTATCGTTATTCTAAAGATTTATTTGAATTTATGTATATGTATCTGTGTGAATTTGCCATGAGTGTGTGGGTGCCCATAGAAGCCAAAGAGTGCTGGGTCCCTTGGAGCAGGAGTTAACAAGCAGTTGTAGAAGTCTGGTGTGGGTGCTGAGTCCTCTGGAAGAGCAGCAGTCTCTCTTCAATGTTGAGCCATCTCCGGTCACTGGAAGAAAGGACTTTGACAAAGTCACAAAATAAAATGGCTATTTTATTGTGATTCACTCATTCATTCAAAGTCTTGGTGTATAGAGCAAGTTACTCTCAAACATGAGATCCTGTTGGCTCAGCCCCCAGAATGCCGGGCTTATAGGCATACATTACAGATCACTGCAAATTACCTTTAGAAAAATTATTTGTTTATTTACAGACAAGGTCTCACTGTTTAACCGTGGCTGTCCTAGAACTCACTCAGTAAACCAGGCTCGAACTCACAGAGAACTGCCTGCTCCTGCCTCCCAAGTGCTGGGATTAAAGGTTTGTGCCGCCACCACCTGGCATCTTTTGTGGCAGGTTCTCAGTCTTGTAAACCTTCAGCAGCTTCTTCGTTCCTTTATAATAATCCACATCCCCATCAAGTTCAAAGCAGCCTTGAGAATGATTGCATCTGAAGTTGTTCAGAGGGAGCCGTAATTTGTCAAGGGCAGTTTAAGACATTTGCCCCTGGAATCTGCCGGGATGGGCACACGTGGGGGAAACCATTCGTGACCTGCTGACTGCAGCATCCTTAGACTGCATCACTGTCTAATGGCGATTCTGCTTACGGATCTGTGTGTGTAAAAAGCTTCCACCATCCCAGAAAGACTTCGGAATGGTCAACACTTCTGCCACAACTCAGAGATTGGGCTCTTCTCTGGCGGCTGTCACGCACTGTGGGGACCTGCAGATAGCTCCTTGTGTGGTCTTACCATGACCTCACTGCAGGCCATCACTAAGGAAAGGCTCTGCCCTTCTCTGAAGGAAGCTAGGAGTAGCCCATCACCCACCCTCCCATGCTCCTGAACTTCACACGCTTTAGGTTGGGGAGCTGAAGTCCCATAGTGTCTCTTCAGCAAATCAACATAGGAAATTCCATGTCTTTCCTAAATCTTTCTTCCTTCTAATAACGGCAAACAGAACCAAACTCTGAGAAGCAGAACCTTTAAGGGTTGCACCTTAAAGGCTTATCTTGGGATGTGGGAATGTCCTATCTCATAGCAGGCTGTATCTTTGGACATTGTCTCTCCTCTTCTTGTAACCTTCTTCCTCCTTTCTCCCCGGCAGGGGTGGATTCATTTCCTTACCTTTACCTATTTTCCCTACAGTGCTTTTTTTTTTTTTTTTTTTTTTGGTTTTTTCGAGACAGGGTTTCTCCGTGTAGCTCTGGTTGTCCTGGACTCGCTTTGTAGACCAGGCTGGCCTCGAACTCACAGAGATCCGCCTGCCTCTGCCTCCCGAGTGCTGGGATTAAAGGCGTGCGCCACCACCGCCCGGCAACTTTTTTTTTTTTTTTTTAGTTTGCTTCTCTGTGACTGTGTTAAACACCATGACCAAAAGCAACTTGGGCAGGAAAGGGTCTGTTTCAGGTTACAATCTTGTCATTGAGGAAAGTCAAGGCAGGAATTCAAGACCAGAGCTACACTTAGAAACATAGGAGGAACTGCTTTCTGCTTTGCTTCTCCTGGCTCGCTCAGCTGTCTTTCTTGTACAACTCAGGCCCACTTGCCTAGGGATGGTACTGCCAACAGTGGGCTGGGCCCCTACATCAATTGGCAAGCAATAAAATGCCCCCACATACATGGCCACAGGTCATTGTTGATGGAGGCTAGTGTATTTGTGTGCCTCTTTCTAGCTGTTAACAAGCAAAATTAGCCTTCAAGGCTTTGTCCTTGTCGTTAAGGAGAACCAGATGTTGTCCTCTGTGTTTATTTAGTAGCTGGTCCAAATTCTGCAACATAGAGGGCGTCAGGGTGGCCTCTTGGTTTTATTTCAAGTTAATTTTATTTTATGTGTGTGGTTGCCTTTGCTCACATGTATGTCTGTGTATTGTGTATGTCAGGAGGCCAGAAGAGGGCGTCAGATCCCTAGGAACTGGGGTTACAGATGGTTGTGCGCTGTCATGTGGGTGCTGAGAGTCAAACCTGGGTCCTCTGGAAGAGCATCCAGTTACTGCTCTTAACTGCTGAGCTCTCTCTCCAGGCCCATAAAGACTCTTTGTGCTATGGCTGATCTGAGATGAAGACTCAGTTTTTGAACTGTGGGGTCAAAGGAGATGGGTCCGGAGTGGGCTTATGTCAGATCAATGCCTCCCCTAGGGCACCTCCCCATGTGTACAAATGATTTTCATTCATTCATTCATAATAATTGGCTGTGTGTAGCTTGTTTTTGGTACAGGATCTCAGTAAGTTACCTACTGTATTGGTTACTTTTCGGTTGCTATAATAAAATAAGACACCATGACCAAAGCAGTGAACAGAAGGAAAGGTTTGTGTGGGCTTACCGCCTCCAGAGGGACGAGTCCGTTGTGGCGGGAAAGGAAGGCATCAAGTAGCATGTCTGCTGGAGTGCGATGCGGGGGGTTCTTGGAATTTACTGTAAGCACAACTTGGGTGGTTGAGGGATGGACTGTGCAACAGGAATGGTAGGGGACTTTGAAACCCCAAAGCCAGTCCCCAGTGATATACTTCCTCCAGCAAGGTCACCCCTTCTAGAGTTTCCCAGACACCATCACCAGATGGGGACCAAGTATTCAAATACATGAACCTATGTTTGGGGACATTCTCATTCAAACCACTACTCTTGGCTGGTCTCTCAACTCCTGGGCTCAAGCAGGACTCTGCTTTAGTCTCCTAAGCAGCTAGGACTACAGAAGCATGTCCCCGACACTGACTCTTTCGTTGCCTCTTTGGAGTCCTCTTCCTGGAGAGAGATGATTTAGGTAAGATGATGGCCATGTCACCTTAAGCTTGAGTCCGGCATGCACCAAGCTTAGCTGTTTGATTTAGTTTACTCTCCTTGACATTATGCCTAAATTAGGTATGTTGGGAGGCATGTGGGACCCAGAGGCACCAGCTAGCAACCTCTCCACGTCATCTGGTCCTAGATTTGTGAGCGCTGAACAATGGTAGCTTTGGTAGTGCTTTTGGCTTCGGCTGCCAGGATTTTCCTGAGGCTGTGACTCTGGACCCAGGTGTGGTCCTGGATCCAGGCTACGGGTTCCCTTCGACCTCAGGATCCAGTCTTGGGCTTGGGGATTCCTAGGATCTCTGACATTAATTACTTTTGGGCTTTCTGTTGGGAGGAGTGGGGTGGGGTAGAGATGGAAACAGTGGCTGCTATTGTCACAGTCGTCATTGACTTAATGCCAACGTTTATGTAAATTTTCTTGGAGGTCTTAGTTGAAGAGAGGAGCCGCGACTCAGGGCTCCCTATGCTTGTCACCTTACATTGTCCCTTCCATGAGGTCGTAACGCCCCCTATATGGGGTAAGAGGGGACGAGTATCCAGGGTTTGGCGGAGCCATGAGGCAAGAAGGTGGCAGCATGTTGTCATCCCTCCCTGTGTTGACTGTCATTCTCCTCTGGGTGGCTTGAGGCGATCTGCCACAGTTGGCTGCAAATGCCCCCGTGGGCCCCCCATCTTCTGTTTGCCAGGCACAGTCAGCGGAGCTCAGTAGGAGCTTTGTCAATCGGTAGGTGGGGGAAGAGGAGTGGCTTCATGGCTGAGTATGACTAATAGTCAAATTCCTTATTATGAGTCTGTAAGTCTAATATGTTTTCTTCAATTCTCCTGACGCTCTTGATATCGATCTTGGGGGTCACAATCCCAAACCAGGTCCAGCCGCCAGTCCTCAATAAGCCAATGAAAAGAAGAAAGCAGGAAAAACATTGACTCAACGTGGCCATCCTGGGAAGAGGGACAAAGAGATTCAGAGAATCCCCCAAGTTTGACTTTGGGGTCCTGAAGTGAGACCATACACACATCTGAGCAGTCCAGGAGAGGTGTGGTCCCGCCCACCACTGACTCGTCCTTCAAGGGCTTCTGCCTGGTCCTGTAAGATGGTGTGACAATCTCAGCGAAATCCCTTTCCAGGAGACATGTTCTCTCCCTCTGCCTTGTCCTTTTCCTTCTCCCACTTTGAGATTCCTGGAGAAATTCCTTTTTAAAAATTGTTTTAGGGCCTATTGTTTTAACAGTCTGATAGTCTGATTGAGAGATACAAACGTCTCCTTAGAATATCTTCCTGTCTGTGAGATCTGCTAGATTCTGACTGAGAGAAGTGGGGACAGGTTACCCTAGAGCGGGTTGAAGGGGCTATAAAACAACAGAAGGGAGATTTGAACTCCAGCCAACTGGCGTCACAATAACCCCCAAGTGCAGGAGGTGTACGGGTGTTTGTTAGCCTTGCTGGGCTCTGGCCTCCGGGCTCTGACCTCAGGATTTGTCAGGTATGCTGGATGCTTACAGAGACTGCTGCACACAGCCCTGGCCATCGACCAGGACCCTCTTTGTTTTATTTGTTGTTGTGTTGTGTTTTGTTTTGTTTAAGAGACAAGGTTTCTCTGTGTAGCCCTAGCTGCCCTGGAACTCACTCTGTAGACCAGGCTGGCCTCCAACTCAGAGATCCACCTGCCTCTGCCTCCCAGATGCTGGGCTTAAAGGCGAGCGCCACCACCTCCTTCCTGTTTGAAGGACCTTCTGCTTGACGTACATGGCATGGTACTCAGGGACCACTCCTCCACTGAGCAACACACTGCCTGCCCTCACCTGCTCCGGTTTCTCTCCAGCCTGGGACTGCGGTCTTCCTGGCACAGCTAGAGCTGGGGTTCCTGAGGCAGCTGTGTGGGGTGGGGGTGGGAGGTGGGCAGGGGCCCAGAGTGGCAGAGGCTGGGCTACATTCTTTCTAGATCAGTAGTTGGGCATTCATTCGTGACACCAGTGTCTGTCTGGACACTTGCCCCGAGGGTACATGTGTGCTCTGTCCCACACTGCACGGCTTGTGTGTCTCTGCGGGGGGGGGGGGGGGGGCGGCCCTGTGGGAACAGAGACTGTCCTTTGGTCTTCATGAGGCCAGTGACAGCTATAATCTGGACCCCACCCCTGCTCCTGGCCTTTCTTTGCTGCTTTCTGTCGTGTGGTGACATGGGAAATGTCCCCTTCCTTTGAGGCCTTTGATGCCCCCTAGAAAGCCTGGAACAGGAGCCGGTGGCCAGGGACGGCAAGCAACCCTCTTTCCCTCAGAACAGCTCTCGGGGTTGCAGCATGTTCCAGGTGGCAGAGTGAATCAGAGCCAGGGAAACAGGAACCTTCGATGAGTTCCCTGGGTGCCTTTGGGGCTCCTGAAGGAGTGCTGATTGAGAGAGTCGGTAAGATACCTACCCATAATCCTTCTTTAAGTTATTTTTGGGGTAACACTTAAAATTCAATATTGTAAGAGTTTGGGGACCGCCTGGGCACCTTCATTTCAGCCCGCCAGCTGTTTGCTTCTCCCTGCTTCCTCCTTCGGTCCATGCAGGCACACCCCTCTGACGTGCCCACATGTTCATTTACCCCTTGTAATTCAAATGTATTTCCCACAAACAAGGATGAGCTGTTCTGCAGCGTTCGGCCTGCTATCTTTGGTTTGCTTTTATTTGTTTGTTTGGTTTTGACCCCCCCCCCCCCGGGGGGGGGTTTGAACCCAGGGAGTCATGCACTCTAGGCCACTCTTCTGCCATACCAAGTCACAGCCCGGCCCACCGGTGTAATATCCAAATCAAGAAAGCATTACCTCAGACCTGTTACTATCTAGCCCAGAGTCCACATTCAGCTTTCAGTTTTCCACCCAGCATCCTCTAGAGCTGTCTAAGCCCCATTTGGAAAGCTCCCACTTAATTTTCTACCACTAACTCCCTTTAAAATGTGTTTCTCTACGGAAGAAAGTTCTTCTAACAGAGAACGGCCATGAAGCGGACCAGGTAGCAACCCCACGCAAAGGCTTGGCCTCACACCAGGAGGGGGGCTGGTAAGAAGGGAACCTGGGAGGTTCTTCAGTCCCTATTAGCCTGTTTACCAGCACCCCCATGCTCCGGGCAGAAGCTGCGTGTGGCCCATTGGGCCATCCATCACGCCTTCCCCCACCCCTTGGGTGGCTGCCCACCTGTGTGGGTTGCCTTAACCAACTTCGATGGCTCAGGTACCATATATGTGTATCCTCGGGGCGGGGGCAGACAGATCACTGATAAGTGTCTAGAACATGTTTGAGACCTACAGTGTTGCGAAGCCTCTCTTCTGCGCTGAAGCCCTTGCTTTCTAGATCTGGCAAAGGTTAAGGGTGCCTCATGCCACTTGGCTGAGAGCTATGGCCTTGCCCTTTTCCTGCTTGTATCTTGACTTTTTTTTAAAAATTTTTTTTACACTGTTTAGATTTGCCTTTGGGTGACCCCCTTGCATCTTTTAGATGCCATGCACCCCAAAGTAATAGATGCAATTCTAGACTGGAGTTCTCATGGCTAAGGACTGCTAGTCAGATCCAAGCCCGAACTGCACTTTCGAAACCGTTGGGCACCCTGAAGTTTATATCTCACGGGCTGTTCATGCTGTTCCCCCCTCCACCCATTACCGTCAGTCATGGGGTGAGCTCCCTCCCACCCCGTGTCCTGGCCTGAAATGAGGATTCTGGAATGGTTGTTTTTTTTTTCCACTGTCTGAAATTTGCTTGTACCTCAGTTTCCCCCAGATGCAAGCCTACAACTGTGTGTGAAAAGAGACCTCTGAAGGTCACGATCAAAAGCTTCTAGTATTTTTCCATGTGTTTGTTTGTTCTTCTCCAGACCCTCTCCTTGAAGGACCTAGCCTTCAGTGACTCTAGTGGGCACCCACCCAGAGTCAGGGTTCCCCGCTGAGCCCAGTAACTCTAACCTGGCCGGACTAGCACCAGAGAGCCACTCTTCAAAGAGCCCCTTTGAAGCGCAAACATTTCCTTTCCTGAAGAGAAGGGGAAATTACAATGAAAACGTATTGTTCTGTGCAGACAATGTCCCCTTCGATCAAAGAGGGAGCAGGGCTTATAAAGGTAGATTCACAAATTAGACCTGGGTGCCATCCCTCGTGCGTCCCTGTTACTGTGGAAGGGCGCATTGGGGGGGCCTCCAAGGCTGGTAAGACTCCGTTTCTCGTTTTTCTTAGGTCTAGGTCTGATTGTACTGTGTCTCTAGCACATTCCTGAAAATGTCTACTGATAAATTATGATATGTTCAAGTTAGAATATTACTTAACCACTAAATAATGGTATTTTCCGGAAATAGTTGATATTGGGGAAATATTTAATGTTAAAAGTGGAAAAAAATCTAGTTCATCTTAATAACTTGGATATATTGCACAGGGAAAAAAACGAAAAGATTGCTAAAATTAGATTTTAGGGTCTGGGAGTGTATCTCAGGGTTAGAGCATGTGCTCATGCTTATGAGAGGTCCTAGGCTGTGTCTCTAGCAATATAAATAAATGCTGTTTTGTTCACTGCTTATAGATCCAAAAATATCGTTCAACAAATACTTATTGACTATATAATTAGTAAAATCTATTTAAAAGAATCATGTCTCTGAGGCAGTAATGCTTTGGCAGGTAGATGGGGACATAAGTTATTTGTAATTTTTGTGTGAACCTGTCCCGGCCCCTGAGAACGGGATCTGGTTTGTTCTTTGCTACACATACATCTTAGGTTTGGTGCTTGGGTGCAAGGCATGCAGGGTTTGGGCAGCTTCAGCCTCCCGTCAGTGTTTCAGGGCGTTTGAATTTTCTTTAGATTTAGTTCATTGTTTTCAGAGAGGTTGTCAAATAGCAACCTGGTTTCCCTAGTAACCACCCACCACAGTTGAGAACTTTTGCCTGATGGTTCAGGCCTGCGATGGGCGTGGGGTTCTAGAAGGCTTTTGTCTGAGACCCACACACTTAGGACCCACACACTGATGTCCTGGGCAGAGTCTTGAAACTTCTTTGACTCTAAATCGCAGTAAGAACTAAATTTACTTGTGATCTAGTACACACAGGGACCCACCGTTTGATGAATAGATTGATAGGAAGGACTTTTCTTCATCTCTGCCCAAGGGGTACACTATGCATGCGTGTTTCCTAGAAATGGATTGTATATATCTGTAAACGTCAGGGCTGTGAGTTTCCCTTGGATTCTTTCATTCAGTGAGATTCGAGAAAGAGCCCATCTGAAAGGTTACTAACCTTGTCTTTCAGAGTTAAGGACTATGAAAGGAATTGGAAAACGTTGCTCACAGTAGATAAGAGACTTATAGAATCTGGGTACCAGGCTTTGAACTCAGGTCAGCAGGCTTGAATATCAAACAGAATACCGAAAACACGAACATTCATTCGCAGCAGCAGCCACACCATTAAGTAGTTCTTTTGTAGTTTGGGGTTTTTACTTAAGGGTTTAAGGTTTTCTTGTGGCTTTAGCAAATAAACACCTTTGTCTGCACACCCCACTCTTAGAATAATGTTAATCACTGGAATCAGTTGTATCCAGTTAGCAGAGCCAACAGCCCAGCTTATTGAAACAATGTACAAATATCTGTCCTTGTTTATTGGAGGCTTTGCTTCTCAAAATGACTTTTCTGTACGAATTCAGAGTAGATTGTTTTCAATGTCCTAAAAGGAAGCATGTAGAAGTTGTTAAAGTATTCCTGGCATTGTGAGCTTTTGAAGAAAAAGCCAATGGATTTGTTTTATTTTGGTGTGTGTGTGTGTGTGTGTGTGTGTGTGTGTGTGTATGCTCTTCTCTATATATGAGTGATAATATGCAAATTAGAACAATTCTTCAATATATATATATATATATATCACCTTACCTCAAATTAAAATATACACTTTCTTTCATTTATTTGTATGTAGGAGGGTGCACAGATGTGGTGCCCCTGTGGAGGTCAGAAGACAACTCTCTGGAGTTGGTTCTCTGCTTCTCCTGTGTGGGTACCGGGCTTTGAACTCAGGTCAGCAGGCTTGGCAGCAAGCACCTTCATCTCCTGGGCCATCTCGCCTGCCCTGACCTCAGAGTTTCAGCATTGTGTTTGGTTTTTAAAAGACAGCGTCTGATTTGCCCGCGGTTTCATGCCTAATTGCTAAAGCCTCTGAGCTTGCTCTAGCCAGTGAAGGCAAGTGTTTGTTGCCTTGCCTTTTCTGGGTGGTTTAAGAAGGGGGCCGTGGTAAGGAGAGCAGCACTCCAAACAATTCCAGTCCCTGTTCGTGCTCCCACCTTGTTCCTTGCTTGTCCCGTGGTGAGTGAGTGTCTGCTGGGAGCCTTGCGGAGCCACTCTGCACGGCCCCCCAGTTAGTGAGAGTCCTGGGAGAGTCTGCAGACCCCCATGAGGTTCCTTTTTCCGGCTGGGTGTCCAGATGTGCAGTGGCATTGTATTCTGAGAAGCCCTGGGAACTGAAGCAGTGGTGGACAGGTCCTCTGTACATGTAGGAGAACTTCATAGTCCGTTTGACCCTGCTGTGGAAATGGCACGCTCTTTCTTGCCTATGTGGCTTGAGGACAGTGTCATGTGTGCTGGCTGGAGACCCCAGGGAGGGCCAGTGCCTGTAGATACAGTCATATAGTAGTGAAGGCAACTACCCAGGGACAAGACTGACTCTGTAGGAATGTAAGGACACTACACGCGGAAGCATTTCCACTGCCAAGGCCACACAATTCACCCTTGCAGTATCTGTGCTGCCTATCCCATCTCTCTAAGAAGAGGACAAACAGGAATATAGAGAGGGCTATTGGATGGCTGTGCCCTGTGCCAGCAATAAAGATAGAAGGAAGGAAAAAGTCTGCAAACATGAGCTAAGAATTTTGCACCACGTGCCTTTCATAGCTGGGAAGGTGTGTAGGCACCCATGTGCACATGAGAACCCTTCCCTGGGGAACTTGTGAAAACCATCCCGTTCCAGAGGTCCTGAGTGGTCTTCAAGATTGCATTTTAACCAGTTTTTGGGAACACTTGGAGGAGCAAGCCCCTAGAAAGTGCTGGAACCTGGATGGTTACAGGAGTTTTGGATTGAAAAGCTAGATGGCTCAGAATAGAGGCTTCAAAGAGGAGCTTTCAGCTGAACTGTAGGGTTGCTCTCCTCACACTTGCTGACTGATGCCCCCCCCCACCCCGTCTGTAGGATCATTTCTAGCCCGAGTGGTTATCTGTTCTCAGCCAACCTGCAGATAGGACAGAAAGTTCTGCAGAGGTGGGGCTCCTGGCAGCCGAATGAAAATGATAGCCAAGGGCCCAGTAGACCAAAAGGGACAGAAATATACAGAGCAAGAGCCAGGAACTTAGCCACCAAAGTGGGGGACTGGTCGAGCTGAGAGGCAGGTGGCCCTCCCCATTGCTGGAGGTCTGTGTGGCATGACCAGCCACAGTTCTGCCTCAGTTTCTGCATTTGAAGTCACAGCTCTCACATTGAGGATTAGAGTTTAGGGTCTGGGGAGACTCAATAAAGACAAGCTGCCCTCCTGCTGAATGTATATAAAGAGTTAAACTTCAGCCTGGGGGGGGGGCTTCTCCAGGAATCCCACCCCCCCCTCCAACCCATCCCCCACCCCTGGTTGCACAATCAGGTGTCCTTGCTTTGCTGGTAAAAGAGTAGGGAATCAGTTAACTCTCATAGAGATGTCTCCAGAAGACTGAGCAGATGTGATGGGCCAAGGCTTGTTCCCTTTTCGTCAGGAAATTCTCCACAGGAGAGACAGATGTCGGCTCTCTAATTAAGAGTAGGCATGGGGAAGATGAATCCAGGTTGGAGAGGGATTAGGGGGTGGATTGGGCTGTCAGTGCTGGCATAGGGTGCCCGGTTCCAAGGGCCCCTGCTCAGAGGGCCTTACCCCAGGGTGCCGCTTAGAATGATATTTGGAGCATGCTTGGATGGTTAGGTCTCCTTGTAATTTACGTATGCTTGGTTTTGAAGGTCTCAGGAAGGGTGGCTAGGGAATGGGGATGCTCAAACATGCATCCTACCCACCACTACCTCCCCAGGGGTGCTGATCCCCTGCCAAGCGGAAGGATTTGGCTCTGCAGCATCAGACTAAACCTTGGCTATGTTTGCCTACCATGGAGTTCAAAGCCATCTGCCCGGAGCAGGATACGGCAGAGGGAAACTCACAGAAGGGAGGATGTGAAGTCGATCCACTTCTCAAAGAGCCACATCATGGCCCTCATGCCTTCCCAAGGGTCTCACCACTCGTTATGACAGTGTCCCTAAGTAGACAGAATTCCCTAATTAAAATGGTTTGCTTTCTTTTACCTCCTCATCAGGAAAGAAATGGAGGGATCACAGTAGGAATGGGGTATTATGAATTGGAAGAGATAATGTGATTTTTTCCCCTTTTTTCTAAGTTTAATTTTATTTTTATTAATGTGTGTGGGAATGTGGGTGTGAGCGTACTGCCTTTAGAAGCCAGAAGAGGGTATCAGAGCCCTTGGAGCTGGAGCTCGAGATGGTTGGGAGCTGCCGGATATGGGTGCTGGGAGCTGAGTTCTGGTCCTCTGCAAGAGCCAGGTGTGTTCCTAACGACTGAGCCATTCCTCTGGCACTCCGTGTTTATTTTTTATTTTTTTTTATTTTTTAAAGATTTATTTATTTATTATGTATACAGTGTTCTGCTTGAAGGCCAGAAGAGGGCACCAGATTTCATTGTGGATGGTTGTGAGCCACCATGTGGTTGCTGGGAATTGAACTCATGACCTCTGGAAGAGCAGTCAGTGCTCTTAACCGCTGAGCCATCTCTCCAGCCCTATTTTTTTTTTTTTTTTTTTAAACAGGGTCTTACTATGTAGTCTTGTCTGGGCTAGAACTCACTATGTAGACCAGGCTGGCCTTGAACTCACATAGATCCTCCTGTCTCTGCCTCTCATACACTAGGATTAAAGTTGTGTACCACAATGATGACTGTGTCAACCCTTTCTTTCTTCCTTCCCTTCTCTCTCTCTCTCTCTCTCTCTCTTTTTCTGGGAGGGTTTTCAAGACACAGTTTTTCTGCATATCCCTGGCTGTCCTAGAACTCACTCTGTAGACCAGGCTGGCCTCAAAGTCAGCAATCCACCTTCTCTGCTTCCTGAGGGCTGGGATTAAAGGTGTGTACCAGCACACCTGGCTGTGTCTCACAAATCTCTATTGTGTTGATTCATTAATTCATATGCTTGTCACTAGGCTTCCTTTAAACACGTAGAAAAATGTCATTTATTAAAACAATAATAATCAGTAGTGAAGCAAATCTTACTTACATTTTCCCCTCATAATCTGGAACCTCTGTAAGATGAGCTGAGCTGGGACCTTCTGGGGACATCCCTGGGTGGTGGCAGTAGTTTTGTCGGGCAGCAGATTGAGAGGACGTAGTTTTCTCTGTGCCCAGGGTACTTTGTAAATTTTGCCCTGTGTGTTGGTTTTGGGAAAAAAATCTAATCATTGATTGTCTTGAGAGAAACCAGATTGGTTTATGGTCCGTCTCGAAGGGACATAGGGGTTGTTTATAATCATCTTCTTACACTGATGCGGTCACCAGGAAGGTGGAGTTTTCGTTTACCTCTCTGGGAATTTAGGATTTTGACTTCACATCTTGACTGTGAGTCTGCAGCTGTGCCAACAGCACTTGACCCTTTCAGAGGAGGGAAAGAGGTGGGTCTGTTTCTCGATGGGTCACACCCAGGGGAGAAAACTCACATGTGCTTGGAGGCTGTCTTAGAAAGCAGTTTGAGGAGGCAAGGGTTTATATCAGTTTACAATTGTAGTCTATCAGGAAGAGAAAGAAGCCAGGACAGGAGCTCGCAGCAGGAATCGAAGGAAAGGATTGCTGCCTACTGGGCTGCTCAGTATAGTGTCTCTGACAACGAGGGACCCCTTACCCAGGAGGGGCATCGCCTACAATAGAGGTGGGATCTTCCATATTCAACGTTAATCAAGAAAATGCCCCCACCCCCAGACTTGTCTACAGGCCAGCCTGATGGGTGCTTACTCTCAGTTGAGGCTCCTCTTCCCTGATAACTCTAGCTAGTGTCACGTTGGCAGAAGATCAGGCAGGACAGAGGTGTGAGATACCCTGGGGGATGGTCGGTCCACGCTGCCCACCATGGTGCGCTATATTCAGCAGGGTTGGGGGATTGTCTTGAGTGACCAAAGGCTGATGCAGGATGGATCTCAAGGGATGTGACTCTTCTTGGTGTGGGAATCCTGGGCTCTCAAGTGGGTGGCCTGCAATGGCCTTTGAACCTGAAGATCCAAGAAGGTCACCTGTGTTGTCCCCTACACCCCATATGGGAATGATGCTTCCTGGAGATTCATCCCACTGTCCCCTCCAGTTGAAGCAGACCCAGTGTGTGTCTACCTCAGAATTGGCTGCCTCTCCACTGGCCACAGGCCACAGGCTGTGGGCAAGGTGTTCAGGCTCTGGGATGACATCTCTGAGATTTAGAAGGGATTGCTGCATGGGGCTACTTTCGCTGGGATTTCCAGCTCTAATCAGGAAATTGTAACATTTCATGACTAGGGACCCACCAAAGATCACCAAGATCAAAGCCAGGTGAGACAGGGAAAGTATATGTGGAACAGGAACAGTGGTGACCGTGTGTGGAGGAAACAGGATGTGGTGACAGAGGTGGCCATTGAGAAG
Organism: Lophiomys imhausi; assembly: GCA_907164525.1. Taxonomy (NCBI): domain Eukaryota; kingdom Metazoa; phylum Chordata; class Mammalia; order Rodentia; family Muridae; genus Lophiomys; species Lophiomys imhausi. The sequence continues at coordinate 2,251,917 of CAJQZJ010032578.1, read as the reverse complement.
CCTTCCCCTGCCCATTTGAGTTCAGAGATGACCAGCAGGCTGTGAGGGATCAGAATGGGTTCCACCATCCATAGCCACATGGCCCACCAGATTTGTGCTCCTCAAAGCAATATTCCAGAGGAGGTCTAGCCAGTTGGAATAATCTCTCCATCACAGTTGTGGAAAGAGTGAGAAACCTCAGGCCCGGCATCCTACATCCATCAAAACACTATTGGATGTTTATCCAGTCATGGCAGGGCCAGGCATTTCCTGGTGTTGGGCGGGTGGCAGCCATGCCCTGTTGGTTGTGTGGGGTGTCCCTAGGGGAAGGTTGGAATGTCGGCATAGGCCATGAGAAGTCTGGGTCCCTGGCTATCTCACTAGGAAGGAAGCCTGAGGTTATTTTTCAAAGGTTATTAGCTAATCATGCACATCAGATACATACAACTCCCATCAAAGGGAAATGGAGGGATATATTATCTTTTACATGTTTTGTCTGTGCAAACCCACCCTGTCTGAATTTCAGAGGAAGCATTTGGACCCATGGACAGTGGCCGAGCCCAGCTGAGGTTCTAGGAGAGATCTGAAACACAGAGTCTATGAGTAAATGTCTTCTGTTAGCAGAATAAAGCAAAGGGCAACATGAAGGGCCGAGGGAGGTTCTTGTCTGCTGCAAGACTCAACATGCAGAGAAATGAGGTAGGATCTGGACAGAATTCTGGAACTCAGAAAGAGAAGGCTCTAGACAGGGCAGGGAAAGGCCACTGTCTAGCCCTGGTACGCCACAGGGAACAAAAGATGAGAACCGGCCTGGGATACCTACTGTTGACTTTGTGTCCTTTGCAAGAAGGAATCAGTAGTTTCTAGTCGGTTTTTTTTCCAATTTGCCCCTGTACCTGCGGCTCCTCGCTGTCCCTGGACTCCAGGTCACCTGGCAAGCAGTGTGCCTACCCGGGAAGTAGAGTGTGGACTCTGGCTGCAGTGTTTTCTTCACTACCACTTATGTTTGCCTGAGCAGGTGTGATCTGGTTAATGACGGGCATCCTTATTTACGCTGGTGTGTGGCTATCAAAGCAGCATACCCTTTGGCCCTAGGATTGAGCGGCAGGCTCTGAAGCATGCTCATGGGTCACAGAACCTTCTGTCACAGGAGGACAAGGCATGGCAGGGAGTCAGGTTCACATAAATAAGACTCCAGTGCAATCCACGTTCAGATGTCTTTAATATCTGCTCTCAGGACAGAAATTTGATAAGGGCTTCATTCACAGAAGGGCGAAAGTTCTAGGTTGCCGACTCCAAAGAAACCTTTTTCTTTTGTTTGGGGATGGCACGGTGTGTGCCTAAGAAGGCTGGCTGGACTGGGGGTCAGGGATGTGATCAGGGGTTGAGAGAGCCACAGACCCCAAGAAGGCTCCAGAAGTCAGCCTTCCTGTCAGGTTGGAGAGTGTTTTGGAATAAATTAAAAAAAAAAAAAAAAGCAAATAAGACTTTGCATGACTGATCACGAGGGAGGGAAAGCTGAAGAAAGTGGCACTGGTTATTGGTAGTTCTCTGGTACACAGAGGCCAAGGTATTTTAGAGTTTGTCACAAGTCTTTGGGCAATGCTATCATGGGACATGCCCGCTCACAAAGGTTGCTTTGTGAGCCTCTCTCAAGGCAGGACACTTGGCCGGAGTAGTCTTCATTTTCCTGGGGTAGTATTTCTGATGTTCTTGGCTCCCCAGACGTAGGCTGGATGGTGGGTGTTGGCAGGGAGGAACAGCGCACACTTGGGTCCCAGCTGTTGTCTGATTTATAAATGCCCCCTGAGAGAATCGGTGCTCTCCCTAGCGTATTTCCTTCTCCCCTGTCCCATGTTCATCAAGACTGTACTGAGTCCTGCCCTCAGGGGAGGGCATCTCTACATTGTAGGAATGTCACTGTTCCCCTAGGTTCCCCTCCCAAGCTCCTTTGGTTCCCACAGTGGAAGCCTATAAAAATGGTTCCATGACTCTGGACAGTGGGCCTAGATTCCAGCCAGGCCACCGGATGGAGTTGCAGAAAAAAGCCCGAGGCTCAGTCAGAGCCAAGTCTACTGAAGGGAAGGTGACCTTTGTCTGAGCTGCAGGACCAGGGAACCCTCAGCCCACCTGGGTTTCACAAGCCATGGACAGTTAGCAGCCACCTGGCACCCCCTATAGAGACTTTTATTTGGATTTAACAGTTAACCTCCATTGTACTCTGATTACTGTGACTTGTGACCTTTCAAACTGATGCTTAAATCTGGGTAATTCACAGAGAACACAACAGTGACTGGACAGGTCAACAGGAAGGTGTGAGGTCACCTTTGACTTGGAGCTACCTGTTAAGGGAGTAAGAGGACAGGGATTCTGATGTCAGAGGGACAGGGATCCATCATTGGCCTTGACATAGGCCAGACATGGGAATTTGGACTTCCGCCACCTTTGGGGTCCTGAGAGCAGAGGTTATTGCTTTCATAGTTCTTTAACGAGGTGCTGTGTGTAGCAGCTGGATAGTACATTTCCAATCCCTTCTGTATTGTTTCTCATGTCCTTCTCCCCACCCCATGTTTTGACAGGCTCTCACTGTGTAGCCCTGGCTGGTCTTGAACTTGGCATTCATCTTGCCTTAGCTTACCCAGTGGTCTCTTTCATTTTTTTTTGAAACATTTTATTTATTATGTATACAGTACTTGCTCTACATATATGCACGGGCAGATCTCAATGTAGATGGCTGTGAGCCACCATGTGGTTGCTGGGAATCGAACTCAGGACCTTGGGAAGAACAGCCAGGGCTCTTAACCTCTGAGCCACCTCTCCAGCCCCTCTTTCATTTTTTTTAAAAAAAAGTATTTTTTGTTCATTTTATGTGTGAATATTTTGTCAGCATGTGTGTGTATCTGTGCCCACCACGTGCATGCTTTGTGCCTTTAGAAGTCAGAAGAGGGCATCAGATCCTCTGGAACTGGAGTTACGGGTGGTTGTGATTCACAGTGTGGGTGCTGTGAACTGAACCGTCTCTCCAGCACCTCTATTCTATTTTTAATGGTTCTGGGGATAGTGCCTTAGTTGTTCAGGCACTCTACCCCTCAAGATTCCTCCGCTAGAGCAGAAATAGGGCCAGCCATTTAAACTGGACCACAAATGGGCCTTTAGAACATCCGCGCCCTCTTGTCCACAGTTTCAACATAGGTTTGAATTGTAGTTGGTTTTATTGATGTCAGAAACAAGTGGGAAAATCTGTGGCCTTGAGAAGCCATGACATAAGGCAAGGGACATGTCCAATTTCAAGACCCTGCTACCTGCATTAATTAGTTCCCTGCTGTTGGAAAATGTCTCTTTTTCGGGTGAGCGGTCTGTGGTTCCTTCTGTCTGCAGAAAGCTGCCTCTGGACCCATGCATGGAGCGTGGTATAAGCTAAGTTTTAATAGTTGGTAAAAACTAGTAAATATGGGGCCTTTGGCCTTGAAGCATAGATGTAGACTGATAGGAGAAAAAGGTGGTGGCACTTGACCACGTGGCCACCAGTGTCACCCCAGTGAGGACAGAAACTTATTTGGAATGTCACAGGTAGACTCACCCGTTCAGTCCAATTCAGCTGTCACAGGCGCCTGACAGTGTAGGGCACAGATGTGGCTGGCTTGCTTTGTGCCCAGTGGGGGCTAGGGAGTAGTGTCTTGGGCTCTGTTTGTTCTTTGAGACACTCCACAGTTCACGATGGTGGAACAAGCAGAGGCGTCTTTTGTTTTGTTTCTTTGAGACTGGGATCTCTCTATTATGTAGCCGTGGCTGTCCTGGAACTTGCCGTGTAGACCAGGCTGGCCTCGAACTCACAGAGATCTGCCTGTCTCTGCCTCTTCAGTGCTGGAGAGCCAAAGCTGTCTTTTTTTTTTTTTTTTAACTAAGAGGAGCAAAGGTGGATTTCTGGGTTCCAGGGCTACACTCTGAGACCCTGTCTCAAGAGAAGAAGAAAAAAGCAAAACAAATGCAAACTATTTGACCACTGTATAAAACAGTAGCTTATTGAAAACAAACAAACAACAGACAAGCAGAAAACCAAACCCTCCTCTCCTTCCTTCTCCCTTCCCTTTCTCCTGTGTCCCAACTTCTTTTGTACATCTTTGTCTTGATGAGGCATTGGCTGGGAATCCTTCCAACAAAGATCAAGAGATATTGGTCGTGGGTTGAATAAAAACATAGATTAAAAAAAAAATCTAAGTGTTCTTTGATGTTTACTTGACTGGACACGCCCGCTCCCCCAATTTAAGAGCAGTTGCAGCGTTTAGTTGAAGGGAAGAGGAAATAACTGTGCCCAGCCAGCTTTGCCACTGCGTGAGGAGGCAGCCAGCTTTTCTCTTCTTTATCTCCGAGGATCTTACCGGGGCTCGGCCGGGCAGGGTGAGCAGGCGTTCTGTTTATTTGGTGTAGGCTTCGTACAGGCACCTGTGATTTGTACTGCAGATAGACCTCAGCAGACGCTGGGTAGCAGAATAAATTCTTACAGGAGTCCGTGGAGGTGGCCACAGTTCCTCCCCCTGTAAGTCAATCAGGTGTCAGATTTCAAGACACGCCCCCTTCCGTATTTATTACTGAAGCAGATGTCCGTTGAGGTTGTCCGTCTCCACCCGCTTGGCTGGATTTAGAATCACTTAAGAGACACGCGTCTGGGCCTGTCTGTGAAGGGCATTTCTAGGAAGGCTTAGCTGCGGGGAGGAAGACCCACCCCAGATGTACTGGACCCCATTCTGTGACCTGGGGTCCTGACTGAGTAGTAAGGAAAGGAGAAGGAGGGGACTCAGGGATGGCTCAGAGGTGTGAGTTCAAGGCCAGCCTGGTCTACAGCGCGAGTTCCAGGACAGCCAGTACTGTTACACAGAGAAACCACAAAAGAAAAAAAAGTACTTCCCAGCACCCACATGGGAGTTCATAACCAGCTGTGACTTCAGTTACAGGGGATCCAACACCCTCTTCTGGCCTCCACAGGTACTGCACGTACCTGGTGCACGGACATTATGTGCAGGCAAAACACATAAAATGCATTTAATTAAAAAAACATATAGAGCCGTGCGGTGGTGGCACACGCCTTTAATCCCAGCACTTGGGAGGCAGAGGCAGGCAGATCTCTGTGAGTTCAAGGCCAGCCTGGTCTACAAAGTGAGTCCAGGACAGCCAAGTATACACAGAGAAACCCTGTCTCGAAAAACCAAAAAAAAAAAAAAAATAGAAAAGGAGATGCAGAGAAAGCAAGCTGGGGTTCCGTGGATGTGGTGATAACGGGGCAGTTGGCACGTGCCCCATTTCCATAGATCGAGTGAGCTTGCAGGAGTGACACTTTCATTCCTTTGAAGACGAAGCCGTGGCTTGGTCCAACCTTGCTGGATTCCTCTTTCTAATCCACGCCCTTTGCCCTCACCCTCCCTTCCATTTCTGAAATATTCGTGTGATTGGCCATTCCTTTTCTCCGCAGAGCCTCCCTAACGCTGGTGTGGCTGAAGTAGGCTCCTGCGGGTATCACATGTATGGGGCCCCTGTCTAATGAGGAAGCCAGTGATCACTAGCTTGGTCTGGGGAAGTGCCTTTGCAGCATGCAAATGGTGCAGGCTCAGGGTCTAGGCTTTGCAAGGTGGTGTGAGATCAGGGACTTCAAAAGCACACATCAAGTTAAAATACTGGATGCCCAGTTAAATTTGTAGTGGGTATGTTTTTGATACTCCTCCTCTTTTTTCTCTTCCTCTGATGGAACTCAGGGCCTCCCCAACAGTAGGTTAAATTAATTAAACTTTCTACCACTCAGTACCCAGAATAACTTTGATGACTACATATATATATAGTCACAGAACCCCAGCTTGCTTTCTCTGCATCTCCTTTTCTAAATGTTTTTTTAAATTAAATGTATTTTATGTGTTTTGCCTGCATATAATGTCCGTGCACCAGGTACGTGCAGTACCTGTGGAGGCCAGCACCAGCCCTTTTTTGATCTAAGGATATTTTGTGTGTTTTTTTTTTTTTTTTTTTTTTTTTTTTTTTTTTTTTTTTTTTTTTTTTTTTCGAGACAGGGTTTCTCTGTGTAACAGCCCTGGCTGTCCTGGACTTGCTTTGTAGACCAGGCTGGCCTCGAACTCACAGAGATCCGCCTGCCTCTGCCTCCCAAGTGCTGGGATTAAAGGCGTGCGCCACCACGCCCGGCTGATCTAAGGATATTTTGACTTTAAAATTTTGGGACATAGGTTGGGTGTGGTGGCGCACGCCTTTAATCCCAGCACTGAGGAGGCAGAGGTAGGTGGATCTCTGTGAGTTAGAGGACAGCCAGGGCTACTACTACACAGAGAAATCTTGTCTTGAAAAACCAAAACATTTGGGACTTTTATTTTTATTAGAAACACACCACCGCCAACCAGTTGTTAAGGAAAACAGTTTCCCAAGCGAACTTCAGCTGGAGTCAAGTTTTTAGAGCGCAGGTAAGTCCTTGTCTGCCTTGTCCGTAGTGAAATGGTGCACAACCACACCACACCGATTAAACCAGTTGAAAGTTTTGGGTCTCTTACTAATGGCCAGACCAAGAGCAGGCCATGCCTCCGAAAAGTCTCTTGCTGCTCAAGCTGAGGGGTTCATCAGTGCCTGAGGGGAGGTGGTGCTGAGGTTTGCATCAGTGATTGATTTGGAACTAGTCGCCTAATAACATCTTCCTTTGCAAGGCTCAGCAGCACCTTCCAGACACTACATGACACGTGTGGACCATGGTGAAGGTGCATTGCCAAGATGAATGTCACTGTTGAGTGACATTCCCACTGTTGAGGGTAGAAGGCAGGCACAAGATGGCATTGCAATGACCTTAGTCATTTCTTTTTTTTTTAAAACATTTATTTATTTATTATCTTTTTTTAAAGCGTTTATTTATTTATTATGTATACAGTATTTGCTCTACATATATGCCCGGGCAGCAGATCTCAATGTAGATGGCTATGAGCCACCATGTGGTTGCTGGGAATTGAACTCAGGACCTTGGGAAGAACAGCCAGTGCTCTTAACTTCTGAGCCACTTCTCCAGCCCGACCTCAGTCATTTCAAGAGCAAAGCCTGTGATGGACTTTAACTCGGCTGATATTGCCTCCTGTTCCGTTTCAGTCCTTCAGAGTCCTGTGATGATTCGTTGAGCACTGTCTCACATGGAGCAGGCCTTTGCCTGCTGGATCTGTTGCTTTCCGGGTGCTGGTTTGCTTGCTGGTCCAAGAGTGCTAAGAGCAGCCTCCTCCGGCGGCCAGCTCAAGGATTTAGCATGCTGTTTGCCCTCGGTGACTTTTATTACTATCTTTCCATCACTCTCTAGATGGTAACCCAAAGCAGAGAGTGTCCTGGTAGGAGTCCAGATGGCCGTGGGACAGATGTCTTACTTAGGTGTTGCATCAGCTCAAAACTCACTACTTCCTGGCTGGCCTGGAACTGGCAGTGTAGACCAGGCTGGCCTTGAACTCACAGAGGTCTGCCTACCTCTGCCTCCCGAGCGGTAAGTTTTCCTTGGGTGAAGGATCCTGGCTGCTCTTGTGTGGACCCCAGGACCTAGGTTGGCTCTCTGGGACAGGTGTGATAGAGTTAGATCTGGTGCCAGATGGCACGCTTCCCTTAGCCACGCTCAGGAGTCGGTAGGCAGCTGCCATGCCTGGTCCACCCACCTTGTGCCTGGGTCCCAACATGTCACAGCCTCAGGGCTGAGCACTGGGTGACTTCCTGGCCCTTGGCCACCTGGCATCTTTTCCGGTGACATTTCACTTTGACTTTTCCTTTGAAGAGGTTTCTGAAGCGAGACTGTCCCACATAAAGGTCAACAAAAAAAGAGTAGATGATACATTGACAGAAATGTAAGTTAAAAGGCAGGAAGTGAGTTGGCTTAATTTAGGGTTGGAGAGGATGGGTTAAAGGAAAAAAAAGGTCCTTGAAATTATTCTTTAATTCTTTAGTCATTTTTCTTTAGAGGATGTGGAAAACAAACATTTCTATTCAATGTATACACACTTTGGCAAAACAAATAACGGGGCTTTGTGAGCATCCAGGCCTCCTGGGCAGAGGAAAGTAGCTTCACTTGATTGGGCATTCCCCAAACCCCCTCCCAATCCCAGTTTAGACCGGAAAAATGGCCTCCTATAGGCAGAGCCCCAAGCATTCTGTGGTTCTGTGTAAATGAGAGTTGTGTGTGCATGTGTGTAGAAACGCTGGGTGTGTGAAGGCCAGAGGTACATGTTGGGTATCCCCCTCAACTGTTTTTTTTTTCCTTTTTTTTTTTTTTTTTTTTTGGTACATTTTTATTTTTTCCCATGTAGCCCTGACTGGCCTGGAACACTACTGTAGATCAGGCTGACTTCAAACACAGAGATCTGCTCACCTCTGCCTCCCCAGTGCTGGTAAAGGTGTGTACACCACCCCTGTCTGGCTCCACCCAGGTTTTGAGACAAGGAATCTCCTTAGTTCCTCTAGGCTGCCCAACCAGTGAGTTCCCGGAATCCTCCTGTCTGTGCCTCTATCTCCAGCATTGGTTGGGGACTGAACTCAGTTCCACATGCTTGTGTGACAGGCTGAGGTTCACAGTGGCCAGAGTCTGGCCCTCCCCAGCACAGACATGGCCTTTGTCCTGCTCCACAGAGACTGCTCGTCCCAATGTTTAAGAATATTAAAGTGAAAACGTGGACTAGGCCAGCCTCAGATTCACAGAGGTCCTCAAGCCTCTGCCCACGGAGCGCTGCCAACACCCCTTGTCTCTCCCACACACGCAGTCACACCCAACATGTGCGTAACTCATTTGCTTTGCTAATACAGCACTTGGTTGTAATGGCTAGGTAGGCTGTGTGTCTGGGGACCGAGCTATTGCTTGTTAGTCTAATGGAATTTGGAGCAGCCTCCAGGAGGGAGGCTGTTGGTGTCCAGCTCCTTGGTGTGTCCCTAGAGCCCATGCTGTGGGCTTTGGCATCAACAGCCTTGGAGGGCACTGGTCTTAGGGCAGTAGCGTAAGCAGCTCAGGGGGAGGAGGCAAAGGCCGAGTCAGGCTTGAGCACACAGCTTTCCGAAGGGGACAGAGTGCACATAAGTACCTTAGACCTGGCGGTCCCTGCATGATCTGTGCCTCTTCTCTCCCCTTCCTCTTCCTTTCATATTGATTCTTTCGTGATGATTTAAAAATGAAACCATTCCTAACTCGGGCTTCACAAGGGGGAGCAATATGGGCTAGGTGCTATTGTCTTCCTTTAAGATTTATTTTTATTTTTATTCATGTGTATATCTGTATGCCATGGGTGTATGAGTGCCCACGGAGACCACATGAGGGTGTCAGATTCTCCAAAGCTGGAGTTACGAAGGCTGTGAGCCACTTGACCTGGGTGCTGGGAACCGAACTTGGGCCCTCTGGGAGAACACTACAATTGTTCTTAACCACTGCTCCAGTACCCAAGGCGGTCTTCCTTCTCAACTCCTGGAGTGGATAGTGGTTAGTATAGTTTCTTGAAGCATTCTGACCGTTATTCTGTCTTCAAGGTGCCTTTCAGCGAGCATTTTTGTTGTAGTAGATTGTTAAATTCCAAAGTAAATTAGAAAGTAACCATTGGAATGTCCGGCTCAGCTTTCAGCTTTCCACACAGCCGAAGACCTCTCTGGTTCCTGGATTGGGTGAGTTCAGTAGCTGACTTCCAGTAATTTGGGTGTGAATCTCTTGAGCATTATCCATAGATTTGAGAATGTTGTTTAAATGATAGCAAAGGTCAGATTCTTTGAAAGGGACCTTGGTGAGTGCTCACTGACTGGACTGTGTTTTGGGATGGATTAGCTTGTTTTTAACTCCTTCAAGGCAGCACGTTCTTTATTTCTTGTGCAGTTTTTTGGGGCACCCTTCTCAATCCTTAACAACCAGGCACGTGAAATGCCCAGCCAGCTGTCCCCTCCAGGGAGGAGGAATGTCCCTGGTGCCTGGTGGGTGCTGAAGCTCCTGGCACCCTTTGATGCATGCTCATCCCACATCCTTTCTGTGCACCTAGGCTTTGAAGCAGCCAAGCTAACAATTTAGCCCTGGGAGAACAAATTACTCCCAAGTCTAAAAAAGTAGAGCCAATTCCAAGGCCCCTGCGGTAATTGCAGGGCTAGCCTTCTCAAAGGGTTTCTTAACCCAGATCCGTAGGCTGGCTTCCGGCCACATCCCAAACTCATTTGTCTCTACGGCTGGCTCCAGACACATCTGTGGGAAGGAAGAGATGCTGATGTCACCAGCAAGGAGCTGCACACATCCCATAGTATCTATGGCAGGAAGTCACCCCGCAGGTGTGTCACAAGGCAGGTGTGCCTTGGCAGCCAAAGCCAGTGACCATGCCACCTGTGAGCACCCTAGACATACTGTGGTTGGGGATGTATCTCCCATCTTGCCTCTGCCTCTCTGAGCTGGGCATGCCTTCAAAGCTTTGCTGTTAAACTACAAAAACAAAACAAAAACAACAACAAAAAAAAAACAAAGACTAACTCAGCCGGGCAGTGGTTGTGCACGCCTTTAATCCCAGCACTTGGGAGGCAGAGGCAGGTGGATCTCTGTGAGTTCAAGGCCAGCCTGGTCCACCAAGTGTATCCAGGACAGCCAGAGCTACAGAGAAACCCTGTCTCGAAAAAGCAAAACAAAATATCTTCCTTATGACTGCTTCCTAAAGTCCATTTCCTCAGGTCCTGGACCACACACACCCTCAGTTTGGAGCCCAGGCTGCCATGCACCGCCTGGGTGTGTTTATGAAGCAGGAGCTCATTTCCTGTTTCTGACACTCTCAGGGCAGAATGGCCTTTCCGTGTAGTAAATGGCCCTGTGGTCGTGGTAGAGAGTGCCTGCCAGCTGCAGCCGGATCTCTACTCATTGATCTGGAGGTGCCCAAAGAAGAGTTTAGACTCAGCAGAATTGAAGTATGTGGAGGAGGGGCTACTGGCAAGAACACTATCCAGTTCCCTAGTGGTGGAATGGATCCATCTTAGCTGTTCTTCTCCCCCTCTTCAGCGTTTTAAAATGTCATTTGCATGCTACCCTATGATGTTCATTGGTTTGAGTGAACCGGTTTGAGTGGCGTTTTTCAGTGACGGCCAAGGCTTATCCAGCCACTGCCACGATTCTTGAATTTCCATTACTCACCCTGACATAACCTGTTCACATTTGCTCCTCATTCCTTCCTCGTCCAACTCCCCCAACTCCCCCAGTTCCAGGCAAGCAACAACCTCTTTCTGTTTGGATTCCAGACATTTCATTCAAACAGACCAACCCAACATTCACGGGCTTCTTAGCATTTAACATGATGTTGCCCAAGCCTGTCCATGTTGCTACGTGGCCCAGTGCCTCATAACTTTTTATGGACGAATAATAGTCCACAACTCGGGGCATTTGGGTTATTTCCACGTTTTGCTATTATAAATTTTGAGCTGTACTCCTGTTAGGAGACTTCATACAGCGGGGGGCTCCCCTTCAGACCCTGGGTTAGGCACAAACCACACCCAAACACGTGTTCTCAGAGAGATCCTTTATTAAGCTGGGGAAGATGAGTTCAAGTGGCTGCTTCCTGATCAGCCGGAAAAACATCAGAAAAGGACCTTGGAGATGTAACTTTTAAGAAGAGAAAAAAGGGGGGGGGGTGGGGGTCCTGTGCTACAATGGGCTGGAATGTGGTGCTGTATTTTGATTGGGCATGTTAGGTGAGCCAAAGAAGGCTTTTGATTGCTGGATTTTAATACTTTGATGTATGAACCTTAGTGGTCAGCCTCAGGAGGAGGAAGTGGACAAATAAGGGAACAGACCTTGGGCTGGCTTTAGGAATATAAAGGTTTTTAGCAAGGCAGAGGGAATAGGAAGAAGGGCAAGGCCTGCCAGAGCCACACTGGCCAGGGTCCCTTCATTCCCACCTTTTTGTTTTGTTACTGGGTGGCTGGGTGTTGGGTAAGTGGGAACTATTCTCTCTGGCTACTTCCTGCTGATACTGGGGCAATGTTGTTAGGGGGCCCAAGGAAGCTGGGTTGCCTGCCGGTCAAGGTCATGAAGAGTGGGCTGTGTCAGTCAATGCCCAGGTTCTGCAGGACTATCTGAGAATAGGGGAGTGTAGTCGTTGAGGCCGGACCAGGATGTAGATTCCCGGGAAACAGCTGAGACTGGAGTTGCTAGAGCAGTCTGTAGTTGGTTTGAAATCTGTTGGGACAGACACACTAGAGACAGAGGTAAAGTTAAGGAAGGGGAGAGACTCCACCCTTGGGAATAGACAATAGGCCCGAAGAGCTCAGGCTGTGGCTTTTTTGGTGTTTATTTGAGAATTTTTGAGAGGAGCTGGGAATTTTAGATTGGCTATATGAGGTTAGCTGGGGAACAACTGTTATCTGAAAGCAGCGTCTGGTTGTGTTGTAGGAGAATACAATCTGAGAGAGTTCTCTTACTTAAGAATAGACTTTTTCTGGGGTGTTTAGGTGAGTTTTGAAATAGAAATATTCTAGGAACATGGATGATTGGCAAGGCTCTTGGCAAAGAGTGAGAGGAATGGTTGGTAACAGGTTTTGTGGGTTGTTATGGAAAGGTTGAGAGAACTTGGCTTTGGTTCCCAAAGGGGAACTTGAACAGTTCATGGGGAAAAGCAGTCAGTACTGGGGGCAGGCCATTGGCCACTGGGGTATCAGCGCAGAGAGGGACTGAGCGAGGGCTTTGGAGAGAGTCGCAAAGAAGGCAGTGGGAGGCAGTGAGGGAAGGGTCAGTGGAGCTGAGGAGAGAGTTTGCTGGATTATCTTAACACAAGTGAGATCTTGGCCGTGTGTGTGTGTGTGTGTGTGTGTGTATGTGTGTGTGTGTGTGTGCGCGCTCGTGCGCGTGTGTGTGCGTGTATGTGCATGTGTGTGTGCGCGTCCGTGTGCGTGCGTGCGCTCGTGCGCGTGTGTGTGCGTGCGTGCGTGTGCATGGGTGTCTGTGTGTATTGGGTTTAGTTATGTCTTGCAGTTGGGAGTGTATGTAGGATTTGTTGTGTCTGTTGCAGGAGAGCTAATATCTGGGTTATCTTGTTATCTGGATTATGTAGTAGGGTAGCCTGGAGGGAAGAGGGGTGAGTTGTGAAAGTGGGGTGGCCGCCTGTCAGGCTGTCGTGTCAGCATTTTCTTTACTGATAATAGAGGGGTCAGTCTGATGTGGCCGTCCCACAGGAAGGAACTGCCATTTGTATAAAAAGTGTAGACAGGAGTAGGTAGAGGACCGTCCTGTGTATGAGAGGGATGGGGTAGGAGGGCTTTGAGAGTTCTGGACAGGAGTATAGAGGGCAGAAAGAGGACATTTTAAGTTTAAGAAATTGTTTGTGTTGCCGGGCAGTGGTGGCGCACGCCTTTAATCCCAGCACTTGGGAGGCAGAGGCAGGCGGATCTTTGCGAGTTCGAGGCCAGCCTGGTCTACAAAGTGAGTCCAGGACAGCCAGGGCTACACAGAGAAACCCTGTCTCGAAAAACCAAAAAAAAAAAAAAAAAAAAAAAAAAAGAAATTGTTTGTGGACGGGAGGAAGGAGGAGGTGCAGGAGCTGCTTGGTATAGGGGTGCATCGGGAGTATTTAGGGATCTATGGGTGGAGGAAGTCGGCCATGAGGGCAGAGGAGTGCAGGTGGGCAAGGTGGTCTAAAGTGAGGTGCCTGTGGGTTGGTGTGAGAGAGAACCGAAGGTAGGTGGCTTGGGGAGAGGAGAGTTGAGCTTCAGAAGCTGTGACATCTGACAGGTTGGCTATCCCGGCTATCCTCGAGGGAAGGGCTGCGAAGAGAAGGAGGCTGTCTGTACATTGAGGCCGACAGGAGGGAAAGGGCCGGGTAGGCAGGCCAGGTCTGTGGCCAGTGCTTGTCCAAGAAGGCGGGTGCTGTCTCTTAATCCCTGGCGAAGGCCAGTTCAGGTCAGTTGTTGGGATTGTTGTGTCTCAGGGTCCATCTATGTGAAGGCAGAAACGGTCTTGAGAGTGAACATCCAGGGGTATTGAGAAGAAAGTGTCTTTAAGATTTAGGACTGGTAAGTGAGTGGTGTGGCGCGGTATAGTGAAGAGGGTAGCCTAAGGGTTAGAGACTGAAGAGCACAAAGAGATGACAGCTAATGGACTATAATAGGTCCTGGACTTGGTGGCAGGTTTTGTTAGTTTTTTCCTTTTACTGTTAATAGGGGAGTGTTGTAGTGTGAGGAGGTGAGGCATTGAAACAATGGGTTTGAGGCCTGGGCTGAGGCTGGTGAAGGGTCGGGAGTGTTGGGGATGGTAAGTGTACGCAGAAGGGTCTTTGAACATGGCAGAAAGGGGGGTTTACGGTGTGTGGCAAGGGCAGGAGAGGTGGTGTCCCATACAGTGGGGTTGACTAGAGAAGCGGCCGGAGAATAAGAAGGGGTCAGGGATTTTGGAAAGAGGGTATACAAATGGAGGCCAAGGAAAAGAAGAGGGACCTAGGAGTGTCTTGGAAGGTGTTGTCGGGTTAAAAGGCAACATAAGTGTCAGTTCTGGAGGGGACAGAAAGTCTTGAATGGAGCCGGTTATGAGAGGAGTCTGGAGGCTCCTGGGGGACCAGTTGTATTCTGACTATGGATGAGGGAGAAGGGGACCCCGACAGCAGCATGGAGAGAAGGGGAGAAATCGGAAACAACTTTTTATATACCCGTAAATGACTTACTAACACCTTCATGACCTACTTATACTTTCGCATCTTCACACCTTAAGACTTTTTTTGAACTGTCGTAACGTTAGACCTATCTGAGACCTGCATACCTCGTGTCATTCATTTTCCTCGGCCTGCATAACGCACTTGTCCCTTGGCCATGACCTGTAGATACTCAGAGCCTTTGTTAGTGTGAGGCCTGTCAGCAAGGCAAGCTGTACCGTAGGACATTAGTCATTTATGTCCTCAGACATCCGTGAAGGATAAACTTGTGTAAGGAGTGTAATTTATTTATTTATTTATTTATTTATTTATTTATTTATTTATTTATTTATTTATTTATTTTTGGTTTTTCGAGACAGGGTTTCTCTGTGTATCCTTGGCTGTCCTGTACTCACTTTGTAGACCAGGCTGGCCTGGAACTCACAGTGATCCACCTGCCTCTGATCCACCTGCCTCTGCCTCCCAAGTGCTGGGATTAAAGGCGTGCGCCACCACCTCCCGGCTTGGGAGTGTAATTTAAATGGGCTTTATATCAGTTAAATGGCAGAGACTTACCCGGACAGTTGTTTGAGGCTCACGAGGTTCCTTGTAGAAGAGGCAGTTGGTCCTCAGTAGTTGGTCAGACTTGGCTTACGGGAATTTTTCCTGGAAAGGTAGAACTTGGGAAAACTGACCTTACGTTGACGAGGCAGGGTACAGCACTCAACACAAAAGTGTCCACAGTTTGTGGGTTTTTGGCGGCGCAGGTGAGGCATGGGGCAGTTTCTTCCAGTGGTTAGCGTTACCACAGCCCAGGTTGAGTTGTCCAGTTCGGTGTTCCATCTGTCTTCTTTGGACACCTTAAAGGTTTTTTGCTTTTGTTTTTTGTTAGGAGGGGGTCTCTATTTATTGTGGGAAGTTTTTATTGAATGTTTGAAATGCCATATTTAGCAGTTCTCTGAGAAGTTTGAAGACCATTATCTGTTAAGTATATCTGAAGTAGACAAACCTTGTTTATTAGGCTTAACTTTGAAAACACAGACACAAGAGGCCAAATGAAGTGTATTTTGGTAATTGATCATGACTGTAAGTATAGTTATGAACACATTAAAGAATGTGATTATTTATGAGGTGACTGATAATTAACTTCTCTTTGTAATTATCTTTAACAGTTTATAATGTTAATATCATGGTGTTTATATGATTAGGTTTAAGCTGAAGGCAGTGTCAGGACAGGAAAGGGTTAATCTGTTTGGGAACCCGGCAAGGGCCTTGGCTGAGGGAGCTGTTATCACCAGGCCTTACATTGTATTGTAGCTTATTGGTTATCAATGGTGGAGAATTTGACTTTAGGAAGGGAGTGGGGAACAGTGTGTTGGTCTGAAAGGAGGGGGCTCTTCGGAGCCAGGGCAGTGAGGAGGAGGGGGGACTGTTGGAATAATGCAGCTAGAACAAGTTTTGGGGGGTGGTTGTAGTAGCCCTACAGGGGCCTGAAGGGAAAATGGTGGCTGTGGCCCAGGCATGGGCCTAAGGAAATTGTAGTCCCTGGAATGACTGCAGTGACTAGTTGTTAAGGAGTGTTTTAAGCACCGATGCCTCCCAGCCAGGCCAGGCTGTACCCGGCAGAGTGGGCAGGGCTGACGTGGGAGTGAGTGTGGGTGGGCAGCTGACGGGCAGCTGACAGACGTGGAGAAAGAGGGGGCCGGTGGGAGTGTTACTGGAGCTGAGGCTAGCTGAAAGGAAATGGGGGAGTGTCTTTGGCACCTGTAGGCGGTGGGGACTGTAGCAGTCTGCAGCAGCCTGAGAGTGTGACCCTTGAAGCTGTGGGCTGTACAGAGGCACAGAGTATCTCTTTGTATTTTCATCTGTACTTATAAAAGTTGTAAAGATCCTGAATGATGTTTGGATCCAGAGAGTCGTTAGGAGGCCATTTAGATTGTCTAGTGCATAGAGAGGCCGAGCCTGGGTACAAAAGTGAGCCAGTTTAAGAGATTTGGTGTCTGAAAGCTTTAATCCCCTGAGATTCTGGAGGAGACGTTCCAAAGGCTAATCAGTCGGATGGAGGGGGTGGTGATAGGAGGGCCACCAGATTGCAGGCATCCCTGTGTATCTCAAGAGGCCGAGGAGGGAGCGGGTCATCACTCAGTCTTCCTCACCAAGAGAGGGAGGAATCTGGGACCTGTTGACCGGATTGGGCTTGGGGACAATGGATCCTGGCAGTGCAGTCTCCAAGAGTGAAAGGGGGAAGCCCTGTACCAAACCAGACTGGAAGGAATGAGTCCTTCAGAGTCCACTGTAACCACTGAAGGCTGTGGTGGGGTGCAGTTTCCTGGATCCTACAGAACAGAACCAGGACACTGGACCCTTGAGGGGTTGTCATCTGATAACTGTTCAGAACAGAGGGTGGAAGACTTAAGCAATCAGCCTCTGTGCTGGATGAGTGATTCGGGCACCAGGAGGACTGGAAAGTGTGAAAAAGGGTTGTGGGGGAGTGGTTTACTGGCCTGTCAGAGTCTCGGCACCAATGTTAGGAGACACATCCAGGATTCCCCTTCCGGACCCCAGATTAGGCACAAACTACACCCAAACACCTGTTTTCTCAGAGAGATCCTTTCTTAAGAGGGGAAAACAAATTGAAGTGGCTGCTTTCAGAATCAGGCAGAAAAACAGCAGCAAATTACCTTGCAAGTGTAACTTTTAGGAAGAGAAAGTGGGGTCAGGTCTGTGTTAGACTCGGCTAGGATGGGGTGCTATATTGTGATTGGGCATGTTAATGAGGTGAACCAAGGTGGGCTTCTGATTGCTGGACTTCAATGCATTGATAGCTGGACCTTGGTGTCACCCTCAGCAGGAGGAAGTGGCCTAATAAGGGAATAGACCTGGGGGCCTAGCTTTAGGAATGTAACCTAAGGGTTTTTAGCAAGGTGGAGTGAATGGGGAGAAGGGCAAGGCCTGCCACCGCCAAGCCGGCCAGAGTCCTTCAATAAATACCTCTGAGTGGAGTTGCCAAGTCATGAGTCAAACCTGAGTTAAACTTACGTTTAACTGTTCAAATCTTTCTTAGGTGGGTGTTCGAATCCCTACAAGCCTCAAGGCCGGAAACGATCTGAGCCATCCGAGTGAGAAGGAGAAGAATGAAATTTGGGTCAGCACCATTTTATCAGGCACCCTGGTCAAAGGTGCACAGAGAGGCTCAGGAAGGTAGCAATGGTCCACCTGCATCCTGGAGGCAGACCCTAGACCTCTGCCCTTCCCAGCTGTCACTCCAGGGCACATGCATGTACAAAAGGGTCCTGTTTTCATCTGCTTAGTTTTCAACTGATCTGCTTGGGCCCTGGCAGTGGGCACAGGCAGATCTTGGGGATAAAGAACAGTTCATAGTTCCTACTGAGACTACAGGTGCGGGGGGGGGGGGTGTGTGTGTGTCAGAGTTTCCCTTTGCAGTCAGGGGAGGCCACATACAGCTTGCAAATCCCCCAGATGGCAGTACTCCCTGCTGGGAGACATGCACTCTGCCTTTGAGCTCCCATTTCTGCCTGTGTCCATCCAGGGAAGTCCTCCCTGACCACTGTGTGTTAGAAGTTTGGGTCTACCTTTACTTCCTCCCCTCTCCCCCCCGCCATGTCCCTTTCTTTGCCGATTTGGGTTTTTTTGAGGCAGGGTCTTGCATTGTAGACCAGACTATCAAACTCTCCGTCCTTCTGTATCAGACCCCTGAGCCATAAAACCTGGTTTTCTGCACCTTCATCCCTTTTCCTGCTCGTTTCGTGCATTGGAGTGTGTGGATTTAATTGCATTTGTGTGTCCCATGGTGGGTGGGTTTGTGTGGGTTTTATATTTGTGTGGCCTGCAGTGTGTGTTTTGTGGGTGGCAAGATTAGCCCTGTTGGAGCTGGAGAGAGATGGTTCAGGCTAAGAGGACTGGCTGCTGTTTCAGAAGACCTTGATTCTTCCCAGCGTGCAAATGGCAGCGCACAACCACCTGTAACTCCATGGGACTCAATGCCCTCTTCTGGCCTCTGTGGGCACTGCATGCACGCAGGCAAAGTACCCATTCACATGGAACTGAAAAAAGAAAAGAAAAAGCCACAATAGCAACCACAAAAGAGTAGTCTTTCTCTCATCATCCTCTCACTTCCTCACTGGACAGGCTGTGTCGTACAGACTGGCGGACAGACATGTGGCACGTTCAAATTCAGAATGGGCGCCTCGTCCCCTCGAGTACTTCATTAATGAGACAATTCTTTATTTTCAAAGACAAACCATGTAATTAGGAGCTGATTATTCACCCACCAAACGAACCTTCAGTCAAACGCAGTATCCCTTTAAATAGCAGCTTCCTCTCGGCTGCATTTATCTGATAGCTCATGGCCGCCTGGCAGAGAGATCTCCATGCTCGCTGAGAGTGAGCATCCAGGGTTGAAGGACAGAAAGACGGAGA
The DNA here is from genome assembly GCA_907164525.1 of Lophiomys imhausi. Lineage (NCBI taxonomy): Eukaryota > Metazoa > Chordata > Mammalia > Rodentia > Muridae > Lophiomys > Lophiomys imhausi. The sequence goes on along the minus strand of CAJQZJ010032578.1, from coordinate 2,232,877 downwards.
GAAAGTGTCTGTGGACCCGTGACGTTTATTCCAAGAAATCCTCCAAGAATGCATTTATTAAATTAAAAAAACCCAACCCAACAGATTTATATGCCTTTGACATGTCTATCCTCAGTCGATCAATCTAAACTGTTAAAGAGTCACTGTGTAGCTCAGGCTGTCGTCTGCCTCTCTGCCTGTTATCAGTCAATCTGTTGTGATGTGCTGCTGTAGTCTCCCTGGTGCCAAGCTTACAGGCATGCCTTGGTGCTTTTTGATTTTTAAACAATTTCTTGTGCTCTGGAGAAGGGAAGATGCTGGGGCTGAGAATGCCAGTTATAAGCTCGTTTTGCCTCCCTGGTTGTCAGGAGTTGGCACTGGCATTCGCCTCAAACCTCTACCTCCTTGTCCCATCCCACCACACTCTTATCCCCTAGGACGGTTCCTTGCTCATGTGCCTGTTAAATGAGATGACACACACCCAGTGCCTTAGGGAAGGCTCTGGTGCACAGTATGGGCTTAATATATTGGCCAGCCGATTATTATTGTCAGTAGGGCCATCACTGGTATAGTTTTGCTGGGCCAGATGCAGAATTAAGACGAAGCGGAGCGAGCACACCAGTGTGGGGAAGGGAGTGACTGACAGAAAAGTCAGTGTGTCTGACTGTCCTTGGATGCCTTCCACTGTTATTCCCCCCTAGCCCTCTCTTTCTCTTTCTCACTGCTCTTGGCCCTCATCAGCTTTTCTTTCTAGAGTCTGAGTGTCGCTGCTTTAAGTGGCTGGTGGGTTCCTTCATCCTTAGAATTTGTGATTTTGTTTTCTTAAATTATTGGGAGTTAGGTTTGTACTCATTGGCCAGGAGAGTGGGCTAAGCTGCCCTCCCTTGATCAGCAGCACCGATCCCTTGCACATGAAGATGCTGCCTTGGAAACACTCAGACAGTTTAAAAAGAAGTGTGTGTGTGTGAACTTGCATGAGTGTATATGCACCGTGTGGGTGTAGTACCTGCAGAAACCAGAAGAGAGAATCAGATCCCCTGGAACTGGAGTTATAGACACTTGTGAGCCTCCATGTGGGTGCTGGAAACCGAACCCAGGTCCTCTGCAAGAGCAGCCAGTGCTCTTAGCCCCTGAGGCACCTCTCCAGCCTCACAAGAGGACTTTTTAATGCTATGCCAGTGGGGTGAGCCTCTGCACATGTACGGCATAGGAACCATAGATACCCAGTCAGGAACACTGCTTGGAAGCAGCCTGGCCGGCCTGCAGGACAGAGTGGGCACACAGCAACCCCATCTCTACAGACCTTGCCCGTTGTCCGTCTCCAGGCCATCAGCCTCATTCCTGAGCCGGCACTTACTTCATCTTTCTGGGCTTTGATGTGCATACTTCCTCTCTCACGGTTTGGGGGCATCCAGGTTTCTCACGGGATGTGGCGACAGGGTTTTGGATTCTTGGCAATGCCTATGCTTATGTGCAGATCTTTCTTTCTTTTTTTGCGGGGGTTTCGACACAGGGTTTAAAGGTTTGCTTTTCCATTGCTGTGTGGAGACGTTGATCACGAGCATCTTTGGGAGGAACGGGGCTAGTTCATCCTCCAGGTTACGGACCCGTCACCGAGAGAAGACAAGGCAGGAACTGAAGTAGAAACAGAGGAACACCGCTTGCTGGTTTAGCTCCTGGCTTGCAGGCCCACCTGCCTATGGAGAGGCAGCTAACCAAGGCACAGACACATGAGAAGCAAAAGTCATGGCTAGACAGCAAAAGAAAGAGGAAGGGCCTGCGTTCCACTGCCACCTTCCAGGACATGCCTTCAGTGGCCTAACTTCTTCCCACTAGGCTCCACCTCTTAACACTTCCACTACCTCCCAATACACCTATACCACATGGGCCTATGGAAGACATTTTAAGGTGGAAAATATGGCATAACCCTTTCAGAATGTCCCATTCTGGACAGGAAGATTGTAAGAGCCAGTGGTGAGAGAGGACCAGAGTGAGACACTTGACGGGGCCACTGCAGTCACAAACTCAAAGGCATCTGTGGCCACCCGCACAAGATTGAGACAGTCATCACTTCAGCAGAGAGGGGGATAGGGTTCGAAAGCCCTTCCCTCTATATAGACAGTTGATGGCTTCTGGGGTGGGGGAGTCAGGTTGCGTTAAAGGGAGTGGCTCAGCATAGAGCAGGCCCACACTAGTGCATAGCCCCACACCCAGGAGTACATGGGAAACAAGACTTGGGATTGGTGGGTTATTTTTAAATGAGGAGCTCAAGAGTTGGATCAGATGATCAAAATGCCTTGTATGAAGTTCTCAAGGAATTTTAGGAGAAAAAGAACGTAGCCTTATCGTGCCTGACAGCATGGCCTCAAGATGGCCAGTGGTCAGCCTATCTTCCAGTGCATGTGTTACGGGCTCCAGGTGCCTTTACTGGGTTCCTGTCTCTGTTAACTGGTAAAACCTGACTCCTTTTGACTTATAAATTGGGCAGGGGGATACGCGTGCTAGTATTTTCAGTGGCCCCACCACATATTTCCCGTGGGCGGGCCAGTGGCTACTGTGGATAGAACCCAGCCTCGTGTGCACGATCTCACACATTCCCTGGCCTCGCCACCCCTGGAGGCCTAGAAGGATGGCATCTAAATGCTGCCTGCTGGACCATGAGATAATTGGTGTTGGATTCTTTGTGGATTAGGTGTATGGTATCTCCATCATTCTGCTCTTAACAAAGGAATTTGCAAGTCTGGAGAATTAGAATGAGTCAGTTGGAGCCCTTCTTGGATTAGGGAAAAGCGGACCTAATGAATTTACTCACCGTGCATTCCAGGCCACTAATCCCAAGAGATTCGCCTTGGCTTAATGCATGGCATGCATTTTCTTTCTCTTCAATTTAGTGTGAATTGTTTTATATATTACAGCAGAGAAATGTGACCAGAGGAAGCCTTTCAAATAGCTGTTTAAGTCTCCCCTCCCCCACCCCCTCTCCTTTCTTTTTCAGTTCTGGGGATCGAACCCCCCACCTTGTGCCTAGCCTCGTCAGTGGCTACCTGTGGACTCCTTCAGTGCTTTGTCCCACTTATTGCAGCAGGGCTTTGTGGAGTCGGAGTCGTTCCTTCCCCTGACAACCCCAAAGAGCTGTGTGACAACCCTTTCTTCCCTGCCTCGCGGGAGTCTCAAGCTACTGTGGCCTCTGCTGTGACATCTTGGCAGTCAGGCTCCCGTCATCCTCAGTGAGAAGGTCCACGAGTCCTACTGCAGGTACCGTATGTCCCTAACTGACAGCTGTTAACTCTGTGTTCTTTGTGCGTGAGTTCGGACACAGAACCTAGGGCCTTGTCTGTGCCAGGTAACCAACCACTCTACCCAAGCCAAACCTTGCATTCAGCCTCATCTTAAAAAAATTCCCAACTTCTTCAGACTTGAGAGTTCTGAGCAGAGCATGGGGTGGGGGTAGGAATGGGGAGAGGTCGAGATTGGCCAGAGAGACTGTCTTGCTTTTTTTTTTTTTTTTAAATAAAAGTAGCTCACTTGGAAAAAAAAAATCTGGCTGGACGTGGTGGCGCACGCCTTTAATCCCAGCACTCGGGTGGCAGAGGCCGGCTTATCTCTATGAGTTCAAGGCTAGCCTGGTCTACAAAGAGAGTTCTGGGACAGCCGGGCTGTTACACAGAGAGACCCTGTCTCGAAAAACCAAGAGAAAAGAAAAAAAAATCTGACTCTTATGTTTGGGTTCTGCATAGCAAAAGGGTGCTACTGAAAATACACTGTAAAAACAGATTGCTTTAGTAGATGACCATGGTGGTACACTCTGGAGGCAGAGCTGGGTGATCTACATAGCGAGTTCCAGGACAGCCAAGACTGCGTGGAGCGCTCCTGTCTCACTGAATGAATGAATGAGTGAATGAGTGAATGAGTGAGTGGATAAATGAAAAAAATAAACATTAATTAGTATAATAAAATACAAATAGTCGTGGAATCTTCTTCTTTAGCTATTTTCTGTTAAGTTACAAAGGGTCACTGGGTGTGGAGGGTTCATTATTATTCTTGTGTTATCACCAGAAAAAGTTGAAGGGTAAATCTTTCCGTATGGGTAGAGGGTGCACGGATGTGTGTGTGTGCATGTGAAGAGGTGTGTGTGCAGTGTGTATTCACTCTCACCCTCTTACACTCATTTCTGGCCATTCACAGCCTTCATTCTGTCTTTGCCTATATAAAGGGTGCCCACATAATCAGGTTCAGCAGACCACCCGAGTCTGCTGAAGTCTTTGTGGGAGACCCAGCCTGTGACCCACAGTCCAGTCAGCGAGGGTGCAGCCAGCCTTGCAGTGAGGAATAAGAAGGAAGGAGGGAGGGGCCGGAACTGTGAGTCCGAGGGAGGGAGGGAGGATTAGTCTAGGAGTAGAGCCTGTTGATGAAACTGTTGCAGCCTCAATAATAATGTCAGGGACAGGGGTGCAGAATTGCCAGGTGTCCCTTACCAAAGCCTAGCGAAAATTAGATGCTCACCAGTGAGGAGATGGGTGGGTGTTCTGCACGGGCCTGAGCCTGGGCAGCCCTGCTCATTCAGGCGCTTATGCAGTCAGATGGGAGCGAACTCATTCTCGTTGGTGGGCTTCTTTCTGCGTGCTGCACCAGTCGCAAGCATTCCTAACAGCTTTCCTAAAAGCTTTCTGCTTTTCTAACAGCTTCCTCTACCTAACCTGAGGGTGCGTGCTGACAGCCAGAGGAACCCAAATTCAGCTTCATTGCCTTGGGGTGGGAAACACCCCGCCAAAGGATACAAGGAATTTGTTGGTTGGCCCTCAGGTCTGGAAGCGAAGCCTCAACTCAGAATTTCACAGCTAAAACCAACAGGGCCAGTTCACTGCCATCCTTCCTTCGGAAAAACAGATATGGGCCAGGTGATAATGTCTTGGAGGCCTTTCTGTCTTGGCACATTTATCTTCTTACTTTGTTGTGTCTGGCAGTCTCCACCGAGGACAGGGAGGGGAGGGTTCGTAGTATAGAGCAGGTACTCAATAAATATTTGTTGTACAGATGGTTGGATCTGTACAGTTACTTGCTTTCTTCTCCCAGTGTAGATATGCACACTCTGAGGTCAGGGGCATTGTACAATTCATCTTTTTTTTGGGGGGGGGGTTGAGACGGGGTTTCTCTGTGGAGCCCTGGCTGTCCTGGACTCACTTTGTAGACCAGGCTGGCCTTGAACTCATAAAGATCCGCCTGCCTCTACCTCCCCAGTTGCCGGGGATTAAAGGCGTGCACCACCACGCCCGGATCACGATTCATCTTTTGTAAGTTCTGAAACCCTAGAATGATGAAGCCCAGCATGGGAACCTGTTCTGGAGTCAGGGCCTTGCTATAGAGTCCTGTGTCGTGTAGAACTCCATCCGTATGTAGACCAGGCTGGCCTCAGACTCAGAGAGAGCGACTGACTCTGCCTCTCAAGTGTTGTGCCTCAATACCTGACCACAGGCATATTTTTGATGTTTCTATGGATAGTGTTTTTTGTTCTGTTCTTTTTTATTTCAGTTTTTATATTTTGCCAGTGTCACACACACACACACACACACACACACACACATACATATATATGTATATAAATATATTTGTAACGTATTGTGACCTGTTTCCTCATGGTGTAGGACTGGGCAGAGCTGTTGGCCAGGCAGGGTGAGCCTGCTCAGCTCAGGGATCTGCTTGTTGTCAAGGGGCCATCCCAGCATGGCAGGCATGGAGGGGGTACAAACAAGATAGAGGCCTGTGTAGCCGACCTCCCTGTGGGAGGGGCAGCCCATCACCTTGCATATTATCCGGGTTAAAGGACGCTTCAGGCTATCTGAGTGGGAGTGGGAGACCGCTTCTTCTTCTGGCTGTCTCCGCTAGGGTCTCTGGGACTGGGTGTGTCCTTACTGTATTACATTAGAGCCATTCAAGCAAGCAGTTGACCCAACCCCTGACCTATGATAAGATTCATTCCTTGTGGCCAAAGCCCTCTCCCAGGGGCCGGTCTGGGATTCTAAAGTCTCACTCCTTTAGAATTCCTCCCGCATTCTGGACGCCTTTGTCCACTTCCACCTGCCCTAGTGTTGGTCTTTGATCATTCAGATAAACATTCTGATCTTTGAAGACCTGGATGGAACTGGACATTTTCTTCCTGCTCTTGAAGGCTGTTCTGTTCCTGCCTCCCAGGGTGTCCATCTCATTTGCATGTTACACAGGAGGAAAGCCTCGGGCCGTGGCAGTATGGCTGGTCCTTTTTTTTGAAGATAGAGGACAGGCTTTGCCTGAAGGAGTATTTCAGATTATAAACGATTTCCTCCTGGAGCGAGCCCCTGAGATTTTGGCCACCAGTGAACTGTGACTTGGAATAGGACAGGAAGACCGACCACAAAATGTGGCATTTCCTGTGTAGGGATTATTTGCATGATCTCTTCTGCCCAGATAATACCCATGGCAACCAGGGGCACTGCATTTTGTGTACCTGAGGGCTCTTTGAGAAAACAGAGTCAGGAACAAATGGCAGGTTAATACAGCCGGCTACATTTGTTTATGCAAAGGTACTTTCCACCAATCAGATTAAAATACTGCAAGAAGGCGCCAAATCTGGAGCTTATATTTACACCCCAGGAACCAGAAGTCCTTGGACTTGCCCCCCCCCCCCGTGTTTTTTTCACAACAAATCTGGATTGATCTTTCCCCAAGTAAAGCTGTGAGTCACTCCTGGCCAGGCTAGACCCCTCTAGGGGTGGTTGTGCTGGTCTTCCTCCCTCTTGGCTTCTGATCCGCAGTACAGTTTCCCACGTGTGTTGTCCCACGTGACACCTTCAGCTTCAGGTGTGTGCTGCTTCTCCCCAGTACCTGTTGGAAAGTACAAATCACTACATCCCTTACAACAGGTATCGCTGAAATGTGTGCTGGGAAATGCTTCCCTCCCATTTCCCTCCACCTCTCTAGGTCAGCAGCCATGAGCTTCTGAACAGCCTATGAATTATTCCTTTGACCCAAGTCTAATCAGTCTTAGTCTTTTTTTTTAAGCTCTTGGTTATTTTTAAAAAACCAATAAAAATGGTTCAATATTAATAGTTTCATATCGTTCGACTTGATTCTATACAAAAGACCATTTCGTGGAGCACATCACAGTGGCTAATAACATCTGAAGCTTGCCCGGGCTCTGGGGTGTGGAGCGGGGCCTGGTGTAGGAGGGGACAATGTGTCTGGGTCAGTTGTGGGTGAGTGTCTCTTTTTCTGTAGTTCTGGAAACTTCCAGACAGACCTGCCTGCACAGAGACAGAGAAAGCATAGCAAAATTCCGTGGACCTAATGACTGGCATTTCCTATGTGGACAGGGCTGGGTTCACCAGGGACCCTGTTACTTTCCTTTTTTTCATCCTGTTTGTTGATTTTAATAGAGAGATTTTCTCCCTCTAGTTCAGAGGAATTTCTCGCTCATTAGAGAGGGGGAAAACAGTAAAAATTCAGGAAACAAAGGAGGCCCATAATCCTCTAGAGAGGCCCCAACCACCCTGCCCTGAAAATTCTTTACATACTGGTTTTTGCTACTTCTACTTTTACAGACATGTAATATTTCCATCATCTTATTTAATCTCTCTGACTTGCCTGGGGTTCCTTCTTTGTACCTTTTTCGAGCCCCTCTGTCTGTATGATTTCTAGAACGCTCCTACCACAGCCCTGGATGGTTCATGGCAACTGAAATGATCCACTTTTACCCTCGTGCCCCCCCCCCTCCCCCCAGCTTCCTACACTCCAAAGTCAGCACGCCTTAGCCAGCAGTAGGAGGGGAGAGGGATCCCTGGGTCACTCCAGGAATTAGAAGTGGTTTCCTGTGTGTTAGTAACCTTGTCCTTGTACTTAGTAAGAGGTGTCAAGCAACAGGAGGCATATTTGGATAGAGGGTGCACGGAATTGTCCTGGCTGCTTGGGGTTCTAAAGTTGGTGGATAGACAGAGCCCCAGGTCAATTGGGCTACACGACCTCCTGACAATTAGGTGGCAGGTGGTGTGACTAGTATGCTTGAGGCTGTGGGCTTGATCCCAGCACAAAGGAACAAACAATAACAACAAACAAACAGACAGACAGACAAAACCAAACCCAAATTGAGTCAGTGTAGCACAGTTAGCAGAGAACACAGCCTTTGAAACTAGGTGATTTGAGTTCAGGTCCTGGCTCTGTTTCTCTTGAGTTATGTGAGTTGAGCAATGTACCATCAAAACTCCACCCTTCTCTCCTTATAAGAGGTCAGGCAGTTGCAACTTTTCTGACTTTGGGGATGACGGAAGAGACGCTGATGGGCTCGACCTGGCTCTGATGTTTCGTCTTGTCTTTTCCTAGCAGGCCCAGCTCAACGAATTGTTTTTTCCCCCCATTTCAGTTCCCTTGTCTGCTCCTCATAGCTTTTCTTTGTCTACTTTGGAATCACTGGATTGTGTAGGAACTGCATGTTTTGTTTGTGAGGGTGGGAGGTCTTGAGGAGGAGTGAGTGAAATTCCTGGAAGTCTGGGAGGTAAGGTGCGTTCCCTGGCATGTGTGTATGTTGGTGACCAGCCTGGTTGGTTAAAGGCCGGTTAACTAAGTAAATGAGTGAGCTGGGAAGGTATTAGCTGATTAGTCAATTCAAAGGGAAATTCGTTTTTGCATAGACTCCTTTGCCTTATTCTTGTTCCTGGTCCTCTTTCAAAGAAGATATTTCTAGAAGGAGCCAAAGAAAATTGCAGTTCATCTTTCAGGGTACCTTGAAGGCCCCAGGAGGTAAAAAAGCAGCATTTCATCTCAGGGGTACACAAATGAAGCCTATATTATGGACATTCCTGCCCCTTAGTTCCAGACCCCAGTTCGTCCTGCTCCCCTGGGAAGCTTGGGGGCATCCTCCTGTACCCTTTACTTGTACGTGTGTTTGCAAGGTATCTTGGGTGTCCCTGAGAGGATTTATTATCCTGGTTGGTCCCTTTCCACACACAGGGTGGGTCATCTCTGATTTGGGTAAGCAACTTTGAAAAAGCTTGTGTTTGGTGAAACAGATGGAACCAATGGAGTCCATGACAAAGCAGGTTCAAAACCCAGTGCCAAGAAGAAACCTGAGCCCTCTGGATGGTTTGTGATTAAGATTTAAAAGAAAACCCTGCGTGATGGTGCATGCTTTTAATCCCAGCACTCGGGAGGCAAGGGAGGTGGATCTCTTGTCAGTTTGAGGCCAGCCTGGTCTATAGGAAAAAGATTTAAAAGGAAAAGAAGAAGGGGCGGAGGAGAAGAAGGATTCATAATGTGAATATACCGATACTAAGGTGGCCTTTAAGGACAGTACAGCTGGGCTGGAGAGATGGCTCAGCTGTTAAAGGCTAGGCTCACAACCAAAAATATAAGAACAGCGCAGTTGGCTTTTCATCAGGTTCCCTAATGCCATATCCCACTGGGGCCTCATCTGACCAGCAACAGTGAGACAAAGAGTAGTTGTCTCCACCATTATTTTCTGTGTGTCTCTGTGTGTGTGCGCCTGTATGGCCAGAAGAAGGCACTGGATTCTCAGGGCCTGGCTTGGTGCTTCGGTGAGTCTAGCACAGCCAGCGTTTGTTCCTAGGCTTATTTCTTTGGGCCTCCGCAAGGTGTGTGTGTGGGTCCCAACATTGCTCAGTCATCTTGGAGCTCTGAGAAACTTGTGATCCTTAGCTGCTTTCTGTGTGGCTGATGGCTGAGGTTGTGTTGCTGACTTCTCCCCTCCACCTCACATCTAGACCTTGGATTACAGTTTGTTGTCATGCGGGGAGACGTGTCTTAGAGGCAAGACTCTAACGTTCAGTGAACAGTCTGGATGAACTTCTTTGAGCCTCTGTTGTGGGTGAGATGGCACATTCTTGGTTCTTCAGGGAAACTGTGACTCTTAAGGCTTGGTTCGGCCATCTTCTCCACCACCTCTCCTGTCTTGGGACCCTTTATGCTGTGTGTTAGTTCTTGGAGTCATTGACTATTCTTTTAGAAAGGTTTATTATTTATTTAAGCGAATAATGCCTATTTCTGAGTATGTGCATGCACATGCCTGTAGAGGCCAGAAGAGGGCATCAGATCCCCTGGAATTGGAGTTACAGATGGTTTTGAGCCGCCATATGGGTGGTGGGAATTGAACCCCAGTCTTCTGAAAGAGCAGCCAGTGCTCCGTATCTGCTTGGCCAGCTCTCCAGCCCCTGTGTGGCTGTTTTTAATGACCACATTGTTTTGTCAAATATTGCTATAAATTACTCATAGTTCTTATTAGATTAGATTAGATTTCTCCTGTCTTTTTAACTTAGCGCATCCAGAATGAAGTGAAATTGTTTCAGTATTTGTGACCGTCTCTTGTATTGGTCAGCAAATGCCTTCTCTATGTTATGAACTGGGTTTTTTTGTTTTTTGTTTTTTTTTTTGTGAATGAAGGTTCTGGGATGCATATTAAGTTGCCGAGGCTTATCTTCCTGATCTCTCTTCTCCCCAGATTAGCAGTGTGTCCCGGGACCAGCTCTTTCAGTCCCCTCAGTCAAGAATCCAGTGCCTTGTGAACACGCTGATTCACAGACCGGAAGTGGATTCACTCAGTCAGTTCTTCCGACATCTTGGCCCCGGCCATGATGACTCTACTTCACTATTTTCCTCTCTGCCCACTGTGTGACCTTGGTCACTGCTTCCTCAGACCTTGTTTGGTTCTGGCTTGGTCTCTCAGTGGCTTTTCCTACTAAATGTCTCCACCCTTGGCTGTATAGTGGTCCTGTCTGCACCCTGATTTCAATTTATTTTTTTCTTAATTCAAGTTCTTTACACCTGACCTTCTAACATCTGCAGGGGATGTGGGTCCTGATTTGGGATCACTTCCCCCTGCACAGCTTTCTCCCCCACCTCGTGTCATCAAGTCTCCGCCACCACAATGGCCGACATCCTACAATGTTCTTTTCTTGGATCTCTGCTGGCAGGGCCCTCACGCCACAGCCCACCAGGTGCTGGGTTTAGCCCGCTCCCCGTCGTCTCCAGTGACTGCGATGTGGTTTCTTGAACCGTTTGCAAATGCGGGCTGTCTTCTGTCCCTACTGTGTTTCACACCAGGCTGAAGGCAGGAGCTGGTCACTAGGGGACAGGCCATTCTGAAAACTCAGGGAAGATTCCAGCCTGTTAAAGTTTTTTTTTTTTTTTTTTTTTTTTTTTCAGTTTTTCGAGACAGGGTTTCTCTGTGTATCTCTGGCTGTTCTGGACTCGCTTTGTAGACCAGGCTGGCCTCGAACTCACAGAGATCCGCCTGCCTCTGCCTCCCAAGTGCTGGGATTAAAGGCGTGCGCCACCACTGCCCGGCTGCGTGTTAAAGTTTTAAAGGATGGTATTTGGGAACCGGCGCCTAACAGCCTCTTTCTGACCCCTCTCTCACTCAAACCATCAAACTTGGAAGGAATCAGTGTTCAAATCTGAGAATGAAAAAGTCTCATCATTCAGAATTCCCCACTTATATTAAAAAGAGCTCAAGGAAGTCTTTCTGAAGCTCTGACATATTGGATCATTTTACTTCCATTTTTTAAAATAAATACAAAGATATTTTACTGTGTATTTTTTATTTTATTTATTTATATATTTATGTGTCTTTACATAGCCCTGGCTGTCCTTGAACTTGCTGTGTAGACCAGGCTGGCCTCAAACTCACAGAGATCCGCCTACCTCTGCCTCCTGAGTGCTGGGATTAAAGGCGTGTGCCACCACTGCCTGGCTTTTATGACTATTTTTATGTTAATTAATTAATTAGTTAATCAATCAGTCAATCAACCAATAAAAATCAGCCAGGACTGTGTATATATCATCCCTCCCCACAGGAAATAGGAACCGTAGTCTCCAGATCCTATTTCCACACCTGACAGTTTCCTGTGTGCGTCCCAGCTGCAGGAAGTCAGCCTCCACTTGACTGCTGGGGTGGCTAGGCTGCTTTTGTACAGAGAAACCTCATCTTTTGTGTAACTGCTGGTCGAAAGACGTGTTTTGGAGTCCTGCCCTGAGTGGGAGAGGTGGGCCGTTGTACAGAGACCACAGACGACACCTTCTGAGAGTTCTAAAATACCTCTGAAGAGACAAAAAGGATATTTTCTTAAACTAAACCCTGGGTGTAGTGAATTGGTGTCGGGTTTCCCCTCACCCGTTCAGGCGGAAATGGACACCTAACCGAGACATTTGTGGTGATCTCCTCGGTAACTCACAGCACCTGGCAGGACTTTTATTCCAGTGCCTTGGCTCCAGCTATGGCCCCTCTCACTTCCCTGTCACCAATGACAGAGAGCCTTTTTTTGTGTATATGTTTGGGGGAACGTGACCTGTAGGCCCATGGTTACACTGCCTTACCCTCTTCATGTGATGCCTGAACACCAAGGTCTCTCTGCCTATATTGTGCTTCATGATCTTCAGTCCGAGGGTGCCTTCGAAGTCCCTTCAGCATCCGTGAGTTGGTTCTTGGAGTGGATATTCAGTGGCGGACTGTCCATGCTGGTGTTGTCACAGGTCTGTCTGTGCCTAGGCATTTTGCACTCATGTGTGGCCAAAAGAGCCATTTTGTCCTAGTCTGAGGTCTCTGATGGAGGTTCAGAAATCTGGTCCTGGGGTGTGGCTCTCAAGTGACCTGCAGTGATATGAGGCCCAGGGGAAGGGGTAGGGGACAGAGATGGTGGCACAGTGCCTTTGGATAGCTAGAAATAGACTTTTCCAGACCTACGATTATTTTCCAGACTGGGAGTATTTTGTTTATCAGTGACTTCATTGTTGGCCCAAGTTAGGCCAACAAAATAGTGATTGATTATAAAAATGAAAAATGAGTGATTACAAATAAAAAGCAAATAAAAAAAAAAAACAAAAACAAAACATAGTAGCCCAAAGTCGTTCTGGTGGCCTTTCTCTGTACGAGCCGGCCGCTGTTGGCTTAAACTCTTTACCTTAGAACAAGATTTATATTTAGAGTAAAATTGTGAAGATAGTTTAGAGAGCCCTCATAAATCTTATGCTCAGAGGTCGGGCGGGCATGGTGACTTTCCCACGCCTTTAATCCCAGCACTTGGGAGGTAGAGGCAGGTGGATCTCTGTGAGTTGAAGGCCAGCCTGGTCTACAGAGTGAGTCCAGGACAGCCAAGGATACACAGAGAAACCCTGTCTCGAAAAACGTGGAAAAAAAAATCTTATGCTCAGTTTCTTCTATTATTTGTATTTGTTTATTCATTCTGGGATGGGTCCCATGGTCTAGAGCAGTGGTTCTAGCCTTCCTAACAGTGTGACCCTTTAATCCAGTTCCTCTTGCTGTGGTGACCCCCCAACCATAAAATTATTTCATTGTTGCTTCATAACTGTAATCTTGCCTACTGTTAAGAAGCGTAATGTAAATATCTGATATGCAGAATATCTGACATGTGACCCCCAAAGAGGTTGAGAACTGCTGAGCTAGAGAGCAGGCTTATGCATCTTTTTTTGTTTGTTTGTTTGTTTACCCATAGGCGGTTTAGAGCAAAGAACTAAAATGAATGTGGAAGCCTGAGACCTGGGGCAGGACAACTAGGCGAGCCCTAGGACTGGGGAACTATGGATTCTGACAATCGCTGTGCAAGGCTAGACTGAAAAAATTCTAGTAGTAGATGGCTTTTTGTTGTTTTTTTGTTTGTTTTTGTTTTGGTTTTGGTTTGGTTTGGTTTGGTTTTTCAAGACAGGGTTTCTCTGTGTATCCTTAGCTGTTGTCCTGGACTCACTTTGTAGACCAGGCTGCTCTCGAACTCAAAGAGATCTGCCTGCCTCTGCCTCCCAAGTGCTGAGATTAAACAAAGGATGGTTTTATAAAGTACCTCATTCCTGTATTTCCATCCTGCAACGAAGTGAGGTTTGTAGGCGGACCCCATGGCAGTGACTTACCGGAACACCACTTCTTTCTCTCTTCCTGACAGGTCTGCTCAACACAATGGGTTGCAAATACCTGCTCGGCTTGGGTCAGCAGATGCTGCGCCGGAAGGTGGTGGATTGCAGCCGGGAGGAGAGCCGGCTGTCCCGCTGCCTCAACACCTTTGACCTGGTAGCCCTTGGGGTGGGAAGCACCTTGGGCGCTGGGGTCTACGTCCTCGCCGGCGCAGTGGCCCGTGAAGATGCTGGCCCCGCCATTGTCATCTCTTTCCTGATTGCTGCCCTGGCCTCGGTGCTGGCCGGCCTATGTTACGGCGAGTTTGGTGCCCGTGTTCCCAAGACGGGCTCAGCCTACCTCTACAGCTATGTGACAGTCGGGGAGCTCTGGGCCTTCATCACTGGCTGGAACCTGATTCTCTCCTACATCATTGGTACGTTCTTCCTGTCCTCCCAGCCTTTGTCCTCTGACCCATTCGTTAGGGACGCTCCAGGGGGTCCCTCCAGCCTGACTGTGGTTGCCTCTCACTCACTTTTAGCAGGGATTAAGGCAGCTTTACAGTCATCACTATTGTGACTTTTTTATCACCTTGATAAGCACCGAGACTAAAGCAACTCTAAAAGCAACTTGTGGAGGAAAGGGTTTATTTCAGTTTACACTCTCTATCAGTGAGGGAAGCCAGAGGACCCTGGAGGCAGGAACTGAAGCAGAGAAAGTGGCAGGACTGTACTTACTAGCTTTCTCTCACGGCTTATGCAGCTGCCTTTTCATACAACCCAGGGCCACTGACACAAGGGCAGCTGGCACCCACAGTCAATTCAGTCCTCCAGCATCAATCACTAATTAAGAAAACACCCCCACAGACTTGCCAACTGGCCAGTCTGGCGGAGATGATCCTTTAGGTAAGGTTTCCTCTACCCACATGACTCTAACTTGTGTGAAGGTAACAGTCAGTTAACCAGTGAGGGGACTGAGCAAGGCCAACTGTGTTAGCTCAATGGATACACGGCTGTCAGAATAATTCTAATTCTGAAACGTAGCTTTGGGGCTGAAGAGATGGCTCAGCGGTTAAGAGCACTGGCTGTTCTTCCAAAGGACCTGGGTTCAAATCCCAGCACCCACATGGCAGTTTGCAGCTGTCTGTAATTGCCGGGCGTCGTGGCGCACGCCTTTAATCCCAACACTTGGGAGGCAGAGGCAGGCAGATCTCTGTGATTTCAAGGCCAGCCTGGTCTACAGAGTGAGTCCAGGACAGTCAAGAATACACAGAGAAACCCTGTCTCAGAAAAAACCTTAAAAAAAAAAAAAAGTAGCTTTGTTTCAGGTGGCATTTCTCTGCCTATTATTACAGTCAAATATCATGACAGATGACACTTTGGGAAACACAGAAAAGCACTAAGGCAGGAGGAACACCCAACCTGATGATCAATAGAAACAGTATTTACGCCGGGCAGTGGTGGCGCATGCCTTTAATCCCAGCACTTGGGAGGCAGAGGCAGGCGGATCTTTGTGAGTTCGAGGCCAGCCTGGTCTACAAATTGAGTCCAGGACAGCCAGGGCTACACAGAGAAACCCTGTCTCGAAAAACAAAACAAAACAAAACAAAACAAAAAAACAAAAGAAACAGTATTTACTGAGTTTTGCTTTGTGCGAGCCATTTTACTGAAGATGTGTGGCGTTGTCTGAACAGTTAGGGATGTCCCATTGTTAACCAGCTAGGCGTGGGTAGAGAAGCAGGGCCATCGAACTCAGGGCTTTGGATATGTTAGACACGTGTCTTCCACTGAGCTACACTCCCAACCCCTAAGCTTATATATGTTTAATCTCTTTATAACTCAAAATATCACGGTGGCTTCTCTGTGGTAACATTCCCACTAACTGATCATCATTGTATATGCAGGTTTATAAATGCAGAATAACTTACTGAATGTCCTGCACTATTTGGATCTGTTGTTTTCATAAATAATTACTTTGTGTGATTGTAATAGTCACAGCCAGAGTTTCTAACCCTTGAAACTTTTTAAAAGAGGCAGATTGTCTAGGTCAAAATTTCTGCCTGTTGTTCACTCTGGCTCTCCATCCCACGCAGCCTTTCTTCACACACTTAAGTGAACATCAGCATTAAACGAAGCCGCCCGTGTGAAATCTAAGTCCGATCCTACAAGGAAATGTGGACATGATCCTGCAAGCCAGCAGAGCTCGTTCTAACGGTTCTAAATGTAAAATTCATAACGGGTTTTCTTTACCTGTGAGGGCTTCAGACTTGTTTCCACAGGTGACTCACATACAGATGCTTCTCGGTGGTAATGTAGCTTTTGTAAATAGGCCGTTAAGGGCTGGAGAGATGGCTCAGAGGTTAAGAGCATTCATTGGTTGCTCTTCCACAGGTCCTGAGTTCAATTCCCAGCAACCACATGGTGGCTCACAAGCATCTATATTGATATCTGGTGCCCTCTTCTGGCCTGCAGGCATACATGCAGGCAGAACACTGTATGCATAATAAATAAATAAAATATTTTTAAAAAATAGAGGTAGTAAATGGGCCGTTAAGTTTCCAGTGAGCTTACCTGGGCGTACAACAAGGGCGAGCGACAAGTGTTTGCTGCTGTTAGACCAACAAAATAATAATCTTTCTTGGAGTGCTACGTACCTGCATAAGAGGCATAAAAACAGCCTGGAAATCTATACTCAGCCTTAGCTGCTGAGGGAGGGGAATTTTTCAATTTTTAAAATGTGTATATGTTCATACATTTTTTTTTTTTTTTTTTTTTTTTTTTTTGTTTTTCGAGACAAGGTTTCTCTGTGTAGCCCTGGCTGTCCTGGACTCACTTTATAGACCAGGCTGGCCTCAAACTCACAAAGATCCGCCTGCCTCTGCCTCCCAAGTGCTGGGATTAAAGGCGTGCGCCACCACCGCCTGGCTCATACATTTTTTTCTAAAGCCACGATTCTGAAATGAGAACAGGGTGGTCTGGAAAGAAAGGCTGGGGGTATCCAGCAGGGTGGGGTTTGGAACATCATTGCAGCAAGCTGGCCTCTTTGACAATGCAGGGCAGGCAGTCCATCTTTCCTCATTAGGCTCGTGGCCTTCATGGAGAGAATTCCTAATAGCTGGATGGATGAAAAACGAGGTTAAATTTTTGGGTTGTAGGGAAAACACTAAGCATGAGAGCAAATAATGAAACTGAATCCTTGTGCGGATCCCTCTGACATTCTGTGGATAATTCAGACCTTAGTCGTGGACAAGGCCCTCTGAAACCAAGGGGAAAAAGCCAGATGCAAATATTGGAGTTCCAATATCATTTCCTGACAAACAGCACTGGAGCGGCAGCCAGTATGTCTTCAGTATGAAAGGAGAAAGGGCGTGAGAGAGAGCAGCCAGTACCGTTGGCTGTTGGGTACAGTCCCTTCTTGTGTTCTCTGTAGCTGGGGATGGCCCATGGAGGTGAGGTGGGGCCTTTGCTGTGGCCCTACACTCTGGAGGTACGGTGGCCTCCGAGTTCACAAAGGGGCAGGCTGGCCCATCAGGGTCGAGTGGTAGGCTTGACCCTGAGATGGGGTCAGTCCGTTAATAGATCACCTTAGAATGGTTCTAAGGGCTTAGATGTTGTTTTTCCTGATGCCAACGGCTCATGGGAGAGTGGGACTTCTGAAGCAGTGTTTACCAGACGGACCAGTAGTTACCCGGCCCAAGAACGCATTCTTGAAGTCAGTTTCCTGACTTGTCATTTTTTGTCATTTGAGTAAATGCTGTCAGAGCGCATCAATTGATAAGGGTGGTTATCCATTTGTAAGTTTTTATTGTGATATACACACGTACATGTCTGTATATGTACATTTATGCTCATACATGTGCATTGGGTTTTAAGTGCACATACAAGTGCTTCCCAGCTTATCAGAGTTACATGCTAATAAATATATCATAAAACAAAAATATCAAAATGAATAGGGTGGTGTGCTCCTGTGATCTTAGTACTTGGGAAGCAGAGACAGGAAGTATGGCAAGTTTGAGGCCAGCCTAGGAAGGGCAGGCCATTCACCAAAACTACAAATGCCCTAGCCTAGGAGCGGGTCAAAGTCCCATTCATGTCTTTCATGGTTATCTGCTGGGCTGAGGCTCTTCAGCATCACTACAGAGGATCAATCGAAATACTGCTAGACCCTGAAAAGGTAAAAATTCGAAATGCAGTTTCTACTCAATGCATATTGCTATTGATACTAACACGGAGTTGAAAAATCTCATGTTTCAATTTATGGTCATGGTTTACTCTTATATATCAGTATAACACACACACACAAATGCCTGAAGTACAGGGTATAAATCTTGGTTGAAGGTAAAGTGTACTCCTCTCCAAACTCCAGCAGCCCCAGGGAGCCCTTGGCCTCACCCGGTAGGTACTCTGTTGACCCACCCTTTCTGTCATAGCACACACCTAATGTGGCCCAGCTGCTGCTGCAAGAAACCGCAATGTGCTGTCTGTGACCTGGTCTGTTAACCACGGTTCTCTAATTGTCACCCTGCGTTTTGTGGCAGGTACTTCGAGTGTGGCCAGAGCCTGGAGTGCGACTTTTGACGAGCTGATAGGCAAACCCATTGGAGAGTTCTCACGTGAACACATGGCGCTCAATGTCCCTGGGGTGCTGGCCCAAAACCCTGATATATTTGCTGTGATTATAATTATCATCTTAACAGGTAAAGGCTCGTTTTGAAAAATAAGATTGTGTTGGGGCAATGGGTAAAAATTCCTTTGGCAAGCTTACATTTTTCTCTGAACATTTCTTTATTTGTTCATTCATTTATTGGTGGGACTGGGGATGCAACCCAGAGCCTCATTATGCCCGGCCTGTGCTTTTAGTACCAAGCAAGCCCCCAGACCCTCTTGTTTTCTGGCCTTGTCTCTTTGGTGCCGCTCCCCCATTTCTTTGGTTTCTTTTGTAAATATATAGGCAATTTTATTTTCTCCCTGCCCCGGGGTGGTTGCTTGGAGATCATCCCAGGGTTTGCCTGTGTAACGGCTGATGAGGTCTGTGATGTTCAGTTAAAAGAGTCTCTGGTGTTGGGTGGATCTCGCGTTTCTGTTCCTGGAGTAAGGTTTTGTCAATATTGAAGGCTCTGACCTTTTGACTCAGTGGATAGCTGTTCGGGTAGGAAGCTAGTCATTTGTCTGCCAGGAAAATGTGGAGCAGTGGGCTCCCTCTGGAAGAGGAATGTATGCCTAGGCTTTCTAAGGCATCTCGAAAACACCCTTTCAACACATAGGCCGCAGAACCTGAAAATCCCAGGTACTGCAGGACACAGCCAATGACAGGTTTCCTGTGAGTGACGTGGCTCTGTGTCTCTGAGCTCAGTCGGGCATCTTTCTCCATGGAACATCCACCAGACACACACGAAGCTTCAACACAGGTAGAACATCAAACATTAGGAGTCAGAAAGTCTTGGATGAGCCTTGAAGCCAACATACCTACCTCTCTTTCCACACCATGTAATTGAAGTCCCAGGCCAACCTTGGCAGTATTTTTGGTCCAGCAAGCAGAAACATGTATCAGAAAACAAATTTGCACAACTGTGATTAGATTTTTGTTTTTGTAAAAAAAAGGTGAGAGGGAGGGACACTAGAGAAAACAACTCACTGGAGCATAGTGGCGGCCTCCCCTCTGATTAATTACCCAGTTTTTCAGAATTCATCTGATGTGTTCAGTGTCATTTCTTTGTAGATGTGTAGACATTGTCCACGGAAAGGCCGTGTTCACTGAACATGCTGGTTCCTGGGTGACGCTGGGCCCCTTTTCAGGCCCGTCACGATGTAGCCACATGCTAACCTTCTTTCTGCCACTGTAACAAACGCTGAGTTCACATGGTGTGAAGAAACATGGTTTATTGCTTGAGACTTGAGTCCATGGTCAGTTTGCCCTGTTACTTTGAGCCTGTGGCGTGGCAGAATATTGTGATGGGAATGTGAGCTGGAAAGAAGAAAAAAAAAAAGGGAAGGACCAACACCCCCTTCTACCCCCATCCTGTCCTACAATTCGTTTCATGACCAGCCTCAATGACCTAAAGATCTACCTCCTGGAAATGTTCTGTCTCCCAATAGCACCACCTAGTGGAATGTGCCTTTACTATATGGACTGTGTGTGTTGGGGGGGCAAAACTCAGAGTCCCTAGACTAGGGGGATACCTTAAAGATAGTGCCATTTTGACTGTCCTGTTCTCTGTCATTTGATTGTTCTGGTTTGTTTTTAATGTGAGATTATGAGCTAGAACCGGTCAAACTTAGATATTATTTTAGAAACATTAAGTCTGAGGAGGGACTGTGTATATGGGTGCTAACAGTTCCTAGAACACAAAGATTTGTTACTAGCAACATGGCTAACGTCTCCAAGGAAACCTGCATCCCTCCCTCACCTGAAAACCTCTCATCCTACCAAGAAACTGAACCAAGTGGCATTTCCTCAGAGAAATAAATCCTTTTTAACTCCCTTGTAATATCTTTTGCCCTGCTTGGTGAGAGGATCAGGACTCCATCAATCCTCCCCCTAGGGCTTGCCCTCCGTGGAAGGCTGTCTGCCATGGTCCAGACTTCCGAGCACCCCAGCACACCCTGATCCCTAGGATCTAGAGTGCGAGCACCCCACTGTCCATGGCTCTTTAGCTCTTTGCCGCTAGTGCAGCAGTCAGTTCATTTGAGTCCCCTGAGGCTCACAGAGAGCTTTGGAGGTCCCGTGCCCATTGGCTACTTCCTCCCAGTCTCCTTTTTGTCCCCTGTCCCTGGATGAACTCAACTGGTAAATGGCTAACACATCTACATGACGTTCTCTCTGTGCCTTCTCTTAGGATTGCTAACTCTCGGCGTGAAAGAATCCGCCATGGTCAACAAAATATTTACCTGTATTAATGTCCTGGTCTTGTGCTTCATCATGGTGTCAGGGTTCGTGAAAGGTAAAATTGACAACTGGCAGCTCTCCGAGAAGGATTTCTGGAATCAGTCCAGCCCTCTCTGTAGGAACAAGTAAGTGTATTTTGCATGTCCCTTAGGCATGTGACAGTGCTCCGTGTTTGCTATTTTAGATTATGTACAGGAATTGGGTGATACAGTTCGTAGGATAACACGGGTCTTTAAATATTGCATGATTTTAATTTATTTTTAAAAGGTGTTTTGTTTTGCTTGCTTGCTTCAGAGAAGTAGCTACAGAGTTTTACTTTAAAAAAACTAATCGATTAATGGACTTACTGTGTAGACCTGCCTGGCCTCCAATTCACAGAGAGCCTCCCCGGTGCTGGGACTAAAGGTGTGCCACCACACTTCTACGGTGTCTTCAACAAATTCTAATTATTTAGGAAACAAAGCCAAATCATTGTAATGGCATTTTAATCTCCTCGGTCAAAATTTCGGGTGAATCTCTGTGTCCCAGGACACACAATGGAAGTTGTCTGTGGCTCTGTTTTCATTAAGGCTAAATGCTTAAATTGCTGTGATGAAGCGCCTTTGTAAGACACTGGCTTTTATGGTGGTGGCTGGCCACTTTGAAATCCCAGATGTCTTCATTTTGTTCTGGGTTGCCTGGTGGCAGCTTTTGTTGGCCTCTTGTGTGGCTGGTGCTGGACCGGGTGTGGGAGCATACCCCAGTTTTTCCAGAAGGAGAAACAGAAGAAGCTGCAGGGTAGGCCCAGCGTGTCTGAAGATTGGCCTGGAACACCTCTTCGACTTGCTCACGCCCGTCTACCCCCATCTTCATTCCCTTTATCAAAATCCAGTGAGCAGCCACACGTACCTACAAGGGAAGCTGAGAAGTGCCGTGCTACGTGCTAGGGATCTGAGCAGTCACACATTTGCCATTGGTGACAGACCAGGTGTGGAGCCTGTACCACTACGGCAACGGAAACAGGAAAATGTTGAATTACATGCACAAAGCGTCGCTAACACTACTGTCCTATACTTATCTGCTCAAATAGAAGTATCTTTTCCTTTCCTAAATTCTACCATGGGGGAATGAGGACTTATACTGTCTCATTCTCAAACATTCTGGAGTTAGTTATGCCAATGCCAAATGTCTTGGTCCCCATGAATTTACGGTGGAGTGAAGCCAACTCCCGAGCTGAAGTTCCACAGTAGACTTTAGAAAATCTAGAGGGTACCTACGCTTTGAAGTTCCACGGTGGGCTTTAGAAACTGTAGAGAGGGCACATTTCATTGGCTGCCATTTACAGGCAGGAGTGAAACACAGAGGGCTTCTCTTGTTTCCCGGTGGTCAGTTGAGATTTAATTTTGTTATTGCAGATTGCCTGGGCCAGCAACAGTAATTACATTCCCTGTAATGGTCACCTTAGGGATTGTTTATACAGCCCTGGCCTCCCAGACAGGGTGACATATGTTGCCTGGGTGGGGCCTTAAGTCCATCGGAAGACCAGAGGCACTTCTGCTGGGCCACAGGGGAACCCGCTACTTTAGGAGCAGAGTTCTTAAGGCCTGCAGCCTAGCCGGCTCTTTCGTTTTATTAAAGTCTGTAAATGGCCTTATTTTATTTATTTATTCATTCTTCCTCTTCCCGCTGTAGATTTGCATTTCTCACAATAGCCTTGTGTATGTATGTATGTATGTATGAAGTTTCTTATCTCTCAGCGACGAGCCCCACGTTTTCCCCCCTAACCCCATCACGTGGAGGACATCTGGTAATCACGCTGGAGTCGCTGTCCCAATTACTTCTCCGTGGCTGCTAAAGACACTCAGGGAGGAAAGGATTTATTTGGTTTACATTCCGGGTCATAGTTCATCACTGAGGGAAGTCAGGGCAGGAACCTCAAGGCAGGAACCTGGAGGTCTGACAGCCCGCCCATGTTGGGTGGGGTCTGAGGAGAAGAGTGGACGGTCTCTGCGGACTGGTTTATCCTTGCTTGTGGGTTTTGCACCCATTCCGTCAGATGTGTGAGCCCCTTGTTAAGAGTCAGAACAGCCCACTGGGTGCTTCCCTTTGGCTCTACTTTCAGCAAGCTATCCGAAGCCCTTTTCTCTGCTTCTGGCTATTTATTTTCACCATCTGCAAGACTAGCTCTTTGCTCTCTTGATGTTCCTTCAAAGCACATTTTCCCCTTGTATACATGGGTGCTTAAGGACTGCCGCAGCTGGCTAAAAACAGTCCGCTTGCTTAAAACCTTAACTTGCTTGGAAATACCTGTTTTTAGACTTAGGCTCCTGGTACATACGTGGCCCCGGGATGAAGGGTGGGAGGAGACCAGACACAGCGTTTAAATGTGCCCTTGTCCCCCTCAGACTGGAGTCTGTTCTTGACAGCAGTGCCGTCCCCAAAAATGACACTGCACCAGGTGTTCTAATCTTCACTGCACCAGGTGTTCTAATCTTCGTTGTTGTTGTTTCTCCTAGTGACACAAATGTGAAGCATGGTGAGGGAGGGTTCATGCCCTTTGGATTCTCTGGTGTCCTGTCAGGGGCGGCGACGTGCTTTTATGCGTTCGTGGGCTTTGACTGCATTGCCACCACAGGTGTGTGGACTCCCCTGCCCCGTGGGGCCCTGGTCCCTTGCAACTACCTCCAGTAATGCCTTTTCTGTTGGCACTTTCCACTTGCTGCTCTGGTCCCATAGGAGTAACTGTGTAGATCTGTAGCTTCCTGCTGATCTCCTCTCAACTCCCTCCATCACCTTCCCACATCCCCTAGGAGCAGTGCCTGACAGGAAATTACTTCATTAACATAACCAGGGCTCTGTCTCTGGGGTGGGACAATGACCGTGTGGCTGCAGCCTGATTTCATATCTGCACATCCAGGCCATTACAATAACAATGACCAGGCAGACTGAATAGGTCAGGCTCCCTTAAGCTTCTCAGCTTTCCTCCAGCCAAAGGAAACGAGCCTGTTCCCTGTCCATTAGCTGAGCCCTGATCGAAAGGTCAGGAATACCCTCCTGGGCTGTGGTTGTGTGGTGGATGTTACCAGGGGCTCTGCTCTGTCACAAGGAAGGACAGAGGACCCCAGTTCCTGCAGGCTGAGTCCTGTGGGGCATGTGCTTTAATACGATCAGGCAGAGGACCGGACACCGCTTGCTGTCAGTCCTGTGGGGTGTGGGCTTTAGTACGATCAGGCAGAGGATGGAACGCCTCTGCTGTCATTGGCTGACACCCTGCTGCTTCTAGGTGAAGAAGTCAAGAACCCCCAGAAGGCCATCCCTGTGGGTATCGTGGCGTCCCTCCTCATTTGCTTCATAGCTTACTTCGGGGTGTCCGCCGCTCTCACGCTCATGATGCCTTACTTCTGCCTGGACACGGACAGCCCGCTGCCTGGTGCCTTCAAGTACAGTGGCTGGGAGGGGGCAAAGTATGCAGTGGCCGTGGGCTCCCTCTGTGCGCTTTCCACCAGGTGAGAACAGCTTCCTGGGCGCTCCCAACCCCAGCACCCCAACACCGATGATTTGTCTCATTGTGCATTAGCCCAGCAGCCCGACACCAATGATATGGCTTGTTGTGCATTTTGTTGCTGTAAGTTATTTGTGTGATTCATTCAGATGTTCTCCCTTGTCCGTGGGGAACTATGTTCTGAGAACTCCACTGGGTGCCTGAAATAATAGATAATTCCAAACCCTGTCTACACATTATTCCCTTTTTTACACACACACACACACACACACACACACACACACACACACACACACGCCAACCCCATGCTTCCCCAACAGCTTGTGTAAACAGGAACTGTTTGCTTATGATCAGCCTCAACTAGGAATAATTGTAGCCACAAATGCAAAAGCTCCCTTATGGAGGTCATATGCTCCTTCATGTCAGGTGCCCCTCCCTATTATTCTCCTTGGTCTCACCCCAGTAGTATGAAGTTTGTGAAGTTCCTGTAGCCCTGGGCGTCAGGCGGTATGGAGGGAGTGGATCTTGGTGATTGTACACAGCCCTCCTTGGCGGGGATCATGCACGGGTTGTCTAAGGCCTTGTTTGCAGATGACCTATCTTTACTCGTGTTCTTTTCCCTTTTTCTAACCCAGTCTCCTAGGCTCCATGTTTCCCATGCCCCGAGTTATCTATGCCATGGCTGAAGACGGACTGCTGTTTAAATTTTTGGCCAAAATAAACGACAGGACAAAAACACCAGTAATTGCTACTGTGACCTCGGGCGCCATTGCTGGTAAATGTTGTAATTCATTTCCCGTGCCATTATTTGAATATCTAAATGAACATTCCCAGGGAGGCATCTTCAAGCTTGCTCATCTGGGCAAACCATGAAAAGCTGCAACACATCCGTGAGGGCTTTTCAAACTGCTGCTTTTTAGACTCAGAACTGGGTTCATTAAAAGACAACCACACTAATCTTTTTTTTTTTTTTTTTTAAGATTTATGTGTATAAGCCGGGCGGTGGTGGCGCACGCCTTTAGTCCCAGCACTTGGGAGGCAGAGGCAGGCGTATCTCTATGAGTTCAAGGCCAGCCTGGTCTACAAAGCGAGTCCAGGACAGCCAGGGCTGTTACACAGAGAAACCCTGTCTCGAAAAACCAAAAAAAAAAAAAAAAGACTTATGTGTATGGATGTTTGGCCCTGCATGTATGTATGTGCACCAAATGTGTGTCTGGTACTCATGGAGGCCAGAAGAGGGCGTCAGGTCCACCAAAACTGTTGTTACAGACAGTTGTGAGCCACTGGCTGGGTGTTAATAACCGAGCTCAGGCCCCTTACGAGAACAACCAGTGCTCCTAACTGCTGAGCCCTCTCTCTAGTTCTAGATAATTGTACTTTGATAAAAGACAGAGAGACCAGATTCACAGTGGATGGGGTGGAGTTATTCTTAGGGTTTGATGTACGGTCATCTCCATGGACAGAGAGCTTTTGCACACACACAACTATCCCTTCAGAGCCATCTCCTTCCCTGCCCACTCAATGTTTCCTTGTGTAGAATTTGGTAGGCTGACCTCTTGCATAATCCAAGCCAAGAGGACTTTTGGGTAATCACCAGCAAGTCCAGTGTCCATGTGTCTTAGCTCATAGATTCTCTGAAACATGAATGTCCCTCACAGTCAGTTAAAAGAATAAAGTACAATCTCTTTTCTAGGGGCTGTATATAGGGTGATACTGTTTGCCATCAAATAGTGGTAGACTCAGGGCAGAGAAGTTTTTTGTTTTGTTTTGTTTTTAATGCAGCCATGTTCATTCCCAAGAGGACCTGACAGGAAGTCAAGGTACAAGCTGCCATTTGTTTTTCAGTCTGTTATTGCTCCCTTTCAGGACTAAGATTAGAGCCCACTGTCCAGCTGGAGAGTCAGAGCCCTGGAGAGTCCCAGGGTCGAACCCAGGGAGGCAGAGCTGCTCTTGGCCCATCTGTGTTCATGCCAGAGGCAGTTCCTTGCAGGGCCCGACTAGCACCAGGGTCTTGTTTGAACACTCGGGACACAGGGTATCTACCATACTATTTGTATCTCAGAGATTTGTCGAATGACCACTGGTAAGGCAACTGGCCATCTTCAATGAACAAATTATTTACTAATTTTATTAGTATTTTTGCCTTAATAAAGTGTTTTGGTTTTGTGACTATTATTATGTGAAAAAAAAAAGAAAACAAGCTTCAAATTATTTACCAATATTTCTGCATGTAATCATAGTAGTCAGTAGGAATTTGTTCAGTCTTTCCACATAGTTAGATTTAAGTTCCTTCCTGTGCTCACAAAAAGAGGTCAAATTATAATCTTTCAGGAGACTCTAAAGTACATGCCACTCACCAAAGCAAGTAGTTGGATTCCCCCCCCCCCCTTTGGTGGGATTAATGTTTGGTATTCTAAAGTCATCTGACGTGGAAGCCGTGTGTCCCGGTTTCCCTGAGAGCAGCAGTGGAGGAGTGAAGCAGGTGATGTTGGACGGTGTTCCTGTTATCTGGACGGCCCTCACTGCTCTCTGATCTTATTATTTATCCTCAGTTTAAATTTGTTTGGCTTGCCTTGATCCGGTGGGGCTTCAGAGATGCTTGTGGGAAATGGATCAGCTCATGATGGAGCTTTAATTTGTATTGATTTGCATGTGATTTGAAAAGACCCCCAAAGTAGCTCCTGCCAAATTATTTTCTACATGGCAAAAATTGCCATTATACATGGACATAAATATTCACACAGGGAGTTTTCAAACAAATACATGTTTATCATTCCACGCGGGACTCAACCTAGGTCTTGCATGTACTGTGCCAGTGCTGTACCCTGACCAGACCTCCCAAGCATGGAGTTCAGGCCTTCTAAAGGCCAATATTGGGTGGCGGGGTGGGAAGGTTGGTTTAGTGACAGGGATGGTACCATTTAGGAATGACTTTGAACTCTCCGTATGTGAGGAGCAGCCATTTTCCCTACTTACCTGTCTAGAGTAGGAGCCCTGTGAATCTTTCTCCCTGGCACCGTTATCTCCTGAGACACGTGTGTTTAGATGGTGTCCTAGGAGGCCAGGCACTGTGGCCTGCCCTCTGCAAGGCTGGGTAGCCAGCACTTAATGACGGGCACACTCTCGATCAGTGCTGCCTGACCGGATGAAAGGAGGAGGGATGGGTGGGTGTATGGATGAATGAGACTGTAGTCACTGTGTATGGATGGAACAAAGGTGGATAGATACCTGTGTGAATAGAGTATGGATTGGTGGGGGAAGGATAGGTGGATTGAAGAATGGATGGAGGATAGACGCATGGGTGGAAGACAGATGAGGAGATGGAGGAAGGGCAGGCGGATGGGTGGAATACAGATGGATGAACATGGATAGATGGAGGAAGGTGAACGCGTGAGTGGGGGGAAGACAAGTGCAGATGTGTGCACGGGGCGTGGCTGTGGACACGTCACGTGTGTCTGAACTCACAGTGGGGCCAGAGTTACAAGAGTTTGATGCGGATCGTGGCTCTTCCGTTTCCCAGCTGAACTTACAGTGTTCATCTGTAGCATTGGCTTGGAAGATTATCCCACCAAAATTAGTATATATATATTATATGTGTGTGTGTGTGTGTGTCTATGCAAATTTTAATGTGGATTATTTGTACTACATCTTGAGACCTCTCTTTCAACCTTGAGCTTCCTGTCTTCAGTTGAGCAATGTCTCTCCTGACAGGCTGAGTGAGGGTGGGGCTGGGAGTACCCCAGACTACAGATGAGTGGTGGTCCTGACTATAGGATGGGCAGAGGGCCGCTCACCACCCTGTCTGTCTTCTCTGCAGCTGTGATGGCCTTCCTCTTTGAATTGAAGGACCTGGTGGATCTCATGTCCATTGGTACTCTCCTGGCCTACTCTTTGGTGGCTGCCTGTGTCTTGGTCTTACGGTGCGTACGGCTTTCCTGAGTTCCATGACAAATGTTAAAAAATAGCACCATAGTGGCTATTTGAACAGTTCTGACCAATGGTTTCTAAGTTTATAATTTTCAGGCCTCATTAGTTGAACTGGAGGCTGTTGAGTAGAAGTTGGGATGTGGTTAGTGGTTCACCCCATTCCCCGATCCCACCCCCGCATGCTGGTTCTTACTATCATCTTCCCCATTTTTCTGGCTAAATGTTAGGTTGAAAAGAACTCCTCAGCACCAGTATTGGTCTGAGTCTGGGATCAGAAACTTAGAAGGCTTAAGGCAATGGCTTCAGTTGGCCTAGTTGTTGGGTTAGGTGATCCTGGGAACCAGCCATAAGTTGAATCAGAAGAATCTAAGGCCAATGAAACCAGGCCAGTATGATGCTTCTGGAGTCTGTTGGTTATGTAGCTTGGGAGTGAATCATCATGACACAGTGTGGTGTAGCTTTCAGGGACACTGGATTCTAATAGCATTAAAGTGGCTTTAGTCACTCAAGCTGGGTACCATGGTGTCTTACCCACCCAGAGCCTTCCTGGGCACATGCCTGGGCTCCACTCTTTGCTTGGATATGGAGGATCAGGGACCTGCTCTAGGGGTGGCCTGAGGTGGCATTCCTCATGGGAACATGTATTCACAGCGACTAACATTTGTCACCCAGCCAGAGCTTCCTTACTTCTTTTAAGGTGTTTCCCCTAAGAAGACAAATAGCTTCATTTTTCCAGCACCTAATATCCATAAAACCTGGGCTGATCCCTGCTGGTGACTTTGCACACTCAGCTTAAACTAGTTCATGGACCTCTATTTAATTCTAGAGTTTCAACACTAATGTGTTCTTTGAGATCCACCTACTTTCTTAATTGGCCAAATTACTGTGCGTAGGTGAGTCTGTGGGAAGGAGAGTTAACTAGCTTGCTATACACTCTTCTTGTTCTTGGAATTGGTTATCTGCAAAACCATTCAAAAGGTACTTTGCTTTTAAAAGCTGGCAAGGATGGTCTGGTTGGGGAGGCAAGAAACTGCTCTTATATCTGTAGGTTCCTTGTGTCTTGGAAGTCATTCCACAGATTCGGTTCTTTTTTTTTTTTTTTTTTTTTTAAACATTTATTTATTAATTTATTATGTATACAGTATTTGCTCTACATAAATGCCCGGGCACAAGATCTCAATGTAGATGGTTGTGAGCCACCATGTGGTTGCTGGGGAACTGAACTCAGGACCTTTGGAAGAACAGCCAGTGCTCTTAACCTCTGAGCCATCACTCCAGCCCCACAGATTCGGTTCTTTACTGGGCTCTGTTGATTCTCACTCCAAGGCACCTAGAGTTTTAGAATAGCTTCATCCAATTAGGTCACGCAGACAGAGCTAACCCATCCACCAGCTTTGTAGTCAGTGACTCTCCAGCTTCCTCCAGCAAGTGGAATCCTAGTGTTATTGGATCTCTGTCCTCATTTTGAGTTCTCGACAATGGTTTGGTGCGAAGTGCCCTAACACTGTCATATGCAAAGACCACTGCGACTTCCTTGATCAAGAGAATGTCTCTGGGACATTTCATTGGACCGCTTCTCAATGGTTCCCTCTTTGTTTTTGTGTTGCTAGAGACTGTACCATTCTACCCATTTACGTCCTAAATCCCAGGCACCGTATCTTTGAAGGATCGCTGAGAACTCAAACTGGTGTGTGTGTCCTTTCTTAACAAAAGCAGGTAACAGTACTCATGCCTTGGGCATGTCTTTACAGATACCAGCCAGAACAACCTAACCTGGTATACCAGATGGCCCGAACCACCGATGAGCTAGATCAAGTAGACCAGAATGAGGTGGTCAGTGCCAGTGACTCCCAGACAGGCTTTTTACCAGTAGCCGAGAAGTTTTCTCTGAAAACTGTACTCTCACCCAAGAATATGGAACCGTCAAAAATCTCAGGGCTAATTGTGAACATTTCAGCCGGCCTCCTAGGTAAGTGCTCCCATTTTCCTGGGAAGGGGTTTGGAGTCTGCCTTTGTGGTGTCCTGTGGCTTCTGGTCCACAGGGATGAGACCAGGGTAGGGATGGGGGAGTTGGTGGGATGAGTATCTGTTTTGGTACCCAACTATGACACCAGCATTTCATCGTCATGTAACCTGTGACACAAATGCAGAGTCTCCTATTGAAGGATTTGAGGAGATATGTGATACGTACAGGATTCTCCCCAACTCTTCTCTCTTTATCTCTCACAGCCGTTCTTATCATCACCGTGTGCATCGTGGCCGTGCTTGGAAGAGAGGCTCTTGCCGAAGGGACGCTGTGGGCAGTCTTTGTGATGACAGGGTCAGTCCTCCTCTGCCTGCTGGTGACCGGCATCATCTGGAGGCAACCTGAGAGCAAGACCAAGCTCTCATTTAAGGTGAGCAGCCTGCAGGGCATATACCGACGGGTCCCAGGCATGGTTTCTCTGCCGGAAAGCTGGACCTTTGTGGCTTGGCCAGACCTGGGAGTTTTGGGGCGCAGCTCTTGCCAGCTAACCTCAGGGACCCTCAGAGCACAAAATGCCTTGCTAAGCCAGGGCCTTTCTCTAGAAGCAAGAGCCTCTATGCCTCCCTGGCCCTCAGTTAGTGGGGCACACCTTGTCTCTAAGGGCCTCTTGTTAAATGTCCTGATGAATTGCCTGGCATTGCTTGGCTTTGGAGGTGATCAAAGCATCTGCAGTTTTCAAATAATAACAATAATTAATAATAATAGGGCTGGAGAGATGGCTTAGCAGTTAAGAGCACTGGCTGCTCTTCCAAAGGACCCGAGTTCAAATCCCAGCACCCACATGGCAGTTCACAGCTGTCTGTAATTGCCGGATGTGGTGGTGCGCGCCTTTAATCCCAGCACTTGGGAGGCAGAGGCAGGCGGATCTGTGAGTTCGAGGCCAGCCTGGTCTTCAAAGTGAGTCCAGGACAGCCAGGGCTACACAGAGAAACCCTGTCTGGAAAACAAAAACAAAAACAATTAATAATAACCTTATTTTAATAACCATAGTTCAACCTTGGGAATAAAACGAGTATCCCACTTCTAGTCTGTTTAGGAGGAACTTGTGGGCAATTCTGTTTGGAGTGGGCTGTTCCCATCAGATGTGATGCTGCCTCGTGTCTTTGCAGGTACCCTTCGTCCCCGTGCTTCCTGTCTTGAGCATCTTCGTTAACATCTATCTCATGATGCAGCTGGACCAGGGCACATGGGTCCGGTTTGCCGTGTGGATGTTGATAGGTATGTGATGTCATTGTGAGTTGTGCTGAGTGACATGAGTCCGCTATCCCAGCTTCTCTCGGGGTTGATACTCAATGTTGCAGAACCTGCCCCCTTGTACCTTAGATAACACTAAGAAACCTGAGGACTCAATGGCTTGCTCTAAAACTCCTGCTGTGGAATGGAACCTCCTACCTCTTTTTCATCCAATAGGGTGTTGCCAAGATAGTTATCTCTCCGAGCTTAATCTTGAAGTTAAAAAAGCGTGAGGCATGAGGGCTCCTTATTAATAAAGTGCCAGGTACTCTAGGTAGAAAGTCTGGGTTGCACGTACTTGGCCAGAGCCAGGGCTGTGTGGCTCAGGACACCTCTGCCCACAGGACAGCACGTGGTGGGAGGTGTTGCCAGGTGGGGGCCTCTTGATGTGATGGCAGATCTCTTGTTCCTGGGCTTTGATGCAACTTGGGGACTGGGTACGGTTTATTCTGGGGTTGTCTGCTTGGGTGCTGGCCAGCCCTCACGAGGGCTGATGTGTTTCTCCCTACCACCACCACTCCACACCACCCCCACCCCAGGCATCTGACCTTGGGGCTGGAGGAACCAGTTTCAGTCCCTGTCATTCAGTGTCTGGGTTGTGGTGAGAATGGTTTGGAGGACTAGCCCTGGGACCCTGGAAGCTCATGAGGAGCACCTTGCTCCTTTTCTTTGTGCATTCCAGGAATGGACCCTCATTTTGCTTTAAAATCTAGAGAGCTGCCCACGTATCACTGTGACCCATGATTTCTTGGTGATGGAGGTGGGAATGGGGATGCCTTTTCCCACCATCCCTTCTGCCTTGGTGGTGTAGGTGTTGGGGTCATTTCCTGGCCCTCCATGTAGCTGAGCCCTTTGGACTGCTGTTCCTGTGTAGGTTACTCACGATCGATGCACATAGCTTTACCACAGTGGAGGCAGGATGGTGACTTTGGCTGTATTCCTCTGGGGCCTCATGATGCCTCTCCAGGTGTTGAAGTCTACTTGGGCAGCCCCCTGTGGCTCCTAAGCCAGTCTGGGTCCAACAGCCGTGCCTGCCCTCTTCATGCCTCCGTTCTCTCTACCCATAGGTTTCTCCATCTACTTCGGTTATGGGCTGTGGCATAGTGAGGAGGCGTCCCTGGCTGCTGGCCAGGCAAGGACTCCTGACAGCAACTTGGACCAGTGCAAATGACGCGCAGCCCCACCCACCAAGGTGACAGCGGTTAACGGGTGCCCATAGAGGCCTGGGACCCTCCCACTCTCTCTACCCATGCCACCGGATCAGCTCACATTCCCCGATGTCACCGAAGGTGCTGTGAGCCGGATTGCAGCCTCAGCCACAGCTCACGTGGCCTGGCTGGACAGCCCTGCAGCCAGCTCATGAGATCCTGGCCACCTCCTCGGCCTCCTCACCTCCCTCTGAACAAAGAAAGCAGCCCATTCTCCCTGCCAGCTGGGAGCTTTGCTGTTGCCGTCCCAGCAGAAGGGAGGCCCCCTTCTCCTCTTACTTGGGAGGCAGCCCTCCTTCCGTGGGACCACCCTGGTATTGCTCATGTATACACTCCAAATCGTTAATGAGTATCTCCCTGTCAACCCAACCAGGACCGCCCTGTGGCCACAAGATTCCAGACCAGCCCTATCGGACAGCATGACCCCAGAAATGCTCCCTAACAGCCAGCTGACTACAGAGTACCTAAAGAGGAGGAACAGGCCCTCATGTTTCTGCTTTCAGAATGAGGCCTTGGCCCTCACAGAGGTTTCTCTGTGACACTGTGACAGATCCCCAGCAAGGCGTGGGCCACTTATCTCGAGCACAGAAGGTGGGAGGGTCCTGGAGGGATCAATGATGTCACGGTGGGAAGGCCAACTGTGCTCACATGGATTGGGAGACTTGCTGTCTTCCTGTTCCTAGCAGGACTGGATCAGCTTCTGTTGCTCTTGGCAACTGTCCTCAATGTCTCAAGTCACTGGAACTCGGAGCCGCATTGGTAGAGTTGAGTCAGTCTCGGGTCTCCTAAGGTTCCTCCGACAGGTGGCACTCAAAGTGGGGTGGTGGCGCTTTTCCAGCTACTGACGTGATCCGGATGGCCTCTTACGTCTAACGGGTGCTGTGGAGTCTTCTTGTTGGCTGCTGTGAGTCACTCCACCAGATTAAGTTGGGGCTTAATGTTACCTTGGGAGATAGCCAGATAATTACTGGGTGCCATCAGCTTGCAGTTCAGGATGTGTGGTCTGCGCACGAGACGGCCTGGGTCCCCTATTGCTATTCCTCTTGTATTCTTTGTCTTTCTTTTTTTTTTTTTTTTTTTTTTTTTTTTTTCGAGACAGGGTTTCTCTGTATATCTCTGGCTGTCCTGGACTCGCTTTGTAGACCAAGCTGGCCTCGAACTCACAGATATCCGCCTGCCTCTGCCTCCCAAGTGCTGGGATTAAAGGCGTGCGCCACCACCGCCCGGCTTGTATTCTTTGTCTTTCAAGGGCTGCGGTGGCTTTGCCTGCTGCTGGTGAGATTTCCACCTTGGCCTGGACCTTATGCTCCCTGTATATGCCTTCGCCCCCCACCCCCATGCTCCTGAGCTCTCTGGGTGAGGCTCTAGGGCCTATACCACTCCACTTACTCTCTGTAGACAGAGAGTGATAGCCGAGGTGACAGTGGATCTCTCATTTAGAGCCACCCGGAGCCAGCAGGCACCACCCTGCCCCACGCTGGGGTAGGGAAGGCCAGTGTCTTAGACTAATGTCAATGCTGTTTTTGAAGCCTTACTTTCTTTCCCATCTGGCCTTTGACACAAGTCTGGTAGAACGGGCTGTGTAATCTGATGGCACTGTCTTGGCCTCTGCTCTGGAAGGTTCTTGGGAATGGCAAGGGTCAGTGAAACTGGACTGCGTACAGCCTAGCATATGCAGGGCGTCAGGTTCCACCCCCAGCACTACGGAAAATTAAGGAAATTACTTAAAACAGCCTGGTTGTTGTGTCAGCCAGTGGAGGGCAGCTGAGCAGCCAAGACCCAGGCATTGTGCCAGGCCCTGATCACCTTCTAGGTACTTCATCCTACAGGCTGCCACAGAAAATTTCAAAGGGCGTATCGGAAGACCCTAAATGTTGAGTTTCCAAAGAAAGGTATTTAAATTTATGTAGATTGGTGCTGTAAAATATTTTGATAAACATTAACTTATTTTGTTTGGGTCTTGATTTCGTGTTGTCTTCTTAGGGCCTGTTAAATATTTGTCTATTTTTTTTCCTTGTTATTTTTCTACATAGACAAAGAGGAGGAAAGTCCCCAGTGAGGTGTTGGGAGAATTTTTTTAGCTTTAGGTTTTTTTTTTTGTTTCTTTTTTTGAGAAAAAGTTTCACTCTATAGCTGGCCTGGAATTCGATGTCATTGCTGAACTGTCTCGTTGCTTTCTGATTGAAACCTTCCTGTCTAAGGTGGCATAACCTTGTGTTTACAGTTGATATTTCAGCTAGCAGCCTGTATCCCACCAAGCAGAAAGGTGTATGTAGGGCTTTGATCCGCCACTATCTCTCCTGAGGACCGCTAGCAAGGGTGGTAGAATATGAAAGTAAACAATGCATATGGTCGTTCCTGGTGTGAGGCTCTAATACACTTCTTTTTACGCCCCCAGTTTTTTCTTCTGAAAGGAAAACACACAAGCCCAAAACCAAAACAACACACACACACACACACACACACACACACACACACATCCCTCAAAACCACCAGTAGTTAGTGTCATGGCTCTTAGCCTTCTGCTCAAAAAAATAACCCCCATTGTGTTTCAAAGGTTGGCCAGTGTTTCCTACCTAGCTGGGACTTAGACATTCTAAAGACTTTCCATGCCTTGTTGTCTTCAACTAGAGTACTCATATTGGGCAGACTCATTTTCCCCTTCCTGTCTCTGGGTCTAAGTTCATGAAGAAGCCAATACCCAGGAAGCTGTGCTTAGGAGTGGGGTACAAGATGTGTCCACCTTTCATAAGGTGGCCCCGGTGGTGTGTGTGGGGTGCTGTTTATAGAGACACAAGTCCCCTGTGTATATACATGGAAGCATGGATACACACCCATGCTTATACCCCATCCCTGCCCACACCCTGCAGCCAGGCCTTTGTGGGGTTACTTTGCAGACAAAGAACAAGTAAGAGCCCTATCCCTGGCAGTTTCTGGAAGGTTGCCGGGTTTATACTGTTCTCAGTTGCTCAGTTTGATTTAACGGTATGCAAACTCTGCCTGTCATTTCATGTCCCTACCTGACAGTCAGTCACCCAGTCTCCTGTGCAGAAGGAGTCTTTTGGACACCACGTGCCAACCACCTGCCTACCACCTGCCTGAGGCATGGTGGCCAGAAGTGACTGCAGGACCTTAGGGGACATGGGGCTTCTCCATCTAGTGGCCAAGGTTTGCACACACTCCCTCCTGCACATTTGGCACAGCTGGTGTGTGCACACCAAAAGGAATATGTAACCCATGCCACCCTTTCTACTGCCCACTGCTTCTCATGCATAGACCTGGGAAGACTGGAAGGTTTGTTTGTACCTGGACTCTGACCCCAGACAGACATTCTGAATTGGCTAATGGTCACAGTCCCCTCTAGCAAGGAACTTTCCCAACACTGGAAGAAGCTTGGAAACATCAATGTGAGAGACTGGGCTCCTGGGATAAATGTTGACTTGTCCCACAGGATCACTCATAACCTGCGGGCAAAATTTCAGGCACTGCCGGCTTATGTACCTACCTAAAATGAGAGCATGGCTGGCTTTCCCAGGGACCATCCTTTCTGACTTGAATGTCCAATATCTCCACAGATACTTATTTCATTTTAATAAGAGCTTACTGTTCTGTTGACACCCAAGCTCTAAGGAATCTTAGTGGGGATCTAAGTGCCAGGGTGCCCATCCCTTGGGGTGTTGGTGGGTGGTGCAGAAAGGGTGTTTGAGTCCACATCTGGTTGGGCTCCTAGGGAAGGGAGTTGTCAGACAGGGAATGCATGACACATGGAACTGTTACAGTATCTAAATTCAGAACTGAATGTATGTTATGTGCAGTTGTTTTATATAATTCAAAGCCTGTCTTTTTGCTCTCGTAATGAGAAGGTTGTACGGAAGACGCCTAGGGGAGTGCGAATGGTCCGTTTTGTCAGGTTTGTTTTGGGTCGTGAAACGCTTTATTGGCACAGAGGTGCAGGTGCAGCCACAACTCCAGTGTAGTTATGATGGATTTTTTTCCTTAAGACAAAAAAAAAGTCTACCGGCTGGTTTTCACTTCCCTTTCCTCACTCTAACCCGGTATTTTTGTGCCCACTGCTCCATTGAGCTGGGGAAATATGGTGTTGCTAAGGATCTTTGGACATATTGACCGAGGAGCCCTCCTGGACCGTTCATGTGCTGAATGGCTGGCTAAAAAAGCCCGGGAGAAATGAAAGGCCATGTCCAAACACATTCTCAGGGCGCTGGCATGTCCAGCAGGGCCAGGAAGCAAGAGTTAGGAAGATACATCATACAAACTAATTTATTGACAAGTGTTACCTTTGACAAACTTTTTGAGTTTGTTCCTTGACAAACTTTTTGAGTTTGGGACTTATTTTCCCATTTGAGAAACTATAATATATATGTGTATTTAAAATATTTCCTGCTTCGTTTGTGCCTTACAGCTGCGATGAGTTTAAGGATCACAAAGGGTCATTATACGAATGAGAGATGGTTTATTCGCAAACCTGAAGAGTTGTGGGGTTTCTCTTGGACAATTTTTTTTCTTCTACTGAACATGGAGCCATTATTAAAAGAGTTATGTGTGGTTTTTCATTATGTAAATTGTATATATTTTTTTGCTTGTTTGAGGTTCTATTTTTCTAATAGTCTTACAGTTTCTTATAATGGTGACATTAGATTAATCAAGCTGGTCTCTGCTGGATTCCCCTGGATCAATTATATTTTATTTTAAGGCCAAGTGCAGGTGTTAGTTATCATTTTAAAAAAATGTGAAACTTATGTCTCTCTCATTGCTGAATACATTGTACACTGGCAAAACCCCTCCTGTATTTCTGTGTTGTAAAATCAAAACTGTTTTGTGGTACACTGTCCATGCTTCTGCAAATGCTAATAAATCCTGCCTGGCTTCCACAAACGCTGTGTGATTTAGCAGCTCTTGGCCCGTTCCCAAGCGTGTTACATTCTGAAGGGTCAAGGGCCTGCTTGGCACCTTCCACATCTCTCTGCCACGTCCCATGCAGCTGGTGGCTTTGTTTCTACGGCCTCAGTTTTTCTACAGGCCATTTGGGGAAGGATTTAGGCCTATACCTCTAGATCCCTGCTGTGTCCCTACCTCACCCCTCCAGACTTACCTGGGTTGGGAGCTTCAGAGTCCCCCAGCCATCAGACTTAAACCAGATGACTTGGTTTTAGCAAAGCCCCTCAGTCCACAAACACCAGAGGCTTGCCCTGGCCCACACATATTCCATTTGGGGGAAATAAATTTTGTGCAGAGCACAGGCGGAGGTAAGATTGTAGTTCACACACTAGGCAAGGGCACACTCATTCATTCATTCATTCATTCATCTCTTGGTAGCATAGGAGGCAAGTTCAGCCATCGGCTTTCAGGCTTCACATGGAGAACAGTGATTCTGAGGCTGGAAGCTAAACCTTTGTGTTTTCCCAGTTGATGGTGGTGACAGACACCCAGGGGTGGGATTCTGGCACTGGACACGTGCCGGATCAGAAGTAATTGTCAGGGACCTCTAAGGGTACATGCCACACATCTGGTGTTCCTTAACTACCCGGAGAAGCAGACCCCTGAGCTTGGGTGATGTGAAAACAACGGTGTTCAGTGTTGGGGAAATACAGGGCACGTCTACTGTGATGCAGTTACCGTCGGATACAACTTACAGTGTGTGTGTGTGTGTGTGTGTGTGTGTGACAGTGCAATCCAGTCTCATCTCAAAAGTCAACTAGTGAATAATACCCCATGCATCCTGGAACCAAAAAAATAGGCACAGGTGTGTCTTGGTCTTGAAGTTCTGTAAGGAAGCTGTCAGCCAGGTGATGGTGGCACAAGCCTCCGGAGGTAGAGGCAGGCGGATCTCTGTGAGTTTGAGGTCACGCTGGTCCACAGAGTGAGTTCAACGACAGCTGGGACTATACAGAGAAACTCTGGGGGAAAAAAATAAAGAAAAAAAAATAAAGAAATGAGGTCACCACTTCTGGTCAGCAGGAGTTGGGCTAAGTAATGTGAACCCTGGTTCCTGCAGCTCCCTGGTGCCATCTAGTGGGTGACATTGGGTGTTACGCTAATAGCCTTTAATATGCAAATTTCAGAAAACCTTTTCCATTGTGGGATCCTGAGGGGGACGTCTCCTCACCATGTTTGGTTATGAAACACTTCCAGTGAGTCAAACCTGTCCCCTCGTGGCTCAGTAGCCTAGGCATTGAAGAATCTGCATAGTATGACCCCATAGCCCAGGGAATTCCCTTGCCTTTCAACTACCCCTGCCAAGTACACAGACCTGGGCAGCGTATGAGGGAGGCTGTGGTGGGGAGGATTGGAGACCACAGTTGTTGACTTATACCATGCACTAATGCAGCAGGTGCTTTGAGAGTGACCTTCAACACTAACCATAAGTAGGGTGCGGTCCAGTGCCTGGGTTCCTACCTGAGATGGATGAGACAGGTCTCTCACACAGGTGAGCTGGGATCGTCAAGGCTCCTTGGTGCAGAGAAGGGGATGAGGGGTTGAATTCCTAAGCCTCCTTGGTCTGCAGTGAATCAGCCGTGGGTGGGAACATAGCTCCCTCAGCTCCTCCCAGCTGGTGTCAATCTCATTTCCTGAAAGTTCCAGGGGCCGAGCCACCGTCCAACCCCTTTATAAATGCAGGTGCTGACATCAGCCCTGTTCACCACACAGGGCAGGGATAAGGACAGGTTACTATAATGGCGGGGGCGGGGGAACACACTCGCTATCCTAGGAGAAACTAAGAGTTTACGGTACATTGACAAGTCATTCCTTAGTCAATGGGTTTAGTCAGTACATTTCTATCAGTCATTTGGAGGACCTGCAGGGGATATCCTAGGGGCTTTGTGCTGGGACCAGGAAGTGACATGAACACAGTGGCCCCTATTTTCAGCTGTTTACAAGAGCAGATTGGTTGTGGTCTCCCTGCCATTCCCACACACCCCACCAAAACGAACATGGAAATGGAAAACTCGGGTCTCCCTTGTGACCCCTCCCCCCAAGCAATGCCGAGCACCTGTGGGACACTCTAGGGTCAGGCGAGGTTGGATAAACTGGCAGAAACCCACAGTGGTAGGCTGGTGAGATAGTAAGAGTGGCTGACTCCAGCTTGAAATGAGCCAATGCATGTCTTGGCCACTGTGGTGGT
Organism: Lophiomys imhausi; assembly: GCA_907164525.1. Taxonomy (NCBI): domain Eukaryota; kingdom Metazoa; phylum Chordata; class Mammalia; order Rodentia; family Muridae; genus Lophiomys; species Lophiomys imhausi. The sequence continues at coordinate 2,193,118 of CAJQZJ010032578.1, read as the reverse complement.
TTGGATAGGAATGAGCACCTACGGTCAGATATTTGAACTTCTGGCTCCCAACTGGTGGGCTGTTGGGAAGAAATGGCAAAGAATGGATGCACAGCTCTGGACTTGCTGAGTCTGGGCACAGAGGAGTGTCTAGGCTTTCTCGGTCACAATCAACCCTGGCACACACAGGACAGGGTGTAAAAATATCTTTGCCTCCTTGTCTGGCACATCAAGACTGAATGAGATACGTCTCCAGTTACACAGATCACACAGATATCATGGAAAATCCCTCAGGTTCATTTTTAATAAGCTTTAGAGTTCAACACAAATATGGAACACAGTAACTGGAGGGGCAGGAAAAAGAACAATGTGCCCCCTTCAACTAATGCCCGAGTACCAGACCTCAAGCCCCAAACCCAGAACGTAGTCCCAGCCCATGGCGACTGAGTGGGAACAGGCCAGCAAGACTTTCCGACTCCAGGAAGAACCTAGCGCTGTTTGGCAGGTCTGTCTGTGGCAGGCGGGGGGAATGCAGTGTCCCATCCCGAGGAGGATGACAGACAGATTTCCACGCTCAGAGGTCTGGATCATAGCAGCATGGAGACAGAAGGATCATGTAGTGGATCACTTAGAAGGGCCATCAGGCCACCAGCTCTGGCCACCTGGATCTCAGAACTCAGTTCAAGTGGGGGTGTCTGTGATGGAGAAGTGGAGCCAGGGCCATTTGGACATTTGTTCAAGCGCCCAAGGCCGAGGCTGATGAGGGCAAAGCTCCAGTCCACCTAACGAGGGAACACAGATCTAACATCGCTACCATTTTGACCACGACAGCCTAACATACCGTACTGTACCATGTTCTATAATCACATCGAACTCTGTATTGCTGAGTGCCCACCATCAGCAGGTATGGCTGTGGAGGTGGGCTCTAACTTGGAGAGCTAAGCAGCCAACAAAACTTACATCTGCAGGCTGTGCCTGCTAAAAGAACAAACGTTTGTGTGTGTTGAACTGACCCGGCATTGAGCTGCTCTTACGGAATGCCCAACTCAGAGCCACACAGAGCCAAAGTAGAAACACCTGTTTCTTCTCTACGTATCTACTGTGTATGTCTCCAGAATGGGCAAGACCCATGGAGGTTGGCTCCAGTCAGATGCACGTGAGACCAAGGAAGCCCAGGTTGGAGCCACGGGAGGGATGTAGGCCACATCTGCCTCTGTGTCAACCATGTGTGTCTTTGGACAAGCTGACATCATCCCCAGGCTGTTTCTTCTTGGCTCCATGGCTCTTCTCATCTTGGCCCGCTTAGGGAGTGAAGGGTCTTTGTCACATATAGGAAACAAAGGTATCATTGTCACCACTGTATTGACAGTTAAAACTACTTCTCTTTTGTGGATCATATGCTTCTATTCTTCTATAGCTCCATGTGAATACCTTTCACGTTCTAATTCTACCATCTTAGAGACTAAGGCCAGTCCAGCAGTTGATAGCCACTGACTGGCTGCTTCATTGGGCTCCCTTGTTTGGGAGAGCCTTCTGGGGCTAAGATGGGACCTCGGCCAGGTGCAGGCCTGGTGACCCTCAGCAGAAAGGACATGATGTAGCACCTTTAGAACTGGCTTCCCCCCCAGACAGAAAGGTCGGCTTCTGGAAGCCCCGACTAGAACCCCTGAGCTATCCTGATGTGTAGTGATGGGGTTGAGTCACAGAACCAAACTGAAAATGAGGGTGCTGCCTATGAAAGGCAGTGATAGGAGAATACATCCTTATCCCATACTTGGTCAGATGTGGCTCCTATCAGCACTTTTCCACCATGAGGATGGGCCATGCATGGTCTTGATTTTCTCCAAGTTCATGCTCACCCTCACTGTGAAAGTCACACTCTTCCATGTTTTCTTGAGGATGCAATAATACTTGATGACAGATTCCAAGATGTCATTTAGTGGGGAAAATGCAAAACTGGTGCTTTCAAGATTATAATGAATCATGAAGGGGAAAAACATTGGCCAACCACGTGACCCCTCAGTTTCCCCCAGCTACATTTCATCTCCTCAGGATGGGAGAAGTCATAATTAAATCCTGCGATGGGGTAACAGGACCCCACCTTACACGGACTAAGAAGCTAATTACTCCAAAGCCAGTTACCATCTACAAATCGCTGGTGTTTAGGTTAAGCAGGGTAGGTACCACTCAGTGGCTGATAGACATGCTTCTATCTTATCTTTATTTTTTTCTTCTCTATTTTGGGTAGAAATATTTCCAGGAAACTAGATAGAAATGTATTTTCACTTCCCAATAATTCTTAGGTACAAGTTAGAAAATTGCTGACCATCACTAAAATATGCCAGCACATCATGTTATAAAAAAACACAATTCAGAATCACCCATATGTCTGAGTATACACACACAGCAGTACAAGGAAAGTTTTGTGTATCCAAAACAGCTTGTTTGTGACCTAAAATTCTGCTGTGAAAGTTCATCGCTCATGAAAATTGGAGTTCTTGCCCCTAGAGGCACTGCAGATGTGACTGCTATGCCACATATCCATCAGTAGGTGGCAGAGAGGAGAGAGGCTATGTCTACATTCAGTGTTCTGACCTATGAACATCTGAATGAATAGCAGCCCAACATTACTGGAAAAAAGCAAGCCAAAGACCAACAACAGTTTGGCGCCATGGAGCCTGGATAGGGAGCTAGTCTGTGACGACCACCAGTCCAGCACCAGGTGAGGACCAGATGGGCTCCCAGGGAAAACAAGTCAGAGACTGGAACCCTGCCTGGCCCTGGATGTGGAGGTTGTGGGAGAACCAGCCCTGCCTTTTATCTGCTCTGCAGTGGTGTTGGAAAGGGAGAGATCTCCTCCCCTCCCTTTTGCCCTCACAACCAGTGCCGGACAGGAGATCTGGCCCCATGGGGTCACAAGAGCAGGAGAGCTGTCCCTGCCCCTAACATGCTGCAGCACTCAGGAAAGCAGGCCCTGCACCTCGCCTGGACAGCACAGTACAGCTGTCCCTGGGTGTAGGGGTTGTGAGTGAGCCAGTCCAGGGGGTGTGAGTGTGGAAGAGCCAGCCCTGCCTTCTGTCTGCTTTCTGGTGTTGTTGCTGAGGGAGAGATTCCCTCTACTCTCTGATGCCCTCGCCACAGGTAACAGGTGGGAGAGTTGGCCCTGATGGGGTCATGAGAGCAGGAGAGGCTAGTCCAGCCCCTTACCTGCTGCAGCACTCAGAATAGCAGGCTCTGCACCTGACCTGGGTAGCACAGCAGAACTGGCCCTGGATGTGGGGGTTGCAAGACTAGAACCAGGGCTTTGAGCTGGCCCACCAACATATACCCCATGGATGAGCTGCTGAAGTACATGAAGAGGCCAGTTCCACAGACTCAAAGCTACAGGATCTCCATGACATAGGACAACAACAGGATATCTGAGAGGAGTCCCAATGAGGTTCCAGTATTGATAAAGTAGCAGAAGCCAGAGGCCTCGTACCAGACCAAGGAGCTATTATAATGAATATTTGCAGGCAAAAACATATAGACAAAAGGGAATATTATGGGACACAACTGAAACATACTACAGCTTCCACAATGAGTTTTTTTTTTTTTATGTTGTGAGAGGTAGCAAGGGGGGAAGGTGGTTCTGAGGGGAGGTGGGAGGTGAGAGGGAACAGGATGCATGATGTGAAATTCACACACACACACACAAAACAAACAATAAAAAGAAAAACAAAGGGGAGGGGGAGAATTGGCCACCAGCAGCTGACCAGCACTCCCTCAGATGGATTGCCTTGGTGGAGGGTGGATCTGAGGGGAGGTGGGAGATGAGAGGGAACAGGGTGCATGATGTGAAATTCACAAAATAAAAACACAATAAAAGGGGAAAGGGGGGGGGATTGGCCACCAGCACCTGGCCAGCACTCCCTCAGATCGACAGGAGCCTGAACTCCTATGGGTGGCTATGTGATGTCATCTAGGTGTGGTACTGACTCTGGCTGGAGAGGATGGCCCAGAGGAGGAGCCTCTGTGCACCGGGGATGTTGGGGAGAGTTTAATTGGGCTGGTTGAGTCCCCAGTTTGGAGCTTCCAAAGTAATTCTTCGTTAGTTCGGCTCAGTCTCTTCTTTTCCTGGGTCTCCTTCTCCACATATTCCTGGAGATTAGCATTTTCCTCCGACAGTTGTCTGCATGGAAGAGAATGATGGTAGAGCAGCAGGCCTACTAATGACACTTGGGCTGATGGGCAGAGGACAGGGGCAACACCTCATGGCTCACAGGTCTCTGCTGGGTTAGGGGAGGAGGTGGCAACTGTGTACAGGGCAAAGGCTTAGAGGCTGGAGCGCAAAGGAGGGAGATGCTAGGTGGTGCAGGCATGCTGCTGGAGCCCCATAGGAGAGGTTGCTTATACAGATGGAGACTGCCTATGGGTATGGTCAGGACTGACAGCTGCCAATCAGCTGGGAATATCATCCCATTACCTCCTGGGTAATTACCTGCCCCTGTCACTGAAATCATTAGCTTTGCTGTAGAGTCAGTTGGTCTGTCTACCTGTCTCTCTGCTGGACCACAAGCCCTGGAGGGCGGGGTCAAGGCTCTATTATGTTCTCAGGTGGCATTCACCATGGCACCATGGCTTGCTTGCTGTTTGTTGATAAAAGGGGAAAAATCCAATTGTGTTTTTAGTGTGTGTGTGTGTGTGTGTGTGTGTGTGTGTGTGTGTGTGTGTGTGATGTCATGGCGCTTAAGATACCAGCTCTGCTGCATGTTTTAAATAATTTTTGTACTTTACATGTTTAAGTGTTTTGCCTGCATGCATGTCTGAGCCACTTGTGTGCAGTCCCTGTAGTTGCCAGAAGGGGGCGGTGGACGCCCCTAAAACTAGAGTTACAGGTGGTTGTGAGTTGTAATGTGGGAGCTGTGAATAAAACTTGGGTTCTATGGAAGAGCAGCCAGTGCTCTTAACCACAGAATCACCTGTCTGTCCCCTTTTGTGTCAAGGAATCGACAGGAATAGCTACAAATGCATTTTACAACTGGACTGGTTAAAGTCCAGAAAAGGTACTTTGGAGCAACACCTGTACTTGTTGTCTGAGGAAGGTGGCTGAGGATGTGTGGGCATGTGAACAAGAAGTATGCAAGTGTACAAGCATGCAGGCATGTCAGGATATGTCGAAGTGTGGGCATGTGTGTGAATGTGTATGTACATGAGTGCACGCACACGAGCTTGTGTGTGTACACACAGGTGACACATCATTGCTGCACCGAGGAGACAGACAGAGTTGGTTAAGCTAGGGTTCAGCAAGGCTAAGTCACCCCAGTGAGATCCAGGCCTGAGCTCTTTCCGCTCTTCTGGACCTGGATGTGACTTAGCCTTGCTGAACGAGATAACCAGCAGGTGGCCACGGTAGCCCAAGCCCTGCCTTCACCCTACTCTGAGCTGGGGTCAAGCGTGACTCCTGATCCTTCCTTGGAAGCAAGGCTCCTGAGAGAAGATCCTGCAGGGACAAGATGACTGATGGAGTTTCTGGAATCTTGGGGTTACTTAACCATGGTCCTTTTTAGCCTGGGGACATTCCACTGATGCTCCTCTGCTAGTCTCCAGGAAGAAGCCTTCCTGCTGTAGGGGCCCTGATCCCCTAGCTTGTGCTCTGGACTCATTTCTTCTGGGCAATGGGACAGGATATGATGCAGAGCCAGGATGTGCACCGAGGGGTCACGGCCACGTGCTTTTCTTCTGAACATTTGAGAGGTGCCAGGAGATTACTCAGGCTGGATACTACTGGGCATACAGATGTTCCAGGAAAGCCCTTTTTGAGAAGGACGTGTGTCCCGAACCCCAGGCTCACCCACCTGGTAACAACCGTGTTCTGGTCAATCCTTGCTTTCAGGTCTTCATTCTGCTGCTGGAGTACCTGGATCTTTTCTTCCAGGATGATGTTCTTCTCCACCTAGGAAAGGGACACCAATGAGGAAACTCCCACCGGCCAGCAGCACGCCAGTGCCTCCCGGCTTCCGCACTTTGGAGGATTTCTGGAAACAGCACTTTGCTAACTCCTCTTCACAATGCTTTCAAGGGCTGGAAAGTCGGGGGAGGTGGATAAGGGACCGGCATTGCCCCTCTCAGAAAAACAGAACAGAAAATGCTGGAGTGCACTGTAGGTGGTCAAAAGCAGTGTAGTACACATTTTTAGGGTGTGTGTGTGTCTGTGTGTGTTCTGAGTCCCACAGTACATAAGTTTTTGCTTATCTGTTTGTTTTACAGGTCACTGTCTTGATCAGACACTAGCTGCGGATACCACCAGGGCCTTGTCTGACTAGTGGGTCCTTGATTGGCCATAATCAGTGTCTCTTGCCAGGTTCACAAACTCCGCCCTGCTCAGGTGCCTCTCTATTAACAGGGCCCGAGAGCCAAGCATGGTGGTCCACTGTTTCCCTTCCAGCCAGGAACACAAAGCAAAGAAGCCTAGCAGCCTAAAAATCTCAGGGCTCTTCTTTGTTTTGCAAGAATCAATTTTAAAAATGCGCAGAGGAAGCCTTGGCACCCTACTGGAAAAGCCTGTTATGGGATCTAACTGACATGTGCTTTTTGTTCTGACTTTCGAGGGTTTTTGTTTTTGTTGTTGGTTTTTTTTTTTTTTTAGTTTTTAAAGGCAGGGTTTCTCTGTGTAGCCCTGGCTGTCCTGGACTCACTGTGTAGACCAGGCTGGCCTTGAACTCACAGAGATCCGCCTGCCTCTGCCTCCAGAGTGCTGGGATTAAAGGTGTGCGCCACCACACCCGGTGAGGTTTTTTAAAAGTAGGCTTTCCTCTGAAGCCCTGCTGGCTAGAACTCACCATGTGACTCAGACTGCCCTGGAATGCATGGCAATCTTCCTGCTTTAGCCCCCAGCTGCTGCAATGACAGGCCTGAGCCGCCATGCCTGGATTGGCTGGTGAAAGAGGTAACACTGTTGATTGTTCATGCAGCTAATCCTTAAAGAAAACTTGTCATTTGCCCATGAACAGGGCTTGGGGATCCTTGCCAAGGACTTGGGCAAGGCACACTACCTGGTCTTCATCTTTATTTCCAGAAAGCAGAAAATAATAGATTCCTAGGGCAGGAAGTCATGGAGGCCTTCTGCAAGGCCAGAACATGGCTGAATACAGCCAGATCAGCCCAGGTGCTTGTAGATGGCTGTATGCGGACATTTTGGTCACCAAGAGGAAGATGGTAGCTGCTCTGAGGGTCACCCTAGCCAGGATGCATGTCAAGATCACGTCTGTGGATCCCCTGTGGTCCGTGGTGGGTGCTGGGCTGCTGGGCTGAGCTACGTGGCTCCCATTGCCCAGGACAGTGGTAACAGACACACCTGTTTCCCAGTGCCTGGCAACCACCTGTGCAACAAGATGCCTGTAGCCACACATGGACCAAATGCAGTGGGTGCTGCTGTGTCAGCTTCTGGTTTGGGTAAACCAGTCGCAAAGGATGTTCGAGAGACAGATGGCAGACAGAGGTGTCCAGGGACTAACTCTTCTAAGCTGGAAGAGTGATACACATCTGTAATCTCAGCACTCTTGTGGTAGAGGTAGGGGGCCACAAGTTTCAGACCAGTGTGGACTACATGGCAAGATCCTAGCTGGGGGGGAAGAAACAGACCTGTTCATTGGAAGTGGACTATATAACACTGTGCAAGACAAAATAAGTGTGTGCGCATGCATATAATGTGTGTGCGCGTGTGCGTGTGTGTATGAAAGAGGGGGTATCAAGACATACCTCTGAGTATTAATAGTAGAAGGGATATGACATTTTAATTTTCTTATTATAATCTTATTTCATAATTTCCTATAATGTAGATGTTCTCTATTCCTCTTTTATAGTAGCAAACAATTATTTTAAAAAGAATAACAAAGGAGGCTCGAGAGATGGCTCAGCTATGAAAAACGTGTATGGATCATGTGGACCTGAATTTGGTTCCCAACACACATACCAGGCAGCTCATGACCACCAATACCTCCAGCTCCAGGGGGATCTAACACCGTCTTCTGGCCTCAGTGGGCACTACACTCACATGTACATACCCTCACACAGATACACAGATACATACTTAAAAAAACCTTTAAAAATAATAATAAAGAAAATGTAACCAACTATTCATGGCTTTGGTCCAATTTCCTATTGAAAATAGACTGTTGCAGAGATTGGTGTCTTTCAGGAACACTAGCCCTTATCTGGGCCTTGGGGCTCTAGGAGATCGCAAAAGACTGCTCTGCTCCCCTAGGGCTTTTCCTAGGCTAGTTCTCAGGAACCCAGCTGAGGACAGAGGTACAAAGCCTTTGTTATGAACTGGATGTTCCTGTCCCTCCAAAGCAATTATGCTGAACCCCTCTTCCCCAGGTGCAGTACCGGGATCTGGGTCTTTAGGGGTGATTGGCTCATAAAGGTGGACCCCTGTGACTGAGCTCTGTGTTCCTTTTGTCACATGAGGATTTGGGGCACACTCCAGCAGGGCTGCCTTATGGGCTCAGCCACTTACAGACTGGGTGCAACTGTCCCTTTTCGAGGCTTCTCTCTTGTGCTTACTGGTAGCACCAACTGCCCAGGTGAGCTGTTGGGACCAAGGGCCAGAGCTTTGCCCAGGCCTGGTATGCAGCAGCGATGGACAGTTCCTGCTGCCGCCTTGGTGGTGGAAGGTCATGGCAAAGACTGGCCAAATGACAAAAAGAGGCCACTGGGACTCCTAGCTTTGTGAGAAGGACTTCCAGGCTCAGCTATGCATTCCTTGTTTACCTGTGAGCCACAGGCAGAAAGGGGCATACATCACGTCACCGAGCACAGTCATCAGCAAGGATGCCGAGAGTCCCAGTGACTACCCTATGGAGTAAGCAGACCAACTCACCAGCTTTTCTAGCTCGATAATCTTCTTCTCCTGCAAATGGATTTGCTGGTTCTTCATCTCTAGCACCTGCTTCAGGCTCTGCATGTCTTCTTCCAGGTGCTGATATGGAGCCAGTGCAATCTACAAGAACAGAGAATGTGTGCTCCACACTGGGTTTCTGGCACAATACCCTGGGCCCGAGGTGATGGAGCTGCTCAATGTGGTGTTTTGGTGTTCCCCCAGCGTCCGGCCACAGCGCCTATTCGGGAGCAGGTGCTAGTGCCTCTGAGGGGCAATGTCTGGAGTTAACACAGGCTCTGGGGTCTCAAATATCCCAGCCAGGCCTGTACGTAGTCTCCATAAGCTCATGCACAGGAAACAAGCCAATTGGCCAAAAATGCAATATGGACAGAGGAAATCTCACCAGGACCCGCCCCTTGACAAATTGCTATGGGCAACCAATGGCTACTAAGGGAGGGAGAATCAGCCTTCCCTAGGGATGAGCCCCTTTGATTGGCTATCCAATCCCAACTGGTCAGCCCTAACAAACACATGTACATATGAACAACACCAGTCAGACTCAGCAAGTTCTGTCTGCCTGTCCATATGTCACAACAATAATCAAAGAAGAGTCATGAGGTTGAGAGTAGGACATGGAGGAATTGCAGGGGAAGAGTGTGGAGTGCAAATTATGTAAACATGGTAGTCATGTATGAAATTCTAGCAATAATAAATGTTAAAGAAAATTTAATGCATTCATTGTATCAAAGATACCATCCCCTATTTTTTAAAGGAAGTATTTTTTTATAATTTATTTATTTTTATTTTTTTAAATGTACATTGGTGCTTTGCCTACATGAATATCTGTGTGAGGTCATCAGATCCCCGGAAGAGGAGTTACAGTTGTGAGCTGCCATGTGGGTGCTGGAAATTGAACCCCGGGTCCTCTGGAAGAGCAGCAAGTGCTCTTAACTGCTGAGCCAGCTCTCCAGCCCCATCTGCTCCTTACTTTTTTAAAAAGCCATTTATGAATATAACATGTTAGAGCAAGGCTGGTGGACATTAGCAGTGAGAAGATGGGACACCAATTTGAATTTGAATTTCAGATAGGCAACATTGAAATATATTCACGATAGCTGTGGCAGTTCAGGTTTGTTAACACCGGCCACACAAGAGAAAGAGGCAGGAGGGTGTAAAGTTCAAAACCAACCTAAGCAATTTCACAAGACTGTCTCAAAATGAGAAGCGGGGTGGCTAGGGCTTTGGCTCAGTGGTAGGTAGACTGCCTAGGGTCCATGGACCCCTAGGTCCAACTCACACCACCACGGGTAAAAATGGTATCACTATGTTGGATGGTAGGAGGTTTTCCAGCTTGTCTTGAAAGAAACTACCTTCAACCTTACAACTGGCATCTTAGCTGACCCTGTCCTGTGCCTGCCCAAAGCACAGCCAGGGAAGCAGGGTGTGGACTGTCTCTAGCCAGAGAGGAGTTTACATCATGGCTCCGGTGGACCGAGGTGCTGAGGGCTATCTGTGTTGTCAGAAATGGTAGGCTGTTGGAAAGACCCATGGTCTATGCCGGGGAGAGGTGCTGACAGGTACTGTACATACAACCCAGAGATGTTGGGACCAGCCCTCCCTAAGGCAGCTGCTCAGTGTGGAGGCCTCGTCCTTGGGCAAGACTGAAGGGGAAGCCAGTTCATGTCCCCACACACTGAGTGGCCCCGGGCAGCCATGACTACCTCCAGCTGCTCCTCCGTGGTTTTCCTTAGAGCTTCCTCGAAGCGCTGGGCTCTGTCCCGCAGAGATTGGCTCTGAAAAGTCAGCGTGTCCACCTGGTCCTGCAAGTGACAACAGGGGCCACAGGAATGAACACTGTGGGCTGAGAAGCTGGGGGGTGTGCTGGTTAGTTTGCATCAACCTGACACAAGCTGAGCAGAGGGACTCTCAATGGAGGAATTACCTCCGTCAGACTGTCTGCGCGGCATTTTCTGCATGAATGATTCATGTGGGTGGGCCTAGGCCACTGGGCGGAGCAATCCCTGCCCGGATGGTCCTGGGCAGGATAAGAAGGTGGCTGAGCAACCTGCAGAGCAGCACTCCTCCCTGGTCTCTGCATCAGTTCCTACCTCCAGGTTCCCGTCTCAACTTCCCTCAAAGAAGTCAGTCAAATAAACCGTTTCCTCCCCAGCCAAGTTGCTTTGGGTCAGACTTTTACCACAGCCACAAAAAAGCAAACCAGGACAAGGCGAGAGAGGGCTGCCTGCCCTTCACCAGGACCCTCTCATCCCAGGTTCACTCTGACTCCAACTGATCCTTCTCACCTCAGGGCCGGCCATTCTCCTCCTCCAGCTTAATACTCTTCCCAATAGACCAGCAGCCCCACCTTGGGGCAGCCGTCTGTCTGTGTGCTGGTTTGAATGAAGCCATGCCTGGGGTACATCAGGCGCCTGGGGTACATCGCAGCAACTGTGGCTAGGGAGACCCCATCACAGAAACTCGGCCACCATGATGATGGTGTCACCACAGCACATGAAGGGGGCTTGCCAGTGATTTTGAGTTATCCATGACTGAAGAGCACCTGTTCCTCTAGAGGTTGCTCACTGAGCAGTCCACAGGGGCCAGGGCTTAGCCAGTGATCAGAAGGAGAGGGGACTCACACATAAAGTGACTTTGTACAACCTTCCCACCCTGTGCACCAGCCCACCAGGCTATTTCCTTCATTTACCATGGCAGAAAGCCTCCGTTTTCCCAATTCCCTGGGCAGGTTCCTTTTCCTCTCTTTTCTTTCTTCCAATTACTTGCTTTTCATTTTTAAGAAACAAAAGTCCCCATGTTGCCATTAAATGCTAATCCCAGCACATGGAGGCAATATAGTTGCCAGTGGGAACTTGTGCTCTCATGGGCTTGTGAGTGGAAATGTCACTTGGGAGCCATTCTTCTGGGCAAGCAGTAGGCTACGCCACCACCCTCACCTTTTAGAATGGACTATAAAGTACCTGGTGCTGCCCAACTCCCATGCCACGCTTCTCAGGAAACATTTCTTGTGAGCCTTTTCCACCCAAAAGTCTAAGCAATTGTTACCCAGGATGGATCTAAACCATCCAACATCTTCCTGCCTTGTTCACTATTCAGAAAGAATCCTCGGGGATGGAAGGATTCTACCCCAGGTAAGACTGGATGGAATGATTTTCAACCCGGTGTGACCCAGCGTGGCCTCTCAGAGGTCAACAAATGCCATGCTAGTAATAAATGTTGCACTGCTGGGAGCTGCTCATAGCAGCCGTTTCTCCTCCTTGGCTCTCACTACAAGCCAGGCCAATGTTGATTCATACGCACACCTCGCCTTCCTTCATCTGCTCATGTCTTAAGAAAGCTACTGCCACACCCCACACACCCCCCCCCGTTTTATAGGTGTGTAGCTGAGGTTGGCTCAAAGCTAGCAAGAGCTCGCCAAGTGGGGATTTGAACCTCTCTAACTGCCCAAACTAGCAATTTCTCTAGCTGCCTGGTGGTACTAGAAACTTGGCTCCAGCCACTCTACCCTCCACACACCAATACCCAGTTCAGAAAGTTCCTGCTGGGTGGAGAGTTACAGCATACAGAATTGTAAGGCCTTTGGCTGCTGGAACAGAGAGGACTCAGGGACATGCTAGACAAGTGCTCTGCTGCTGACTTGCACCCCAGTCTCTACATTTTCTGCAGTGTTCTCTCTGCAACCCTGGATTCTCTCCTTGTGGGGCAGGCTCATTGTGACAGAGATTCCTGCACACACGTTACAGTCATGGCAGCAGTCTTCCCAATTTCCAGACATGGGTAACCATGACATTTAAAAAGCTGCCTGCCTTCACTAGTGCGAATCATTCCAGCTGGGGTTGTGGCAGGGTTGTCCCATCTGTGTGACCTCCAGACAGCTAGCACTGGGGCTGCCTTCAAAGGCAGCTGGTGGGTCTCTGGAAGGCAGGAAGGAGATGAATGTCCCAGGGAGGCCCCACACTAACCCCTTGAAGACCAGCAGGAAGCCAGGCAGCTTGGCTAGCATCTGAGACCAACATCTTGTCCAGGAAACAATGAAAGACAGAAAGGGTGATTTTCATTCCTCCCACCTCCGGGTAACCTAAGATCTTCTTAAAACTCCCAGGGTGAGCTGGGCGGTGGTTCTGCACGCCTTTAATCCCAGTCCTTGGGAGGCAGAGGCAGCTGGATCTCCGAGTTCGAGGCCAGCCTGGTCTACAGAGTGAGTTCCAGGACAGCCAGAGTGACACAGAGAAACCCTGTCTCAAAAAACCAAAAACCAAACCAAACCAAACAAATAAACAAAACACTCACAGCGTGTGGTCTACCAATTTCAGCTTTCACATCCTCAGTCTTGACTAGAACATTCTCTTCCCTGCCTACCTCCACCCTTTTCAGGTACCTCGGACACAGCAAATGTCCCACTGTGTTCCTTAGTGTTCTCTGACTGCATTATTCATGAGGCACAAGTGGCTTCTTGGAGCTGTTCTATCTTCCACTCAGCTCTGTGAAGACAGAACTAACCTGTAATGACAGCCGTAGTTTTTCAAAGTTTTCTTCCAACTCCTTCTTCTCAAATTCATGGGCAGACATCAATTCTGGAAAGAAGAAAGGCCGTGTATATCAAATCTCTAAGTGGGCCTTTCTTTTGAAAAGCAGAAAACAATGCTGTTTGGGCAGAGGACACGTGACCTCCAGTATACACATGATGGATGCCTATGGCAGATTCAAGGTTTCCCCTGCTCGGGTGAAATTAACTGTGATGATCAGCCTGTGATTTATGAGAGAAAGGGAGAAGTGAGCTGGAGAAAGAGAGATGGGGGGGGGGGGAGGAAGAAAAAAGGGAGAGAAGCCACACACATGTGCACTGGTGAATGTGTGCGTGTACTTCTGTATCCTGCACAATCCTGGCCGCATGAGAACCTTTGTGAATAGCACGAGTTGAACGGTGACTCAGTTCACCTTCCATTGGAGCGTCTTATTAGCTGAATGAAGCTCATCCCATCCTGCCTAGACAAGCAATTTGCTTCCATGATATGACTACAAGGGTGAACGGTCTCCTTAATCAGCCTGGATTCTGATAGCAACAATTACCATTTGGGCTGCCGTGAACTGTAATTAGGAAAATCTGTGTGATTTCCATCAGCTCACATCTTTAACTAATGGTCATGGGAGCTGTTAAGAAGCTAGTTTTCATGGCCAAAGTCTACATCTGTGGAAACATAAAGTTTGTGATGATCTCACTGATTTTATTTTTTTATACTTACTTTGTGTATGTGAGTTTGCATACATGTATGTATGTGTACCATGTGCATGTGTGGTGCCCAGTGAAATCAAAAGAACTGGAGTTATAGATAGTTGTGAGCTATCGTGTGGGTGCTGGGAACTGAACCTGGGTCCTCTGCACAAACAAGTGCTCTTAACAAGTGAGTCATCTCTTTAGCCCCTGATTTTATTGACTTTATATGAGCTGGCCTTCTGGTCTACCTGCCTCTGTGTTTGATTAGTTGTAGTGGTTACAACCTACTATCACAATGAATTTTAAAGTCTTATTATACAGACCCATATTATCTCAACATCATACATAATTCAAAGACCTTGGATGTAGTATCTAAGCAAGACTTTATCAGAAAAAAAAATCTACCAGGGATATTTGTGTGGAGATACAGGTTTTAAAAGGGGGTGGTTGGGTAATACCATAATTTATGGAATCTATTCATTCAAGATCCCTTCCTTGAGGCACATTGTCTGTAGCTTGGGAATGGGCACTTCCAGAAGGTCCTGACCCCACAAGGGAAGAGAACAGTAAACACCATTGCTTATTATGCAATATTGGCTTCCCACAATGCATTTCTTTATTTTGAGGTCACAAAACTCTGTCCTGTCTGCTCTCTAAGGCGATTCTTCTCAATTCCTGCTGCAGATTAGAGTTCTGGAACGCCCTGAGGGGTGGAATAAACTAAATTGGATTTTTGGAGGTAGGATCTACATGTCAATTGTCTAAAGACAGTGGCAAGTTTCCAGGCCATTTTCAATATGTACTCAAGGGTAGGGCTCTGTAACCCAGGACTGAGGTTATGTACTGAACCAATTCTCAAGACTGTTTTCTCTCTTGTCTCCAGTTTGGGCTTATGGGAAAGGTGTTTGAGGGAGGTGATAGTGTGAACATCTAATACCATACAATGAGTTTGTTGTTAAAAAGACTTATTTTAAAGACAACTAAAAAAAATTCTGGGCTGGGCGGTGGTGACACACACCTTTAATTCCAGCACCTGGGAGGCAGAGGTAGGCAGATCTCTGAGTTCGAGGCCAGTCTGGTCTACAAAGTGAGTTTCAGGACAGTCAGGGTAACACAGAAAAACCTGTCTCAGAAAACCAAAAGAAAATAAAAACAAAACAAAACAAACAGACAAACTGTAGACTTAAATTTGCTCCATGATGATTATGGACAAGGAGTAAGATCTTCAGAGATGTTGATATGACTTTAAGAGCCTTGCAAGGCCACTTCATCTTACCAGGCCATATGCAGGAAAAGGTCCAAGTTGTCTGTGCCACTAGAAAAATGGCCCCTGAGTCTGACTCCACCTTGAGTCCCCCAAGGAGATCCCGAAAATCTCATGCCCTCATTGCATGAGGAATCAAGGCTGGTAGAACCTGAAAGGGATTTTTAAATTGACTGAGGTTCAGATAACTCCTTTTGGAGGAGAGGAATAGCTGCCAAGATTCATGTAGTTTTAGGTATGGGCCTGGGGATTGAACCTAGGTCCTACCGTATGCTAGGCAAGCCTCTG
This sequence comes from Lophiomys imhausi, assembly GCA_907164525.1. Lineage (NCBI taxonomy): Eukaryota > Metazoa > Chordata > Mammalia > Rodentia > Muridae > Lophiomys > Lophiomys imhausi. The sequence continues at coordinate 2,177,491 of CAJQZJ010032578.1, read as the reverse complement.
CAGCCCTGCCTGAAGCTTTGATTTCTATTCCATCTTCTCACAGGGATGAACACAAAGACTGCAATAGAAAGACAAAAGGACAGAAAAGATGGAAAGGGGATCCTTGGCTCTGCCACCAGAGGGGTTCAGCTTGCCCACTTTTGCCTGCTGCACACAAGCTGGTTAGATACCTTGGACTTTGTGGTCGTGGTCATCTTGTAGGATTGTGATGGTTACCGTGTGGTTATTTTCCATCTCCAGCAGGGCAGCCTCGTGGCTGGCTGTGATGTCTTCCACCTGAAGGAAAGGCATGGTCACTGGTTAGCCCAGAGAGTGGGGGTGGCTGTCAGGAATATCCTTGCTGCTTAGAACTCAATGAGAAAAGAAAGTCAGTGGCCCTGTGAAAGGCAAGCCACTCTTCTGGGATGACAGACACTCCTAGTCTAGTGAGTGCCAAGATGAAGTCGGTATTTGCAGGTGACATGTAATTTCCTGTGGTCGCTGCCACAACCTGGATCACTACAGGAAAATGGAAGTGAGCCATCTTCATTCAGCTGGGCGTGGTGGCGCACGCCTTTAATCCCAGCACGCAGGAAGCAGAGGCAGGCGGATCTCTGAGTTCGAGGCCAGCCTACAGAGCAAGTTCCAGGACAGCCAGGGCTACATGGGGAAACCCTGTCTTGAAAAACAAAAAAACAAACCAAACAAACAAATAACAAAAAAGACTCTCCACTCAGGGAGGACTGTCCCAGCCACCTTTGTAGAGCCCTGGACCACCCCCATCACAAGCTTCTCCTTTACCTTGAGAGGTAGTGATGGGGCAGGAAAAACAGTCTCCTATGCCTCTTCTCCAAGTTTCCCAGTGTCAGGTGAGCAGGAACTACTCTTCTCTCAGCTCTCAGTTAGAGTCTATCCCACTCTACCCTTATGAGGCAGGCGTTTTGAGGAAATCCAGGCTTAGGTTTAACATGTCTCACCCAACAGGTAGTACATGGCATAGATAAGCAGGGATCCCTAGCTGTGCCTGACCCCAATAGTGCTGTTCTCTCAAACATACATGCAGCGACAGCCTCCTCCCGGGCTATCACCAGCAAGTGACATGTTAGGATCCTCTCTGAAGTTCCCAGATGAGGCCAGCAGGGTCACATAGGTCCCCTGCACCAAGGTCCTAAGCCTGACTGCCACCTGCTGGGCCTCTCTCCTGACCAGGCATCTTGGGGGCTGCCCCTTGGAAGGGTTTCCCACACTCTGGTTGAAGGGGTACTTCCAGGATTTTGATTGGAGGTCTGCAGCCTTGCACAGATGCTTTTGGTTTTGGTCTTGTTTCTCAGGGCTGGCCACTGAACTCAGGGCCCGGAGCTACACGCTCAGTCTCATTTTCATACTTTCTGATTCCTCTACCTAAAGACATTAGTACCTACAGTGCTCACTGATTTATTTTGTTTGTTTGTTTAGCTTGTTCAGTTTGGTTTTCACATTTATGGGGGGGGGGTGGGTGGGCAACAAATTCCATTAGTGGGAATGTTCACAGGTTCTTCAGCCATCCCAGGTTTGGGCCCTGAGGGTCATGGGGGTGGCTGGGCACAGCTGGTATGTTCCCATTATCATGCACAGGCCCAGGAAAGTTGTAAGGAGTGACCCAGCTGATCATGGTGGGATTCTCGGTGTAGGGGCTGAGTGACAACATAATTGTAGCTTATACTGGATTAGGAGGCACAGAGCTGTATTGATCCTGACTATGTCTGGACAGTGAGAGTCCCCAAAAGTGGTGACGCATTTGTTATCTTTGCATTACTGTAACCACACCCCCAAACACACCCCAAAGGAGGCCAAACACAGACCAAGTGGAGCTTCCACCTGATTTACAGTTGCGCTTGCAAGTGGCTCTTCTCGATCCATCAGTGCCTTCAATCTGTTCACTGTTTTTAAAAAATTATTTCAGTTGTTTTAACTTCAAATGTATGCCCCATTGGAGTAATTTTTTCAGAAAATCCTCTCCCCATGAAAGTAAGCTTCTCCTAGACATGATACATGATGCAAGGATCATCCAAATTCTCGGTCAATGATCTCTTATACTTCCACACACCATAGCAGCATATTATGCAGGCACATCCACATACACACATCCCTCCACACCCGAAAACAGTTTTAACAATAACAAAAATTCTTGAAGAAACCTGGCACAAAAAAAACTTTCTTGTTCCATGCTGTCTTACAAGTAATTAAATAATTCAGTGCATTTCATACTTATATTTGTGTCAAAACCTGACATTTTAAAAGAGCAAATCCAGACACATGTATCTAGATCTCCAAGGTCTTGGTGGCCCCATTAAGGACATATTGCTTCTAGCTGACAGTATTTGGTCACCTTTGCAGAAACCTCATTTCTGTGGGATAATTTACATGATTTCTTCTGCCATATAGAAGGAAGATATGCTGTCTACAATAAAGGAAGTCTGCTTTAATCAACACCGAGGAGAGAGAGAGAGAGAGAGAGAGAGAGAGAGAGAGAGAGAGGGTGTGTGTGATGGGTGCAGTACCCATCAAGACCATAAGAGGGCGTTACACCCCCAGAGCAGGTGGTTCTGAGCTGTTCAAGGTGTAGGTGCTGAGAACTGAACAGAGGTCCTCTGGAAGAGCTGTTAGTACTCAGAACTACAAAGCATCTCTCCAGCCCCCAGATTGGCTTTATTTAAAACTTGTACCACCTCAGACTTTTCACAGCTGTGATCAAAATGCCTGACAGAAACGACTTAGAGGAGGAAAGGTTTACTGCGCAATCTCAGAGGGTTCAGTGCACAAGTTCTCGGCCCTTGTGCTTGGGCAGAATGTCATGGGAGCAAGGGTTTGTGGGAAGAAAATTCCACACCTCACAGTGGGCAGGAATCAGAAAGGAAGAGGTCTTCAAAGACATGAGCGAGCGGTGGCCTACTTCCTCTAGCCAGACTCCACCCACTGAAGTTTCTTCTCTGCTCTTTCTTATTTATTTATATTATGTGTATGAGCATTTGCCTGCATGTCTGTGTACCATATGTATATGTGGTGCCTAAGGAAGCCAGAAGTGGGCGTCAGACCCCTTGGAACTGGAGTTACAGATGGTTGTGAGCCACCATGTGGGTGCTGGGAACTGAACCAGGTTCTCTGGAAGAGCAGCCAGTGCTCTTAACCACCAAGCCATCCCTCCAGCCTCAATTTACTTTATTTGTGTGTATGTGCATGTGTCTATGTGGGGGTAGAAGCAGAAGAGGCATCGGATGGCCTGGAGCTGGAGTTACAGGTGTTATGACATGCTTGATGTGGATGCTGGGAATGGACCTCAGGTCCTCTGCAGGAGCACCCAGAGTTCTTAAGCACTGAGAACCTCTCCAGCCCCTCTCACCATTTCTCAAAACAGCTGCACCAGATCCAATCAAGTGTTTGACACAGGAGGCACTAGGGGACATTTTGCATTCCGACAATAATGACAATGTGTGGATCCCCATTTGGGATAATCTAATTTTGTGGGAAACTTTGCCCCTCAACCCCCCCTCCCACTACACCTCCTCCTCTCCATCCCCTCAACTCCTGGTGCTAGGGAACAAATCATCTTTGTTTATGCTAGGCAAATACGCTACCACTGTAGTTTTCTACCTTCCACCTTCCTAATGCTGTGACCCTTTAGTATAGTTCCTCATGTTGTGGTAACTCACAACCATAAAATTATTTTTTGTTACTTCATAACTGTAATTTGCTACTGGTATGAATCATAATGCAAATATCTGATATGTAGGATATTCAATATTCGACCCCTGTGAAAGGGTCCTTCAATCCCCAAAGGGTTGCAACCCATGGGTTGAGAACCTCTTATCTACCAAACTTCCAGATCACCAATCAACCTTCCTAGGTCTCTCTCTCTGTCTCTGTCTCTCTCTCTTGTGAATTCTCTCTCTCTCTCTCTGTCTCTCTCTCTCTCTCTCTCTCTCTCTCTCTCTCTCTCTCTCTCTTGAGGCAGGGTTTCTCGGTATAACAGCCCTGGCTCTATTGGAACTCACTCTGTAGACCAGGCTGGCCTTGAACTCACAGAGATCAGCCTGCCTCTGCCTCCTGAGTGTTGGGAATAAAGGTGTGCGCCACCACTCCAGGCCAAATTGTCATTTTTTTTTTTAAACAGGAAAATCACTGGACAGAGTCAACAAGGAGCCCACAGCAACATTTCAGTGATAACATGGACTTGGTACCAACACATCCCTCTATTGACTAGGCAGAAGTGAAGTGGGCCTCAAACAATTTGGGGTCG